>JAZDUA010000849.1:0-450166 GCA_038098605.1 Gryllus longicercus
GCCCATTGTCCCTGCAGTTCGTTAGCGGGAAACTTTATCCTCAGCAGCCCCGTGCGCTCGGGATCGCCATTTCGACGCTGGCGCACGTCCCTTATCTGTTTGTGACGTCACGTGTTCTTGATACTCCGTGTAACTTTTTTTCTCTTTTCTTCAATGTGGGGGCAAGTCAGAGTTAGCAGAGTTCGCATTATACTGAATTTTTAAAAGAGAACTTAACCAGCAGTTTCTACCACTTGTGGTGGAAAGTTTTACATAAGGAAGTAATTGCTACTCTTGTTTCTACTCGCCGTGCAATATAATGAAGTTATGGGTAACAAAGGGAGAGGAATGAATTTAGGAATTGTCCGCAATATGAAAAGTTCATTTCTGTCACACTGATTGGAGGTAGGGACGGCGATCATCCGACAGTTGAATGACGTTCAATATTGATAAATACCCCCAAAACAATGGCAACAAATATTGTCACGTTATCAAATAAAATTTAGTATGATTTGCATGTACGATGTTCTTTGACATTTAAATTCTCAATTAAAAAGAGCTTGACGGATAAAGGTGATTTTATGGAAATCGCTCAATACATATTTATTTCTTGCCATTTTACGTACGTAGTAAAGAGAACGTATTGTAATAGCGCAGCGTAAATCCACCGAAACTTCACGAAAACTAGTGGCGCAACAACAGCACATACTTTCTTGCATTATTTGGAGCATTTGCAATTATCAACAATTCAGTGTGTTGGACGAAAATGAGACCTGCTTTACTTTTAAAACGTACTTTATCCGTGAATAAAGTAAAGAAAAAAATTGAGCATTAAAAAAAAATTATTAATGAATTGCGTTACTTCAAGCAGGAATTATGCAAATCTAATATTTTTCGGGAAGCGAACTTGGGTAACGTTGCATAGCCACGATCACTCGCACGGTTCAAGGACTTAATTTTCCGAAAATATCAAAAGGCTACAAATACGAGTCCTAACTACCCAAAAATCTATCATTCTGACCACTTGCTTCGCAGAAAAGAAATTCATCCCATCTGACAACCAATGACAACAAAACAAAGTAAAGTATGGTTGGCGAAAATAAAGCATGCTTGGCGTAAATAAAGCTTGCTGTTTTACAGGAGTATCATTTTACCCTCTCATGGCAGGTGACATCACATCCATCCTGCGCGGGGGTGCCAACGTTTATTTTCCTGGAGGCGTCAGCTCAATAACAAGGCCGAAATAACTGCTGCGCCCCCTGGAGCATCAGGCTTCGCAGGCCGGGCAGGGCTGCGAGCTGCCCTAGGGGACCGGTGTTGTTGACGCGATAACAAAACACTACCCTTCACGAGCCGGGACAGACCACCCATTGTTTAGTGAGTCCGGGCGCGTCAACGCCCGAGGTCACTAGTTCAGTCCCGTAAGTGTTGTGCGTGTTTACTTTGTGGGAGGGGGCGGTGGTCTTCCCCCAATAAAATTGATTGAATTGAATTTGCCTTATTTTACGTGGCGAGACTCGGGCCATCAGGCCCGCTCTTCCGTCTGACCACGCAAATTTCGCTACGCTCCTTTCATCAACTAGCAGAGAAAGGAGGTATTTCTTGGGCGAGAAACAGGCGATTTGAATTTAGCTCAGAGGCGTCATTTAGGCTTGAGGATCTTTTACATGCAAGTAAATCTACTAACATGGGACAGCCGGCTTTACTTCCCCTCCGAAGGAAGACGTACGAAGGATTTTGTCGCCCTAAAAATCAACGTCTTCAATCGGGTTTGAACCCGCAAGCTTGAGTATAACAGTCCGGTACGCTAACCGTCACACCATCGCCGCCGCATAGATGGAGAGATTCGACGCCAACCTACCCGATGGGGTTTTTCTCCAACTAGGTATCTTCCACCAATGGGGCACCGCCTCAGCCGGGACATGCTCAAAGCCCGCCTTTCTTTTTTTAAGGTCGCATCAGCATCTAGGTCATTAGCGACCACTATTGCATTTAATGATATGTTAACTGTGAACATATCAAGATATGGTGATGATAGCGGGTGAAAGGACGAACAAAATACAACCATGCCCAAGGCGGAACTCGAACCCGTGATCCTTCGGTCCGAGATCGCTACGGCACTACTGCCTTAGCGATCTCGGCCATCCGGACCGGCTTCAAGGCCCCATATGACTCCTGACATATGTGGTAGTGTAAGTGTAAATGTGTGTAAGGAACGGTGGTACGACGAGGAAGAGAAAGGAAAGATCGCGCGCGTTCCGTGGCTCGTTGTTAGCATATTCCTCTGGCATTCGCCCGGTGTTGATCGGAGAAATCGTGAGAACAGCCGGCCGCTAGAAGTCTGATCCAGACAGCGGCTAAGTTCAACCCAGCTATGTTTAGAGGCACTGCAGTGACATCAATTGTTGGCCTGAGTCACCCCAGGCAGTCACGCGCCATAGCCGCGGTGCTGACCGCCGAAGCAGTGGGATCTATATAAAGCAGCCCTGGGCGCAAGAGGTTTTGGGCACAGGCTCCGACAAGAGTAGGTGGTCGAGAATGCACTTGCGTCAGACATAAAAGTGGCTATGTGATACTGTGGGTTTGTTATTTCAATACCTACGAACTTTTCTCACAAACCCGTCTCTGTCTTCCGTTCTGTCACGCGGTTTGCGCTTGTACCTGTTCATTATCCGCAGCCACCGTTTTACGGAACAGAACACTCCTTCTCTGATTCGAAAGAGAATCGTTCATCAGTAGCTATCCGCGAAATCAAATATGCTTCTCGCAGTGCAATTATTTTCGAACGGCGCACATCACACTAGTCGGCTGATACCCCTTTGGACATATCCAGCTTTGCGTATTCATGATAATATATGTTTCTTACTTTCATTTTGTTTTCTACGTATCTCCACGTGGACACATTTTCAAACCAATGACTGCTGTGTCACAATCTCAGAGTAAAAGAATTCTCTTACGCCATGATCATAGTTATTGCCAACAATATTCGTCTATAAAAGATTCCCTGTAGTTTTGTATGTTATTGGTGCGGGTTTATTTTTTGTGTTGCATAAAGAGCAAGTTCACGTCGTTTCTGTAATGGTGAGTCAAATGTGAATGAAGTACCTTCGTTGCTCTACAAAAATATGTATTGTTATCACGTTTCCTGGAAATATTTCATATTATCTCGCAGTCTAGAAAACTTGAATCCAGCCAAAATGTGTCCTTTTTTCCTTCTAAGCTTATTTTTTCAGATGAAATCGGCGAAATAAGCATAAAGCTGACTTTTTACGAAGGTGAAGAAGATTGGTCGCGCATTAAACTCCGTAATATAGTTACGTACCGAGTGCCAAAGGCAACTGGGACGCGGGCTGGCTATCAAAATTTCATGACAGAGATTAGTCAGAAATAGATATAACCGAGGAAAGACACTATCTTCCCAAATGGGGCGCAAAGGCGATAATCTCTTTCAGCAGTACTCAGAACAACGATGCGACCGGAGGAAGGTTAAATAAACAAAGTAACATTTCATACTTCCGATTACATGACAAAAATTAAGCCCATACAGAAATTCTTTGAAGCAGGAATTCGTTTCAGTTGTACCCAAGCGAACACGTCAAGAAAAGCAGACAAAAAAAAGCCTTTCGTAAGAACGAAGTACAAAACTCATTCATTTTATAACGTTTCCAAGAAGACAAAATATTAAAGAAGTTCAGAAATTAAGCATTTTAAAAAAATTGAGGAGTTCGTTCTGAAAGCACATCTTACACTGAGCGGGATCGCGGAGCCGCTGTGACTCGCTCTGCCTCCTGTTTCGCTGCGGCAAAAAGTCACCTCGAGCGACGAGACAAAGACGACACCGCAGTCACCGCCACTATAACAAATGCTACGCCGCCGCCGCCGCCGCCACCGCGCACGACGCCGCCGCCACCGCCGCCGCCACCGCCGCCGCCACCGCCGCCGCCACCGCCGCCGCCACCGCCGCCGCCACCGCCGCCGCCACCGCTGCCGCCACCGCCGCCGCCGCCGCCACCGCCGCCGCTGCCACCGCCGCCGCCGCCGCGCACGTCACCGCCGCCACTGTAACCGCCCCCACCGCCCCGGCTGCCGCCACCTCCGCCACCGCCACCGTGCCTGTCGCAGCCGCCGCCGCCGCTGCGGCCTCTGAAGGACGCTCGCGAGACCAACTCCCCCCCCCCCCCCCGCCGACCGCAGGCCGTCGTCTGGACCGCTCCGTGGACTTGAGATCCCCTTTTTGGAAAAAACAAACATTCGAACGCTCTCCGCGGGCAGCGTTGTCGTCTTAATTGGCGCCGTGCGACCGTGAAGCCTGAGAGACCTCCTTCAAACAGGAAAACGTATACGAAATGCAATTGCATTCGAATAATTGATAAAAACAAAAATATTTCAAATAACACCTGGATTAATTATACACAAAATTACACAAATTCATTTTTATATCGATACTTACAAAAGTCTAACACAAGGCAAAAAAAGTCTTACAAAATGTTTTTCTATAGCAATATATAAAAAAAAATGAAAATGAAGATTTTCTCAAAAACGGCTTCAGTTTTTTCTTTAACTGTTTGCACGAATAATGTTAAATGCACAGGATAAAACGCCATTTTAATGCATTCTTTTCATTTTTAAATACATAAATGTATTTTTAAAATATATCTCACATCGTTAACATTTACATGATGAGCAATTTTTAATATATATTACTGAATTTGCGAGGGCGTTTCAAATTATATATCATGAATTTTCTCGAGAACTCAATTTTTTTGTGTGTAAATGAGCCGATTTGGAGACGAGCTGAAAAGCTCACAAAATATATGATGATACGTACAAGCTGGATGGTGCTGATTTTATGTCGAAAACATTATATTTGTAGTTAATGTGAAGAAAAAATTCGTAAATAATTTTGAACTCATGAAAAAGTATTTAAGCCACATAGATCATGATGAGGGATTGTTTTATTAGTTTCTATTATATTATTATGTATTGGAGTAAGTACCTATTGATTAAAGACAGTCAGTTTCAAATAAATATTTTATTGCTTGGCACAAAGTTTCACAGACGGATTTGTCTGATTCTCCAGCTGCACCACTGCATAATAAAAATGAATAATGAGTAATACCAAAATTACATATATTTTAACATAAATTTTGTACAAGATAGAATAAATAGAAATTCAGATTCACCTTATCTTATCATCGTTGAGAATTTTTAATTTTTGTTAATTTTCAATTAACTTCCACATTGGTATTTATTGTTTTGTTAATTTTTACAAATAATGTTTCTGAAATTATTCTTGCTCCTTTTCTGCTTTCTCGATCTGCTCCCTTTAATCAATAGATACTTAATCCAATACATTTAATAGATGGTCATAAATATGACACAATATATTATTACGTGTTGATTTTAAATTATAAATATTATTTGAAATTTTAATAAGTGTAAACATTTCAAAAGAACGAAAAAGACTTCGAAAAAACGTATCAAGACGACGGGAGAGCGCACTGTCGACAAACTGAGGGTTAATATTCACAAGAACCATTATTTACTTTCTAGACAGAAATTGCACGTATTCCAATTTCTTCTACACAATACACAACGATACACATCACGGTACTTCGCATTGCAATTATAAACTGGAAGTCTCAGTCGAGGCGTCTTTTAGAACAAATATGTGTTACACTGAAGTACGCCACTGCAAATTTCTGACAGGTATACATGTGTGGCTCTCTAGCTACTCAGCAAAGAGAGAATGAGGGAGGTCGAAGTTTTTTTTAAAAAAAAAGAATGGAAGATAAGTGTACAGACACTGGGCAACTCAAGTGCTCAGCTCAACCATTGGCGAGATTGTCGCAGAGCGGTTTGAGGAAACCGCATTAAAAAGTATTTTCGAGGCTGTCAAAATCCATTGACGCGAGATTTTTTTGCTCCGGCGGCAAAATATTTGTCAGAATCCAACGTAGTTCTTTGCCATGTATTTCATCATGGAGATAGTGCCAACGCATACATCTTCAAACTTTTGCAATTTATTAAGAATGAACTTTTGCAGCGTTCTCATCTTGTAATGGAAACTAAACCTACTTCAGAATTAATGTAGCGTACATGTCATGTCTCACTTCTCCTTCAGTTTCATTGTAGTAGAAAACGAATGTATTTTTTATTAGTATTTCGCCATTACACGTCACGTAAATTGCAACTTGCATCGACGCCGTTAGATCCCGGGATTCCCAGTCAGTCACCCAGCCAGGAACCCGCGATGTCTCGAATTCGGATAACCTTCGTTGCTTCACGTAGTTAACGAATTCCGCTAGCGACGTAGGTTTTGCGGTCGTGGCCTTTCAGAAGAACCATCCCAGGAAAACCACGAAAACCCCGGTGGTGATGACCGGCCCAAGGATTGGACCTGGGCCTCCCGAATGCAAAGTCAGCGCGCTACGCCCTGAATCGCTTCGCTCGGTAACATGGATGAATATTCATTTAGTAAGTGAAAACAATTAAAATTCTTCAACAGCTTCTACAACATATCGCACCTCCAATAGAAAAGTGACACAAGTGCGAATTTCTGATTTCTCAGAAATTGCAATTTTAAGTTTCGTAGTTCTGTAATGCTCGTTATAGATTGTAACAAATATTCACCTTCTAGCGGACAGTAATTGAATTAATTAGTATAGCTAGTATATTTAATTTTAAGTTCTTTAAAGCCCGAGTCTCGCCACGTCGCACCTCCAATAGAAAAGTGACACAAGGGCGAATTTCTGATTTCTCAGAAATTGCAATTTTAAGTTTCGTAGTTCTGTAATGCTCGTTATAGATTGTAACAAATATTCACCTTCTAGCGGACAGTAATTGAATTAATTAGTATAGCTAGTATATTTAATTTTAAGTTCTTTAAAGCCCGAGTCTCGCCACGTCGCACCTCCAATAGAAAAGTGACACAAGGGCGAATTTATGATTTCTCGGAAATAGCAATTTTAAGTTTCGTACTTCTATAATACTCGTTATAGATTGTACCAAATATTCACCTTCTAGCGGACAGTAATTGAACCAATTCAAAATCAACTTCAGAATAGTAGCAGTACCTCTTGGTAACATCATATCAGCTTTTAGACAAAAAAAATGATGATTTCGCCCTTGTGGCACTTTTCTATTGGAGGTGCGATATTATTTCGTTCATAACCAAGATATTCACGTTTCCAAACATATAGTGCGAAGAGAATAACCCGTTTGGGAAGCTGCGCGTTGCTCGGAATTAGCGCTCACCTTTAGGCCAGACTCCACCTGGCTGGGCCGACTCTCTCCATTAAAGGCTGTTAACTCTGGGTATTTGGTGAATGCGACTAGAGCTGGGCGGAGCGGATCGCCATCAGCGGTGCTTTGGCCGTCAAGAGCAGCAGTAGCAGCAGCAGCGCGCGCGGCGGCGGTTTGATGAAGCAGCCCCCCCCCCCCTTTCCCACCCTCCCTCCGCTCGCCGCTGATCCAGCATACTCCACAGCCAAACCACGCTCCGCGGAATGCGTATCCCTTCACGTGATTCCGGTATTTGTGAATTTTAAGAGTGGACTTCACCGGTGGGAAACAACATATCAAAGTAACTAATTAAAATGAAAAATGCTCTGTAAAATACGACCACAGAATCGAATCAAATTAAACAATATATCTAAGTTTGTTTAGTGACATTCATTGAATTCCTTAATTCCGTTTCCATAATTATGCCAACACCGTAGTGATCAGACAGGGAGCATCAAAGAAGCTGATCTGAAATGTAGTGTTAATATTCCAAGATACAATTGTTTAAAGGCTACATTTTTTTATCTAGAAAGTACTTCTTTTATATCACGAACAGTATTATCTAAAACACTAAAAAAAAAATTTTGAAATATTTTTTAAACCTACGGCAATGACACGTTTCCATGAATATGCTTTTTTTCTAAAGCGAAGTAATATAATTACCTAGATTTTTTAAATGTTAACGTGACTATACAAATGCACTGTTAATAAAAAATGAATGTATGTTATTTCTAGCTTTTCAGTTTTCGTTCATGAGTCCAACGCTCCCAATTTCATGGAACAGTGGGAGGGCATTGTTGTCAACGGTGCTTTCAAACGTATACTGTGCGTCACTCGTTGGTCCTTGGTTCCACGCCGGCGGAGGTGCAAGAAATGATCGTAACTTTTCAACTTTTTAATGGATTATTATGTTTCTCCTTCAAGATACATTTTTCGTGGTGAAAACTTGATCTACGTTTTCATCAAGACTATATTATTATTTTTTTCAATATTTTTCTGTCGACACGTTAGCAATGAAAATGTTTCATTCATCTAGTACCTGTAATTCTATTGGCGAATTAATTAATAATATTACAGATGACATAAATGGATTTACAATATTGAAATGAGAATTTGTTCCCAGTGCTTTTGAAACCGTCAAGGCAATACATGATCTATGAAACTTACGACGTCGTCTACGAATTAACTTTCGGGTATTAAACAGCAGTAACTTTGAAAATTAAGGACTAATGCAAGGTTCCAAATACAAAGTTTAAGATGCTCTTTCGAGTAAAAGTTGGAAAGATCACCGTGTCGGAAAGAGCTTCTTCAAAAATGACGAACACAGAGTATTCATTTTACCAGATTAAATTCCATCAAGCATACAGAGAGCGAAAACAGTTGAAAAGGGCATATCTCAAAGGTCGATAAAGGCCAAAAGAATACCACATACAAACCCGTATTAATTATGCCCGCGCAACTTTTAATCAGCAGAAGAAGTGAGTCGGAACGCTTGCACATCTAATCACTCAACTTCGCAGCAAAGGAACCGAATTGGAGGTCAGCCCCGCCTCGGATAACGCCCGACCGTCTGGATCTTCTCGTTGCGGTCCATTGCACGCTCAGGCGTCTACTTCAGATACAATCTCCGCGCCATTCTTCTACACGACCTTCCGTCGTCACCACGTCTTGTTGCCCGCTCTCCTCCCCCTCCCCCTCTTCCGCTACCTCCCCTCCCTTTCCCCTCCTTCTCCCCCTCTCTTCACTTCCCCCTCCTCATCCCCCTCTTCCCCCTTCCCCTATTTCTCCTCCCATTCCCTACCTCTCTTCAGTTCCCCCTCCTCCTCCCCTTCCCTCTCCTCTTACTTCCCCCTCCTCCTCCCATCCTTCCCTTCAACTTCATACCCATTCCCCTCCTCCCCTTTACTTTCCTCCTCTCCTTTCCCATCCTCCTCCCCTGCCCCTTCCCTTCCTCTCCATTTCCCGCCACACGCGCCAGAGACCAGGCGTTCCGTTCCGTTCCGTTCCGTTCCGTGGCCGAAGAAGAGAATCAGCCACGCGGACTCTGCCGCTCCGCTCGCGCGCAGACAGACAGACGCTCGACCTCCAAGGCGACTGAGCGTCGAGACGAATGGAGCGCACTCCCCTGAAAAGCGGCTCACAATCAAGGATTTGTGGTCGCCTCGGATTTCAGACAATATCACGTTCACAGCTAAGCCTTTCCGTTGCCCGAGTTCATTTGTGGTTTGGTATTTCGACGTCCGGTTGGAATGCAAGGCCACGCTTGTTCTGGCATTAGCTCCCAACCAGCTGCAAACAACTGATGTTCTCTATTCATGGTAATTCGTGTTTAACTTCATTCTGAAATTTTGATGTTGGGTCAAGAGCACTTTTCAAATTTTTCAAACCACCCCACGCCAATATGACAGTGAATTGGAAAATATTTTGCTCTGAGAAGTAGAGGTTCGTAAGAAACTTCCTTCGTTATGTATTTTTCGCGCTTCATTTCTTTAACAATTTTTCAACTGGTAGTAGAAGTGTAAGACAGAAATTGTCGTATTATAATATTACATAACCATTAACCATATCGCGAGAAAGTACGTGCTCTTGTAGAATCACTAGTTTCTTTTTTTTTCTCTACCTTTGCACCCTGATTCTTCGCACAATCTAGATGTACTTGCGAGCTGACAGTCTCACTACATTCTCTGGCATGTACGGTATATTGAAAGATAGGAAAATACTCCCGTTGAATTTAGCTTCTTTTTAATTTCGACCTATCAGGACAGAAATAAGAAACGGTATCATTTTTCGCGATTAAGTTTCTGGGCAAGAGAGTTAACCCTACGTAACAATTAACGAATTTAATTTTTGTTGGGGTGATATGCCAAAAACTAAGACAATTTACTAATAGCACGTTTAAAATGGTCAATTTGCATCGTTTTCTGATATCTATCGAGCGGAGGGTGCAAGGTGTCCATCCTCTTGGGCTGAGAATTTGATTAATTCGGCGCAGGAGCAGAGTAGAACGTGTTACGAGTAGTTCTTCAGAAGAGGCGGTGTTCGTTCCCTTCTGGAATGTGAGATCCGGCGCCGATCATAGTCGGCTTGTGAGGTTTTCTAGCCCCAGGTCTTTCTCCCAGTGCGTCACCACCGCCAGACGGGACAAGCTCGAAGCTCCCGACATGGTAAGGTAGTGAATGTACGGGAAAATGTGAGTGTGTGTGTGAGAGAGAGAGAGAGGGAGAGAGAGGGGGAGAGAGAGGGAGAGAGGGAGAGAGAGGGAGAGAGAGGGAGAGAGGGAGAGAGAGGGAGAGAGAGGGAGAGAGAGGGAGAGAGAGGGAGAGAGAAGGAGAGAGAGGGAGAGAGTGGGAGAGAGAGTGAGAGAGGGAGGGAGAATGTGAGAGAGGGAGAGTGAGAGAGTGAGAGAGAGATGGAAGGGAGAGGAGGACGCGAAGACCGCGATTCATGATCACTACTCTGGTATTCCCCTGAAATTTATCGAGAAAATCATGGAAAACTAACCGATCAGAGCACTCTTCCACTCAGATTTTCCTCCGGCCAGTGATAAAAATCGATTTGGCTACATATCTAGCGTCGAAAATCTGTCAGCGTTGGGACTAGATCACTAGACCTCATCAATCAGTGACGCTGCGTATGCAAGAGCAACGCTACCACTGAACCACGGCAGCATTATACTTCGAATTTTCTATAGTGACAGATGACATTAGGTCGTTGTTATACCCTCCAGACTTATAAAATGAATATTTTTAATTAATTGGTGAACGTCCTTCTCAACGGGCTTCATAAATGCGCTTACCACTGTTGGAAAGATTCGTTTTATAAGGCAGGAGGTGTAACACTGACGTAACATCATCCACCAGTATAGAAAAATCGAAGTCTACGCCGCGGGAACCCAGCGCCCGTGCAAAGCTCAACCTGCGATCGACCGACGCCAGTGCCAGCGGCAGAGCCCCTGCGACACGCCAGACCACGACCTACCCAATTCAAGCGGCCCACCCAGCCGCACTCTACATACGGCTATTCCTGGACTCATTAGCGTCACAAGCACTTTTGCGCTTGCGAGCCGCTCAAATTGTCTCAACTTCCTTTCTGAGCGGCTCCTGTTTGTTGCTCATCGACGGCGCAAGCGTTTGCACATGAGGGTGTTGGGATGCACTCGGCAACAGCGCACAAGCAAGCGAGGTGACAAAAATAGAGCGCCAAATGCATCTGCTATAGGTACTCCCGTACCTGTATAGCTTTCCCGTCTCCTTTTCATGGCCCTCGTTTGCCCCCTTCTTTTCAACTCTGCTCTCTTCGTAGTTTTCAGATATGTTTATTTCTAAGTTTGTAATAATTGAATTGAATTTTCTAATTAGATACACTAATTATTTTCCCACCAATTCATTAGCTTTCCCTGGTACTAGTGTGGAGATCGTTATCAAGAAATGCTTTTTTTTATTTAATTACGAAGCGGCCATGTAAAATTCTAAATATCCGTTGAAAAAAATAATTAGCTCTTGCTAATCCCCTAATTATTGATTTGGAACTGAAAATGATCTAATTTATACTGACGCTGATATTTGGGACGGTTGGATATTAATTT
Organism: Gryllus longicercus; assembly: GCA_038098605.1. Lineage (NCBI taxonomy): Eukaryota > Metazoa > Arthropoda > Insecta > Orthoptera > Gryllidae > Gryllus > Gryllus longicercus. The sequence goes on from JAZDUA010000849.1 coordinate 11,849, forward strand.
TGTACGAATCTTGCCCTCGTTAAATATTAACAATGTAATGACATAGAATAACTTGAATAATAACGTTGCAAACGCGTTATTTCAAGTTCGTTGTAATGAAAATCTTATATCAGTTCCAAAATCCGTAGGTAGTCCTTTCGTTTGCACAAAATTAAACAAACACATCACAGCACTTTCTGTAGAAAATAGCGTTTTCCTCATTAATAGAAATAAGTCAGGAAATCTGAAGGTATAAGGAAAATTATCATCTGCAATTTTTAAGTGTTGAATTAAGAGAACAAATCAACTGCTATTACTTCTGAATTTACATTCATCAATTCATCGGTATAGGTGAAGTATCAATTACGAATATTACAAACAGAAAATATAATGAATTGTTTTAAGATAGTATAGGCATAAAAATGTGCTAACCGGAACCTCAAATGCAACAGTTCAGAATGTCTGTTCTGTTGGAATAAATCAAGTTTCTAAAAAACAAAAATTAAAACATACGAATAAGTCCCCATAATATAGGGCAGTATAATTATATTCCCAGACATATATTTCAAGAGTTATTATTATATAAAATTAAAATATTATATGATTAGAATCGGAATACACCAGAAATGATAAATACTTGAACGAGTTGATCTTTCTGTAAGAGTTAGTCTAAAAAGAAATTGTACCTTCCGACATTTCTCACGTCTTTCAGTTCTTTGCAACTGTCATGTTCAGAAAGAAGATTGAATCTAACAAAAGTGAAACTGACCTAAGCCGCTTAATTTGCACAGGGATAGGCACAGAAAAGTAACAAGATACATTTTAAAGTCTCGTAAAATTCACGGAATTGGGGTCAGGAATCATCTGTCCTCAATATCACAAATTACGTACAAAAGTTATAAGAAATTAATCACTATTTGCCCCCAACGGCATTTTATTCACCCAGCGTGGCTGAGAGAGGAAGGTAAATAAAACTGCAGATACCAATAACCTCGAGTTGTGAGGTCTCCGTCTATTAATTAAGAAGCTGCTAAGCAAGGTGTCGCGGTCTGGGGAACAGTGGCGGCTTTGGAGTCGTGGTGGGGGTTTGGAGGGGGGAGGAAGGGGTTGGGGCCGCTGAGCAAACTTCATCAGCGCCAGGGACGACCGCGGCTCTGCGTTTCAGCCCGGGAAATAAAAGCCACCGTTCTGCCCCGCCCCCCACTGCCCCCACTCCCCGCCACCCCCGCGCCGCCCACAGCTCGACGCCGGGCCGCTGCGTTGGCCGCAAATTCAACGCCCGTGTGTGCGTGGGAGGTCGGTCCCCAGATCTCGTATATTTCCCGACCCGCGAGCTCTGTTTGCAAATGCCCCCATGCGAAATGATTGAAAGAGCCGTGGACGCTGATATACGACGCGTCTCTGACTTCATTTATAAAGAAATGCTGATACACACCTAGATTCAGTGTGCGAACAAAGTGTTTACATAATTTTCCATATTATTTTCCGAACACTGGACTAGAATTACGGCGGGCTAGAAAAAAAACTGCTCTGCAAGTTTGTATTCTGTTGGTAGGTAACGGATCTAAAATTATTTGGCCTTTTAAAGTAAAGGTTATTGCTTCACCGATCCGTTAATTATTCCGCATGTCCGTGAAGGTCACGTGACATTTACCGGTCCGTTCACTATTCTTTCATTAAAACAAAAATATGACATTGAATATTGTTCTTTAGATCGGTAAACGTTGTTTGACGTAGTATAATACTTCTAAGCTTACCCTTCAACGTTCTCTGAGCAGACTCTCTGTACCCTCTGTTTCTGCAGAAGACGGTGATATTGTGCACAAAATCAACAAAACAAAAAGAAATCATAAGAAATGTGTTTGTGATAAAAATTGAAACTGTTGTATATCGTTGCAAATTATTTTAATATAATCAAGAATAAAATCACTAACGCAGTGCATTATAAAAATTTTTAAAAATGTCTGGTAGAAAAGTTGAGACACACTTAATGACAAAGATAAAAGCGTTTGGCGTACGGTGGATCGATTGCAAATGTAGTTTCATGCAGAAGACAATTAGTTTAAGTTAAATAATATATCATTAAACCATTGATATACACACATTTATCAATAGTACTTACCTGACTTTTTAAAAAACGGTGATAAAATACACAACGAAATGTAAGTACACATCTAACGGCACAGTTGAGTTCAACGAACGATTAACGTTTTGCAGTTTCGATTTCCGATGAATTCTTTGGAAAGGTTTTTAACGAATCAATAATCGTACAGAATGTTCTTGCAATGCTACCTTTCGGAACAGGCGTTTGACGAATATTTAAATAAGTTCCGCGTTTACAATCAATAATTCACTTTGAGTAACAACTACTACACAAAGCTGACCCACATTAAAAAAATTACAACGTTAATGTCACTGTTACATAAATGGTATCAATTTTACTGCCCCGTGTATTGAACGAAATTTTTATTTGCTCCTGGTATTATTTCAGGCTCATCATAATAGACGAACACTTTCAGAGAGAAGCTTTACGCCATTAAAGATTCTCAATACGAGCATGACTTCTTTATTTGTCTGTTTTATAGTGAGGAAATAGGAAATTTCTTCTGTTGTTTTCATATATTATTATTATTATTATTATTATTATTATTATTATTATGGTATGTCATGTGCACCGAATGTGTAATACAGTTATGTCTGAAATTCACACATTTTTTTGCCTTGATTGTTATATTACGACCATTTCTAATCATTTCAAGACGAACTATGGAACGCAGTGAAATATTTTTCGTATAGTATTGCATGCCATTCATCTTTCTTTGCATTTTGTATTGAATAATACTTGCAAGTACAGATTTAATAGCAAATTGAGAAATATTAAGGACATTACGAAATTGTTAAAAGAACGTACTGAATAGTTACAAATTATATGCACACATTCTACGAATCCATGCAAGTGCTGTTTTCGTACTCACGTACCCTCCATTCAGCTACCACTCAGCCTCCAGATACGTCAGCGATTTCTCCACTCACCTAAAACAAAATTAAAATTGTATTAACACAATATCTACAAGTACACAAATTTCATGTTGATACATGTGATCAATATTACAGAGCAGTAATACCGCTTAATGTGGACATTGCGTTCCTCTCCTTTGCAGGGTTATATACTGGGTGACCCAGCTACCCGGATAGGACACCGTCGTAAGGTATCACGAAAACAGAGTGCAGTTTTCACTCAACACTGTGGAATTATGGGGCTTGTAACACTCCTTAAAATATTATTTGTAATATTTTTAATTTCAGAAAAATCTAATAATCTTTGATTTTAAACAGAACTACGTATATTTTGTCACCAGCAATGAATAGTTCGTATAAAGTAGAATACAATGATGTAAGACTCGTTTATGTTTTGAGAGTAACGCGAGTACAAATTATACTTTCTTACATGTGATTTTAAATTAAACGGACAACATTTAATTCAGCAGCCCTTGCAACTGCTACCTCTGAAGACAGTGGCCTCCGCTGTTACGGGGAGAGGATTCTCATTGAGGAATAGAGGCGTAACAACTAAAAGGGGGGCTAGGCTATTCACGGCCTTCACATGAAGGACACAGGAACAAACTTCAATATTAGCCACCAGAATGAGATTTTGTTTCCGCTGGTTTATTCGAATTGGTTTTGTTCTAATGATTTAAATTCGAATGCCATGAATTGCTGCAGTTACGCCTCTATCCCTCACTGCCATCCTCTCAGTCTTCCGTTTCTTCGTAACAGCCACCTTCCCCAAAGGCGATCTTGAAACATGGTCCGTTCAATTTAAAATAACAGGTCAAAATGTATATTTTTGAACTCAAAGTACTATCAAAATACTGACATATAACGCACCTTAATATTCCTCTTTTTATGTTCAATTCATCGCTGACGAAAAATAAATAGTTCCATTTAAATATTAAAGACGATTAAATTTTTCGGAAATTAAAATGACAACAATAAAGACAATTAAATGTATGAACAAAAGAAGAAGAGGAAGCTGAATATCTATACAGAATATCACTTGCCTCATGATTCCGCATTGTTGAATGAAAACTGCATTTGTATTTCGTGAACCGTTTTAAAGTCATGGGTGGCCCGTAGTTGGTGGGACATCCGGTGTAATGTAGCCATTGACCCAAAATATTCTCTGGTCATCCAGAGATTTCTAAAAATTCCGTCATTTTTCCGTCACTTTACAGATTGATGAAATTCTCCGACCATTTCCTGTTATCTAGGGTTTCCAGAATGGATTTTTCGACGCGACATCTATGTAGCATACGGTCAAGATTTCGAGTTCCAATAGAATGGAAATTCCAGGACCCAAGACAGGTGTAATGCATAGAGACTCGATATAATTCCGATGGCTACGAAAGAGCCCCAATGCCATGGCGCAGGTGGCAAGTGTGCGCGTAGCGGGGCGGGGTGGGGCGGTGGGGAGGGATGGATGATGCTTGAGAGAGGTAGGGAAGGAGAGCCGAGAAGGGTGGGATGGGCAGGGAGGGCAGGGAGGTGGAAGAGAAGGACGGGCAGGAGGAGTGAGTGAGGGAGGGAGGGAGTGGTGTGAGGTGGGCGGTGCGGGAGAGACGGCGAGGAGGGTGAAGGGCGGAGGGGCGAGAGAAATAGAAGGGGGAAGTGAGAGGGAGGGGCAGAGAGGGCGAGGGCAGAGAGGGTGAAGGAGAGAGGAGGGGGAGAGAGAGGGAGGGGGGAAGAGGGGAGGGGCAGAGGGGGGAGGGGGAGGGGCAGTGAGGGGGAGGAGCAGAGAGGGGGAGGGGCAAAGAGGGAGAAGGGGCGGAGAGAGGGAGAGGGGCAGAGAGAGGGCGGGCAGGGAAGGGGTGGGACGGGAGGGGCAAAAGGGGCGGAGAGCAGCGAGTGCGGGGTGGGGTCTGGGTCTGTGTAGCGAGGGGCAGGGTCGATGGCGGGGGTGGCAAAGCGTGGCAGGGCTGGAGAGCGGAGCGGGGTGGAATGGGGCAGCTGAGCGGCGACCTCAATCCGCCGTAGGAGCAGCTCCGCTAGCGGGGGGAGGGGGGCGAGTGCGCCCGGGCGCCTGCCTTGCAGCACCTTCCGCCTTCACAACACGCGCCGCGCCCTCTTCACACACCAGCGAGCACGGCCGCCCCGAGCTTCTGAGAAGGCGCCGCGACTGAGGCAAAGCGATCACGGCAGCGGGGCGCAGCTACGGCACAAATTACTCTCACTGCCATCAAACACTTTGCGACTTCTCTCTTTTAGTTTGACTATGGGGGGTTCAGAATTCAGTATCCCATGTTCTTTTCTGAACACCTTTCCCACGGCCAAGATTGTTTAAATATTATTATTATTATTATTATTATTATTATTATTATTATTATTATTATTATTATTATTATTATTATTATTATTATTATTATTATTATTATTATTATTATTATTATTATTATTATATTGTTATTATTATATTATTATTATTATTATTATTATTATTATTATTATTATTATTATCATTATCATCTAAATTTGGCTCGGAAACACCAGATTTGTGTTCATGAAAATCAAGGAGACATTTCCTTGCAAAATTAATTAGATCGCATTTCAAGAAGATCAAGAAATCAATATTTTCAACAGCTTAGTGCATAAACATCGTGTGTCACGCACTATATTACTTAACATTTTTAAAGTATAATTATTCTTGGAGACCTCTCGTTCATATCTAACTAGTGAACAAATATGAATCCCCATAAAGGAAAAATCATGTTTTTGCCCAAAAAGCAAACATTGATGTTCTATAAGTAACTGCGTCATTACAAACTCCGTCGTTCCCTATTTAAAAAATTATAATAATATTAATAATAACATCAACAATAACAATAACGACAACGTTCTTGAAGAAAACAGCAGATCCTCTCAGGCAAAAAACACATCTGTCACAGCTGTGAGTATGTCTATAAAAATTATAAAATTATTATTAATGTTAACGGTTGGGTTTGACCAGGTGTGTAAAGGAAGCTCTGTTTTGCATCATTTTTTCTTATAGTAGTAGTTATTGCAGTTTCTTTTATTGCATTGTTTTCTTTTTTTAGTATGGTTTTTGGTATGTGCATTGAATATCTGTAGACTTCTGGTTACCAACTCGCAATTAGTCAATTATAGCCAAACAAACATTATTATTAAACAATTCATTGAATAAATGCTACGGTAGAGAATTGCTATCCCATTTACAGACCATGATCCCTCGAAAATGAAGGGAATATGGCTTCCCTATGGAAACGTCATAGGTCGTTAGAAAATGATTATCAATGGACAGATCCATACTCAACAGTGTCGACATGAAAGTTTCTGGCTCATATTTAACGTCAAAATAAAGAGTAGCGTGATATTAAACGCATTTGCAAACACGCCAACACAGGTTCCTATCCGGCATTATCTTGTTTTCAAAATCAGATTGGTGATATTACCTCCTACCAAAGAGACAATTACCTCAGAAGCAGTTTCGTAATTCTATTACATACCATTAGAGAGGGATATCCATCGATAAAAAATACGGATGTGCACGAAAAATATGGACGAAGAATGTATTTTAACTTGGATGTAGGATGATGTAGAATATAACTTGAAAATCCTCGAAATTCATCTCAGATATTTTTTCTTTGAGTCAAACTAATTTTTTTTTCACACTTTTTACACTTTTAACGAGCGCAATGGAACATTACTACGTAAACGACGAGGTATTCTTGATGATTGATATCCAGCGTTATCCGAAACCAAGACCTCGTATGGGTTTATTTATATTACTCACCCCTACAAACACGAGTGCTGCAGCTTTCAAATGTTTTTGCGTGTAGTAAACGGACCTACATCGTTGGAGAGCTTCAAAATTGTTGTTGGTGTTATTCATCAAACTTACCATACTGCGTAGTTTGCCTTTTGTAAATGGCAGTCACTGGATTCTGCCAATATTTCTTGCCAGTGTGCTGACCCATGAATTCCTATGCCCCATTGCCTCACGGGACATTGGAGAGGTTTTGTGAGTCTTGTTGGCTTTCGTGATGTTTCAAATCCATTGGAACTGTGGGAAATACACCACGAATTTTTTCTATAGATTTAAATTAATTAGAAATGATTCACGTGCGCAGTAGTTACAAAAACAGCCTAGGAGATAAAATTCCTGAAGCATTCGTTGAATGCGACAAATTTATAAGGCCCATAATGTTTCTATTGAAGCTGTTGATCGGAGTGTACAAGATTCAAGAAACCACAGAGAACAATTGCCGGAACAGAAACATTCCCAATGAATTTGTTTGATAAGGGAGACGGAAAATTTGAATAAAATGGTTTTAAAGTTATTATTTTACCGACAACTCTTCGCAAAGTTCTCGAAAAACAATAGATATTTATCAGAGATATACATCTGGACATCCGGACATCTTAACACAACCGATAATTCACACGTAAGCTTCCGCGGTTCGATTCGATAAATTCATGGCTATCCGAGAGACTCAGTGTAGTTGACTGAGAGGCCTCACAGGCAACGACGCGGCGTCTCCTGGAAAGCCAAGAATTTACAAACGATAATTTTTGGTTATGCCAGAGGTCAATTTTAGCACCGAAAAATGATCAAGTAGATGTTATTAATGCGAAAATCCTTCAAAAGTTCCTGGACATATAAAAGGAGACAAGGTTTTCGTACAAAAAATTCCAATCATTTCCAGTATCTCTCTATTTTAGTTCATCTACAGTTTACCGATAAATTGTTTTTGAGATTGTGAGGTGTGATTTAGATTTTCTGCCAAAAACATTACGAAATCGCTGACTTATGTTGCTACACCACGATAGATAGGTTCACAAGAATTTGCATAATTAACGTGTAATCGTTCAGAGGTATTCGCAAAATGTTGTACACTCAAGACTAAAGCAAATGCTAAACTTGACATAAAGGACAGTTTGACCAGAATATGTACTCCAGTATATTTATAATGTTTTCTTGTGTGCCGCAAACTATAATTAGTGTATTTTTAAATTAACATCATGTGTAACTCTAGCTGTATTTTTAATTAGCGTTAGTAATTATAATTATAAAATGACTAAATTTTTGAAATTATAGTTCTTACACAGGGTTAGTTAAGGTTTAGTATTGGGAATTCTTTCTTAAATATCTCGATCTTTGAAAATCTGGTAACTGTAATATGTGGGGACGACAGTATGATGTACTAGAATTGCCTAGAGGACGGTGATAATTCAACCCGAGTTTAGTGCTATGCGGAATGGACTTGACCCAGAGGGAAATACGTCCAACCTCAACATGCATTCTGTCTGAGTGCGATTTCGATCTCGTGCACAAAGCGGAGAGAACCTTGCGTGGGAGTGTTTCGGTCACGTGTATCGAAAATACGACCAATTCCAATTCGCGTATGGCAAAGTGGTTGGGTTGGTACCTCTCGTTTATCACAGTGGTTGAGCCACTCAAGTGGACTAACATAATTTAATCAAGTGCCCGTCGTTTGTTTGTACTGCACAACATTGCTGTCGTTTATAAATTTGTGTTTCGCAGATTTCGACTGATGCACTTGACCCCGGTATGTTTGATATCGAGAATATTCCAAATTATTGTAAGAGTATATTACACAGTATTACCCCGTCTTTTCCCTTCTTTACATTTTCACATTTACTTCGTAACAAGAGAAAGTATTGTAATCGTGCACCGGAAAACGATAATATTTTTAAGAGAAAATTTCTAATTGACGGGCCCTGGTAAGTAAAAAGTGGATAAATCCTGTTCATTTTTGACAGAATCTTCCGTACGAAAGATTCCTGGATACATCCTGATACATTCATGTCACTGATCCGGTAGCGCACCAAGTTCTCATTCTCGGTCGCATTTCTTCACTGCGCTCCTTCTGAAAGGAACCGAGACAGCGCGAGGTGTCGTTCCTGCCTACGCGGAAGCCATTCCACACTTCATTGTGCTCAGGTCGCCCTCCTTCCCTTTCATTTATTTCTTTCGCTCACGCATTCCTTCATTCGCACGGGCGCCATTTCATTTTGTTCATCCACTGACTGTAGCACTGAGTGTCACTTGAGATCCTAGCTTCTTTAAAACTTCCTTGTACCGATCTTAAGAAATTCACTTCTACTTTTTCAAACTCAGTAGCTCTAAAATATCTTTCGGAAACATGACTTTCTCGTGTTATTACGTAATTAGTAAAATAAGAAGTAATGTAATCCTGCGGTGGAAACCGTTGGCATGACTTCAATGAAATCTGTTGCGCAAATACAGATCATGCATATTTTTCCAAAATGGGAGTAGTTTTCGCGTAATTTTTGCGTTAAATATAAGCAATTTTTAAACAATTATTTTCCCCCAAAATTTTTCTTTCCCCCTACGGTGCAGAAATTGGCGCTTGTGCCATCGCTGATTTCGGCGGTCCGGCTAGTGCTGTAGCGGTAATATTTCTGGCTTAGAACTAACCTAGTGTAAGTAATAAGCAATAGCAGTGGTAATATTTCTGGCCTAGAAATGATGTAGGTGTAACCTAGAAGGACCTGAGTTCCAATCTCTGGTCGAAAAATACGTTTGGTGGAAGCACGTTTGCAGGTTCATTTAGCATTACGATAATCGTTAGCCTTTAAATGTATTGCGACAAAAATGTTCTGTTGTAGTAGCTGACACTTATTATATAGTAACACATTTCCATTACGTATTATTAATAGGAGCAGTATTTGCTATCATAGCAGCCTTTATGCATTGATATCCATTAATTACAGGCTCCAATAATTTATGGATAAAAAACACAAGAAAACAAAATCAGTTTTAACGACGAAAGTTATTTGTATACATATTATATAGAAGATATATATTCATATAAATATAAATATCTCTTCTACGAAAGCCAATACTGTTTGCCATAATTTATCATCTTTAATTGTCATCGACCTACTACAACAATATTCCAAAATTTAATTAGTTATTTGACTAAAATTATTTGATTTTTAACCTCAATTGTCCACGCACTGAGCAGCGCAGCACGTCCGTCGTGATGTTTTAGCGAAGTCCGTTTGCGTTGCTGCGCTTGCCGTCTCGCGCCGTCCGCCGCTCGAGGCCACTGCGCCGGAGTCTCGCAGGTGGCGGAGGTGGCTGCCGGACGCGGGCGTCGTCGTCGACGGCGGCGGCGGCGGGTGCGCCCGCGTTCCCAGTGGGCTTTGAAGGGCCGCCGCCGCGCAATTAGCATAATCAGGGCCCACGGGGCAACGCCGCCGCCGAAACGCAGCCCCGGCGTGTACCGCGCCGGAGATCGTGTCTCGGCGCCTTTGTGCCTCATCGACGCCCTCCGTCGTGAGGGTTTTTTTTTATTATTTTATTTATTTTTATTTTGGTAGACATTACATTGTTCAGTTTACATATTAACTGTGCAAATGATTGATGATCTTATACTAACTTACACTAACTTAAAATTATACATTACAATTATATAAAACAATATACTGGGAGAGGAAGCAGGTAGCACCTCAGATTAGTATTATTCCAAGTTTGCGAATATTTTATAAAATGAATGGAGGGGGAATCTGTTCTTAATTCTCGTTCGATAATTGGGGGCTTTGCCTAGTTTATAGAAGGATGTTGCTTGAATTAGGGGAAGGTTAGTGTAAAAGTTGTGTGCAAGATAGGCTATTTGGTTTTTTATTGTGTTTATATTTAAATCATTGTGTAATTGATTGTTGCCGTCGTGAGGTGGCAGCGAATATCGATAAGAAGTTGTTTGCATGTCGTGCTATTATGTTTGTTGTGTAGCAGTAGAATGTTCAAACAGGAATGCGCAGGTTTTAAAATAAGGCATTCGCTTCGCCGGTATTAGCCTGGTGTTGATCGGAGAAACCACGGAAAACTTCCCGTCGCCAACCAGCGCGCCACCGGCCCAGTCAGGACAACCTCTAAGCTCGCGTCTGGTCTGCCGACATGTGTGGTTGTGTAGTGCATGTGAATATGTGTGTAAGTGTGTGTGTAAGAAACGGTTGAGGAAAGAAGAAGGAAGACGAAGGAAAGGTCGTGCGCGGTCCTTTTGTTAGGGTAGTTCTCCAGTTTCACGTGGTGTTGACCAGAGAAACCACGGAAAACTACCCATCAGAGCAGTCGGCCGCTAGATTCTCCTCCAGACAGCGACTGAATGCGAGCTAGCTTTCTAGCTAGTGTGGCAAATCCTACCACTGTCGGAATTCGAACCTGGGTCCTTCCGGTGAGAGGGACTGCAGTGGCATCAGTTGATGCCCTGAACCATCTTTCTCGGTTTATTGATCGAGCACATTAAACGTGAATATTTTATCCTGGGAGGTGACAGGGCTGGTCCCCCACCCCTACTCAATGACACCGAGTTACTCGTCATATTTCCTCCAGGTATCTCCCCCATTGGATCTCCGCCGTGGCTAGGGGAGCGGGCTCTTCACTGATCCCCAAACATGTGTGGCAACGTAGTGCGTGTACGCGTGTGTGTAAGAAAACAGGATAGGAGGAGGAAGAGGAAGGGAAAATCGCGCATGGTTCCACGGCCCGTTCGTTAACATTCTGCTTCTTCAGTCGTCTGGTGCTGATCAGATAAACCAACCAGACCAGCCTGCCGCCAGACGCCTCTCCTGCCATCGGGTGACTTCGACCGTCGGAAATCGCAGAACCTCCGGGCCACAGCCGCTGCGAACACACCGCCAACGCTGTCCCTGCGCCAAGTGCGCCGCCTGCACAAGCGCAAGGCGGCGTTGAGCGATTGAAAGGGCTCCGAGGAGGATCCGGCGGTGCAGGCGGCCGCCTGCGTGCAAACAGCGCGCTGATGAATGCACAGACTGAGCGCGGCTTGAGGTGCGCTGCGCCGCCGCCGCTGCGCCGGGCGCCTCGAGTGTTTGCTCGGCTCAGCCGCGCGCGAAGGAAGCGGCAAAAAATCAAGCGGCCACTGCGCCGCCGGCGGAGGAGGCGGCGGCGGCGGCGGCATCGGCGGTGCTGGCGGCGGCGGCGGCGGTGACGGTGACGGTGGCGGTGGCGGTGGCGGTGGCGGCGATGGTGGTGGTGGCGGTGGTGGAGATGGAGGTGGAGGTGGTGGAGGTGGAGGTGGTGGAGGTGGTGGAGGTGGTGGTGGTGGTGGTGGTGGTGGTGGTGGTGGAGGTGGAGTTGGAGGTGGAGGTGGTGGAGGTGGAGATTGAGGAGGTGGAGTTGGAGGTGGAGATTGAGGTGGTGGAGTTGGAGGTGGAGGTGGAGGTGGTGGTGGTGGAGTTGGAGGTGGAGGTGGAGGTGGTGGTGGTGGTGGTGGTGGTGGTGGTGGTGGTGGTGGTGGTCGTGGTGGAGGTGGTGGTGGCGGTGGTGGAGATGGAGGTGGAGGTGGTGGAGATGGTGGAGGTGGAGGTGGTGGTGGTGGTGGTGGCGGTGGGAGGTGGCAGTGGAGGACTCCTGGAGGAGGCAGTGGAGGACTGAGTGGAGGCGGCAGGGAAGCGGCCGTTGAGGCGGCCGTGGAGGCAGCAGCATAGGTGGCGGTGGAAGCGGCGGCGAGGGCGGTGCTGATGGCGGGTGCAGCAGACGGCCGCGACGTGGGTGGTGAAGGCGGCGGTGGAGGCGACTGCGGCGGCGGTTGAGGCGGCTGCGGGAGCGGGGACGACGGCGGTGGTGAGGGCGGCAGTGGCGGCAACGGCAGAGACGGTGGTGGAGGCAGCTGGGGCTGTGGAAGCGGTAGAGACGGCGGTGGAGACGGAAAGATCCGCGAGGGCGGCGGCGGCTGCGGTGGAGGCGGCAGGGTGGTGGAGACGGCGATGAGACGGCGGAGGCGGTGGTGGTGTCGGAAAGATCCGTGACTGAGGCGGGGGTGGCAGGGCGGCGGTGGGGGCGGCAGGGACGGTGGTGGTGGCAGCGGGGGCGGGGGAGGCGGTAGAAACGGCGGTGCTGCGGGAAGATCCGCGAGGTCGGCGGGGGTGGCGGGGTGGCGGCAAGGACCATGGTGGTGGCAGCGGGGATGGTGGAGGCAGTAGAGACGGCGGTGGAGGCGGTGGTGGTGTCGGAAAAATCCGCGCGGGCGGCGGCGGCGGCGGTGGAGGTGGCAGAGGCAGCGGGGCGGTAGTGACGGTGGTGGAGGCGGTGGAGACAGTAAAGGCGGCGGCGAGCGGAGCGCAGACGACGCGCGGCTGAGGCGATCGCGAGCTGGACAGGCCGTTGAGCCAGCGCCAACCGCACGTCGCGGATATCGCCTTTCCGCAAAATGTTTATTCGACGTTTCGCAGGAAAGCATTACATTTCCAAAGAGTTTTACTTTCTCGCCTTATTACGTTTACAGAAATTGAAACTAGTTTTTAGGACATTGCTGTGGAAAATCACGGATTACGAGTTTAACGTCCCGGAATGTAGTTTTAGTTTTAAATATTTTGTCAAAACGCATACAATTTAAGTGGTTTGATTGCCACTTGATTCACATTCTTTTAGAATTTAGATTTCGACAGATTTTGCGATTTATTTCCCGCCAAAACAAAATCCTTGTTAATATAAAATAAATAATAATTAAATGCTTGTCCTCTGAAGAACTCAGAGGTATAAAAATCATAGACTTCCGCAGCCAGAGTCGTGCAAATAATTTTGGCTGTCTGGGTGACGCAGCATCGAAGGTTGTGATGACGAAGATTCGACCATCTTGTCGTGGTCTTAGTCAGGCAGACTAGCTCTGAGGAAGACTACGATGCGATGGTCGAACCGGCATCACAGTCATCGACGAGGCGTCACACGGACAGCCAAGATCATTTGCAACCCAGATATATGTTTTCTACACTGTAAGTCACTATTCCAAATATGAACGGCTTTAACAAGTATATTTTTATTATTTTCATTTAAATTTTTAAAATCCCTAACGGGAAACGAAACAGTTCCAATCGCTTCTATTAGTACCAGTTAGTTAGTGAAAGAATCAACATTTCGGTTTCTATTGCGTTGTCACTATGGAAATGATTTTAACACTCTCGCTTATGGTTTCGTTTACTTAGGACTTTAGAAACTTTGCGTTTCTTGATATGCACGACGTAATTATATTTACGTAAACATTATTACTGTGAACATTGTACACAGTGACTTAGATTCTATGAAGAACTGCTACCTTTCAAATAATCTTATAAAATGCAACACACGCACTTTAATAATATTGCAATTATTCGAAACATTCTCAAAGTTACCCAGCACATGGTCAATGCTGTATGCCGAATCGAATCATTATGAATCAAATACATACATTTTTTTCTAATACTAGTTTTCAAAACCGAAAGTAGCAAATAACTGCTCAGTAAGTGTTGCAGTTTTTGTGTAGAATTTAATACACGCTTTTACGCGAATCTCCTCTTATATTTTAACTGAATAGTTGTTCACACTCATCCTGCTTTGGGCATATACTTCTGAAATATAATCCAATTATTTAATTCATGTGGTTCTCACGAAGATTTATAACTCGGTAAATTCACGCGAGGACGAAATCTGCACTGCCTTCCGAGTGTGGGACGTCGCCAACCTTTACGAGGAATACTTCGGAAAAGTTGAAGCGGCGGGGGCAGGAGCAGCGCCTGCTGCTGCGAAGCCACTGCGTGGGCGGGGGCGGCTACGTCGGCGCCCGTCGAGGCAATTGGTGGCCCACCGCTGCAGCTGATTGACCCTCCCCTCCCGACGGCGCGCGTGCGGGGCGGTGGGGTGCGGGGCGGGAGGCAGGCGCCATACGTGCGTACGGGTGGGACGGCGCGGGTAGGCGGGCGGAGGCGTGGTCGGGCGGGCGGGCGAGCGAGCGACAGAGCGGGTAGGCAGGCGGGCGGGCGGGCATACGCGTGGGCGGGCGGTCTGGCGTACGCGTGTGTTGGCGAGTGAGTGGGCGGTCGGGGCGGGGCGTTACGGGACGGGACGGGGAGCGGGCAAGCACGTGGGTGGGCGGACTGGCGTTCGCGTGAGTTGGCGAGTGTGTGGGTGGGCGGGCGTTACGGGACGGGACGGGACGAGACGGGACGGGACGGAGCAGGATGGGACGAGGCGGGTTGGGCGGGTGCGTGGTTACTCGGAGCGGGGCTGGCGGGGCAAGGTGGGTGGGGGTGGGGCTAGGAGGGGTGGGGCGGGGCTGCGCTGGCGGGCTGGCGGGCTGGCGGGCGGGATGGCGGGCGGGATGGCGCGCGGGACGGGGCGCAGTGGGGCGAGGCGGGCGGTGGCAGTGCGGGCGGTGGCAGTGTGGGCGGCGGGGGCGGGCGGGCGCGCGGGAGGGCGGCGAGAACAAAGGCAACGGAGGCCATGCAACGACAGGAGAATGCTCCCAGCAGAAAGGCGGGAAGGAGAAAGAAGACGTTGGGAGCAGACGGCGGACCGCATTCACTGCGGACAAGTGTCACGTGTCTGAAGGGGCTGCGATTCCAAGATATCCTGGGCGGAATAGAAAAGAAGGCACTAAAACAAAGAGAAGAACTAACTTTCAAACGCATAACACGCTGATAAGTAGAAGGCAAAAGTTAATAGGGTTCTAAGAAAGAAGCATTAACCGCTTTCGTAATGAATTGCTCTTTTCAGGCGTCTAGATGTTTTAGGAAACTATATTCTCCCACTAGTTTTTCTCTTGTGTACAAAGTGCTGAAAACCTTTTGAAAGTACCAATTCAATTCTCTTCCCAAATAAGAAGTTACCATTCAATGTGAATGAATGTGATTCATGTGAATGATTTTCATTATTTTTTCAAACTCATGTTATGTTCCTTTCATAAAAATCGCTTCACATTTACCACCACAGCAGAAAGAAAACCAACAAGCTGCGTAGATTTTTTAAGTCATTGAAGTCACTTGTACATCACTGCTGCGTACATGTCTCGACGTTTCCGCATTCTTGGTTTCAATGCTCGATAGTTCTGCGAAGTGCAAAGCTTAACTATGACTGGTGTGCCAACTGCGTGTGTGGTACTGAGCATTGTGAAGGAGCTGTGACAAAAAGCTCTCGGAGTCGGCATTCAAATGCCCTGCGAATGGAATGCTTTCACATGCACGCTTATAACTGAAGACAGAACTCAACAGTTTTCTCGCAGATTGAGACAAAGCATGAACAAAATTTTGAAAAGAATATTAGACAGCATGATGTACAAGCGTCGTAAGAATATATCTGTATTACGTATTTCGAGTAAACGTATAAATTGACGCAAATCTAAGTTTGCCTCTGGTAATGTGAGAGGTGTAACGAAAGCAGTGACACTCCTTCCGTTACATACTCAGCACGACTGGAAAAATACAAAAACAATTAAAACGTTTCGATTTTAACGAAAATCCAAATATTTCCAATATTGCCTTTTAATTCACATAATGACTTTTAATATAGACATTCATTGTATATTACGGCAGAAGGAAATGACCTATTTCTATACGACAACATTTTGCAACTTTCGTCGATTTCGACTAATATGTCATTTTTTACTTTTTCCTGTCGTTTTAAATCATGTTTTGCTTATTTCACCAATTTTAATGTCATTTTAAGGGAAAATTTTAGGCGAAGTTTTATGTTATCAAAATCTGTCCCCTAGTGATAATCGTAGCTATAACACACAAGGGACACTCTTACAGTAAATACAAAAAGATACTGTTACTTTGCATTATTTCGCAAAATCGGCGCGTCCATTGGCTTTTGTTTCCTCTTGTCCCTTCTGAAAGCGCTTCCAACCGAACACTAATCATACGATCATATGCAAACCATTAATTTCTTATTAATCGTTCACCAATTTTCGAAGTATCTCTATGCCGTTAAAACTTACATTGCAGGCGTTTCTTGTACTTTATTGATTGAAGAAACATTCCTGCACCATGGAGAGAACTATTACTAACCATTCTTAAAATCACTCATTTTAATTTTACCCAAATGGTTTGTTGTCATCATTTATAATCGGTATGTCTCAACTGTGAACAATTAACAGTTGAGAGTCGAGCCCAACAAACCCTAAACTCTCGCAATGGTATTGACATTTACCCAGAGTCTAATTTCGTTCTGTGTACACGCTTAACACCACGATCGCAGTTTGATGTTTAAATATCATTTGTATCTAGTGCTAAAATATCGTACAGCGGATATGATTACTTCGTAATAAAGGTATATGCACTATTCAGACACTCACAGGGCATGCATATTCATTGAGGGGTAGTTTTACATGTGAAAATATTGTAGATCCCTGATTTGTTAATGAAGGAATCACAGAATGTTTTAATCATCGTGTTTTGTAAACTAAAGAATTCAATGAGTACCGTCTATTCCACACCGAAAAAAAAGAACCGTTGGAGTACATCAGAACCATGATACTGTAACAAGGAAACTTGTTACAGTATCATGAATCTGATATACTCCAATGGTTCTTTTCTTTTCGGTGTATTTTTCTTGTTTTTTGCAGTCATGTCTCCACTTCTATTGTCCGACATTCATTATCCAGAGTGGTCTCATCACTGTAAAGAAAGGAGATTTTTAGCCATCGCAATGAGCAAATGATGTGAGGAACTCTTTTGAGACAGCAGCCTCGCTGATCCGAAGGCAAAAACAACCTGTGAAGTTTTTTAAAAATTTGTTGCATCTTCGCAACACGTCGCTTAACCCTTCCTGGGCATTGAGCGCAACTGGAACAATCCTCCGTTAACTATTGGACTTTTTTGTCACGTAACGTTGCAGTCAGCCAGTGCCTTTTATCCTTACGGTCAGGGGCTTGGAACCGTAATAACTGGGGCACGCAGACGGTCACCCGTCCAAGAATCCGTGGTGTCTCGAATTGCCTAACTTCCGTGTCTTCACGGAGAACACTTAATTCCTCTAACGACGCCGGCAAATATAAAAAAAAGGACTTGCAAGCTAGTGCAAGTTAACCTACCAGCGCACGCAGTGGCTCAGGGCGGGCCGCCTCGCCCCGGCTTCGCTCGCGCGGCGCGCGTCTTTTGTTTCGACATTTCATAACAATAAATCGGCTGCAACGGCATCCGACGCCCCAGTCGCCGCTCCACGCTCTTAAAAGCGCACTCATCCAAAATAAAAACCCTATCGCGTGTGGAAAAAGCCTCAATGCCATAATGCCACCACGCAAATGATATTACACGACACAGTGAGCACTTGGGTGCATATTGAATGCGCGACGAAGGAATAGCATAGCGCCAAAAAAAAATCAAGTCGGCGAAAATCATCCTCGAAAAGATATCAGTAGACGCACGCGAGACGTATCTGTTATTACATCGCGTTTATTTTTTTACAGCCGGGATTTATCACTGGCAACTACGCAGCGCAATCGAGGACAGCGCGCGTCGGAATATTCCTCGGCGAAGGGCCCTGCCTCACCCACGCATCTGCCCTTGGCCCTTATCGCCGCCCTGATCCCTGCCGTCCTGTATCGACGCCCGTAAAGCCTCGCCCGCATCTCGCGTCCCCCGGTGAGCGCTTCGCCGCGCTCTTCATTCCGGATCGGAGGCTCCTCTGAGCTGCGGGGGGCGGGGCGGCGCGGGGCCCTACAGGAGCCCTACGGCAGCCCTACGGGAGCCCTACGGGAGCCCGCTCGGCCTCCCGGGGGACGATTTATGGAGCAGATAAGGCAATCGAGATTATCTTCCTCGCTGCCGCTTCGAGCATTGTCAGACATTCGTGTTTGGGCTCGTCCTGAGAAATGCAACGGTAGTCTTTCGGAAATTGAAATTGAAAGGTACGCACAGACATTATTGAAGAACTCTTTTTTATTGTTTTATTTAAGATCGTGTCAACGCCCGAGGCCACTAGTTCACTCCCATAAGTGTTGTGCGTGTTTATTTTGTGGGAGGTGGCGGTGATCTTCCCCCACTGGATGGTGAGATCTGCGGTCAACCAACCCGATGGGGTTTTCCCCAACTAGGTATCTTCCACCAATGGGGCACCGCTCTAGCGAGGACATACTCCAAGCCCCCCTTTTTAAGGTCGCATCAACGTCTAGGTCAGTAACGACCACTATTGCGTGTAACGGTATAACTGTCAGGATGACACGAGATGATAATGATGATAGGGGGTGAAAGGAACGCAATACAACCAAGCCCGAGAGGGGACTCGAACCCGCGATCCTTCAGTCCGAGATTGCTACGGCACTATTGCCTTAGCGATCTCGGCCATTCGGACCGACATTGAAGAACTTGTGTAAATTATACGTCTGAATCGTGTAGTAGCTTCAGCGCAGAATGTAATAAACATTTATCGGTCACATGCGTTTTTAACCCTTGTTAACAAGCAACCCCATAAGTTCGTTAAGTGTACTTGTGCATACCTGTAGGTTAAGAAATTTAAAATCCTTAGCAACAGGTTTTAACTTCCTTAGTAACGTAAATAAATAACCACCCATTCACCGCAAGTCAACATTATTACGAAAAAATCACATGATAATTTACAAGACAAATAGTAATCAAGGACATGCATTATTTTTGGGCATGTTCATTATTAATTATGTTATTAATTGGGCAGTCTGAAAAATAAATATTTGGTAAATTAGCAGACGAATTTCCAATGTTCATCTTCTTCGATCCACGGTATACAAGTGTATTGTTGAAATAGATATATCGCAAGCAATACCCAACAATATCGATTATCGTGCCACAACAACAGAAATCATGTGTTTCATATCGCAGTAATGCAAATTTTCTGAAAAGAATTGAGATTTTATGGTGACCGATAAAACTCAGAACATACCACGAAATGTTACAGTGTTATTACTGCCTCGTCCAAATTAAAAATCTCGGCTCCGCTACGCTGCACCACGATTTTTAACTTTTGGCATCGGCAGTAATAATACTCATAACATTTCTAGGTATGTTAACAGCTATTAAGGTCTTACGAACATGTTAAAGAAATACTCCCCCAAAATATTTCACGAGAAAGAGGTCATGTAGTTTTCATACTTCACAGCACGTGATAGGATGCGACGAAGTGTTCCCTTTTCCGGCACTAAAAAAGTGTTGTCTTGGGGAACGAGAATAGACAAAAGAAATGAAGCTTCTCCAACAAGCGTAGTTTCCTCGCGCTGTAACACGAACGCACCGTACGCTCCCCTCCTATCACACGCTTTATTAGCGAGGCCTCCACTCGCTGTTTGTGCGTTGACGCGTCAAAGCTCTTGGGCGGCGAAAGAAACTGCCGGCCGCAACGTGGCGCCGGGCGGAAACGTCTCTGGTGCCGCGATTGCAGATGGTGCGCGACGGAGACCAGCTCGAGTGGCCACTTGGCTGCTTCTAGAGGCGCCGCAGCGCCCGGCCTCGTTCCGTCACGCGCTCCTCCGCGGCGACAATTTATTCAAGACCTTATTGAATTGAATTAATGTCTTATTTTACGCGGCGAGACTCGGGCCATCAGACCCGCTCTTCCGTCTGACCACGCAAATTTCGCCACGCTCCTTTCACCAACTAGCGGAGAGAGGGGGTATTTCTTGGGCGAGAAACAGGCGATTTAAATTTAGCTCAGGCGTCATTTAGTCTTGATCTTTTACATGCAAGTAAATCTACTAAAATTGGCTTTACTTCCCCTCCGAAGGAAGGCGTACGAAGGATTTTTTCGCCCTTAAAAATCCACGGCTCCGATCTGGTTTGAACTCGCCAACTTGGGTATACCAGTTGGGTATACCCGCCAACTTGGGTAACCGTTACACCATCATTTATTCCCGAAGAGGTATCGGGTCAGGTGGCTCAGGGCATCAGTTGATGTCACTGCAGTGCCTCTGACAGGGAGAGCCGAGAGTTCCCGACGATAGCAGAATTTTCGATACTACCTAACTAGCTAGATCAAATCAGACGATGTCTGGAGGGGAATTCTAGCGACCAGCTTCTTTGATCTGTAGTTTTCAGTGCCCTAACAAACGGACCACGGACCACACGCGATCTTTCACTCCTCTGCCTTCTCCAATCCTGACCCCTTACTTACACATACTGACGACAGTTACGTGCCCTACACTATACCACACATGGGACACCAGACAGGGGCTCAGAGCTTGTCCCCAGAGAGTGCCTCGCTTGGTTGGGGGGAAACCATGTTAGCCGACGGTACGTCGGCGCTAGATTTCACCATCAAGCATGGAAAGATCACTGCCTTCTATCGAGGAAAAACGTGCACTACACTTACGAGACTAATGACATTAGCAGTTGACGCGCCCGGAATCACAAATCAATCAATCAGCCCGAGCGTTTCCGATTGCGGTTTCAAGGGCGAGTTTTTAGGAACTTGCTTTAAATTTCTTTTAATGGGCCATGAATAAACAAATATTTGCTGCAAATTATTCCTACATGTACAATCAATGCAGTCTTCTGCAGCCACAGTCATGTGAAGGATCTCGGCTCTCCGGGTGATGCCGCGTCTTGGACAGTGACGCCGACGCCTCGACCATCATATCGTGGTCTTCTTCAGGGCATTATCATCGCACTCCAACCCCGTCAGTATCACTGCACTCGACGACAGTCGAGAGCTTTTACAAGTTCAATCATTTGATTCTTTACATCAAAGAATTGTTCAATTAATTTGGAATTGTTTTAGCTCCCTTAAACTAGATATTTTTTGTGGAAAATATGCAAAGTATCATTCTGAATTATAAAAGATTGGAAAGTACTCTGTAATACCATGTGTTCATCATCATAAGTGTACTTGTACCTGCCTGTAGGTTAAAAAATTCAAAATCCTTAGCAACAGGTTTTAACATCCTTAGTAACCTAAATAAACAACCATCCATTCATCGCAAGTCAACATTATTACGAAAAAGTCACATGGTAATTTACAAGGCAAATAGTAATCAAGGAAACACATTATTTTTGGGGATGTTAATTATTAATTATAATGTTATTAATTGTGCAGTTTGAAAAATAAATATTTGGTAAATTAGCAGACGAATTTTAATATTCTTAGTATATGTGAGTCGTTGGTCAGCCATGAAAATATGAATTGTTCAGTTAGGGAAAAACCTCAGAGTAACTATACATGGGTATTCAGTTTAAATGACTACTGAACCTTAGATAAGAACAAATCTTATTAGTGATTCTTTCCTCTTTCTCTAACAGCGACTTCAAGTGTCGCAGACGACGGAGCTCAAATGTTTACCAACAAATGGAGCGTAACGAAATTTCGTGGTCCGAAGAGTTAATTGGTTCCATTATATTAAGACTTTCTCCCAGTAGCTGAGTGAGACGTTTATGCACGCTTCTCAATACGATCTATGCCCTCGATGGCAGCCATTTTTTTCTGTACGTTCGTTTCAACGTAAGATCAGATAAATGCGAGCGTCGTCTGTATGCTCCATTCACAACATAGTAGTCGAAGTCCATTATCCAACAAGTGTGTTAAGGCGTACTGAGAGTACCCGATCCGGACAACTATAATATGCCTAATAGTTATTTACGCGCGAAGAGCGTTATAAGGGTTCACGGGCGACAAAGTGAGGGTTATTCGTCGCCGCTCTATCATCAGAACCAGTTAATGTTTGGTACATACATAATTTTATTTTACCTAATTTTATTGATTCAAATTGACTAATGAACTAGATGTTGACTTGACTCGGTATATCTTTATTCCCTCCCACAATTTCCGTTCATAATTCCCTGTCATAATTCTCTCCGTGAGAGAACATGTAGCATCATTGAACTGTTTTCATATTTTCCCTCGTAACCACGACCCTTTCGATCCAGGTAAGACATGCAGTAAGTATATTGAGCTCCGAATCGAAGGCAATAACAAGCTATAACGTATCAGTAAAAAAATAAAATTTATTTTTATTATAGACGTGCAAAGCACAAATAAAACTTATACAAATAAAGTACCCGCCGGCAGCGGCATGCTAACCTACTGCTTCAAGTAATGTGCCAGTTCATTCAGACCCCTCCCGTGTGGGACAACACTCCGTCTGTTGTTGGGCCAATTTTTTATCTTCGCGATCTAATTAAAAAACTCAAATGAATAAATAAGAATATTTTAAAAACTGTTCACAGCGTTGTAGACGCCTTCCTCAGTGTTCGGTACCGAGTAATCGGCAGCTAATAGAAATTGCAGGGCGTCGAACAAAGAGCGGCTGCAGTCTCCTTGAGACACTTCGGCCCCGAGGTCGCGCAGTGACGCACTTGGCTCCTCATGAGCGATCGGCGTCAGCGCCTCAGCGCGCGCCGTCTGGGCCGCGCCCGGGGCGGCGGGCGATGAACTCACGTCCAGGCGCCAAGGCGGCGGCGGAGACGGCAGGGCAGTGGAGGCGGTGGCATCTCGGGCTGCAAAAAGGGCGGAGCAGCGGCGGGGTCGGTGGCGAGGGTGGCGGCGGGGGCGGCGGTAGGGACGGCGGCGGGGACGGCGGCGGGGACGGCGGCGGGGACGGCGGCGGAGACGGGGCGGGGACGGCGGCGGGGACGGCGGTAGAGACGGCGGTAGGGACGGCGGCGGGGGCGGGGACGGCAGCGGGGACGGCGGCGGGGGCGGCGGCGGGGACGGCGGCGGGGAAGGCGGCGGGGACGGCGGTTGGGACGGCGGCGGGGACGGCGGCGGCGGGGACGGCGGGGGGCGGCGGCGGGGACGGCGGCTGGGACGGCGGCGGGGACGGCGACGGGGACGGCGGCTGGGACAGCGGCTGGGACAGCGGCGGGGACGGCGGCGGGGACGGTGGCGGGGACGGCGGCGGGGACGGCGGCGGGGACGACGGCGGGGACGGCGGTGGGGACGGCGGTGGGGACGGCGGCGGGGACGACGGCCAGGATGGTGGCCAGGATGGCGGCAGGGACGGCGAAGGGGAGGGCAGCGGCGGCATGGGAGGGGAAGGGAGCAGGGACGGCGGAGAGGCGGCGGCAGAGGTGACGGCGGCAGTCAAGCGGCGGGAACGGTGGCGGTGGACGGTTTGGGGGCGGGGGTAGGTTCGGGAGCGACGGCGTGGCGGCAGCGGGGGCGGAGGCGTGAGCGGGGGGACGGGGAGAGGCAGGGGAGGGGCAGCAGCGGCGGCGTGGGCAGCGGGGGGTGGCGGAGGCGAGGACGACCGGGGCGGGGGCGGCGGAGGGGCGGCAGGCGCGGAGGCGGCGGTGAGGGCGGCGGCGAGGGCGGCAGCGGGGGCGGGGGCGGCGGCGCGGGTGAAAGCGGGCGTCACGCGCCGCCCACGACCTCTCGAAAATGGGAGTAATTAATTTCCGGAGTTAATTTTCATAAGATCTGATAATGAATATTACGCCCCGCGCCGTGCCTGGACTGCCAGCGCGCGCACGCCGCCTCCGCACAGCCGCTGCCTCGACGCCCCCGCGAAGGATGGCACGCGCCGCGCGCGCGTGGGCAATTAGATGCTCTTTCGCTACGCGGCTTTCGCGAAAGGCGACTTGGCGGTCTGCGTTGGCTAAAATGTATTAAAAACAATTTCACCTGGGTCCATGCTCTCTAACAAAAATAAAAATTAAAACAAAAGGAAAAGAACCTGCAAAAAATGGCTAGAGGCAGGTGCAACTATTGTTTCTACACTACCTAATTTCCCGACACAGTTTTATGTTGTTCAATTTCCCGTTAATTCAAATTATTTGTAATGAATTATTACGAAAAATCGAACATTTCATTTATACAAATTTTCAATTAAAAATTTTGTTACTATACAATCGACCACACAACATCATGAGTACTTAGCTTGATGTACTCTTGTTGTAGTCTGAATGTAGTACTTGCTAGAGAAGCGTGTCGAACCCTCCATGGCTACCACTCCCTGAATCTCAGACTTCTCACGCACATGTCGGGAGGGTATGTTGGGTAAGAAGATAGAGCAATCCGTCGACGTTTGAGGATGCCGGTACTCGCCACAAGTGATCGGGCACTATCCTGTTGGACAGTGGCAGGTGGAATGCCTATACGAGAGGCATTCCACCGGCATTCCCCCTGCCACAGAACGTCGGACTGTAAAACATTCCTATTGCAGCTGCAAACATTCCTGTTGTTGCTCTTGGCGTTGCTCTCAAGAACAGGATTACCAGACTAAGTTGCACCCATGTTTCTACTAACCTTCACACTAAACATTGCGCCCTTAAGTACTACGATGGACACTTTCATTCTCTGTCAGGGAGGTCACTCTTTTCCTAATACAAATTTCCCTGACTTTTACCGATTTTTCAGAGCATTTTTTACATTCTTCATTATTAACAATTGTAGACAATTTCACACTAAATAAAATACCAAAGCAAGCCTGAAATTTATTTGTCAGCTGTCTGATTTCGCCGTGATAAAGTAATTTTTTATGTAGAAATTGGGCACTAAACAATGCTGTACGATATTTGAGTAATAATATATAGTTTTATAAGAATAAAAAAAATTAGATATCTAACGATTCTTCCACAAATTCTCTGATTTTTTCCAGAATTTTCCATAGCAATGAAATTCTCTGATTTTTCTTTCACTTTTTCAGAGCAATGAAATTCCCAGATTTTTACCGGTTTTCAAGGTTTTAGAAAGTGGCCACTGCTCTGCTTGGCCAACAGAGGCGGCTCTTGTATTAGCTCCCGCCTATACCACAGGCCGGTGGCATGTGGGATGCAACATCGATGTGAATGTCTTCAAAATATCGATGTATTCATAGAAGAATCTATTATTTAAACTTGGATATATTAAAGCCGATGTTTTATAAATATCGATATTTTCTAATCTATGTTTTGTGAATGAAAAATATCTATAAAAATGTTTGTACCTGTTAAAATATGAACTAATAATTGATGATACCACTGTCAGTTTAAGTGTTCGATCCAAAGGAACGCTGTTTGTGCTACCTTCATCGAAAAGACTCACTCTCGCTCGAGACGACCCCAACAGTATTGTATTTACTGTTTTCCCTCTTGGGAAGGGATGTTTCCACACTGTTTTCACTTAAATCTTAATTATAAATTAATGAACAGCGTCACTGTGAAATTAAATTTCGTCGCGCACGAATTTAACGTTAGAGCTTAATAAACCAGCTTTAAAACATCGACTTACAAAACCATCGATGGTTTTTGATCGATGTATAATTCATATTGATGCTTTAATTTTAAACATCGATATTTGGAAACATCGATTTTAGTTTTCGATGTCGCATGTCGCCGAGCATCACTTTCCGACCGACCAGCGCATGCGCAGAAGGCAGACGCCTCAGTAGAGCCTATTCGATCAAAACACGCTCGAACCGCTTCGGCGAAGTTCGTACTTCTAGAAATTCTCACCTTCCGGTTCCATTTTAGACTCTCCTATACCCACATCGTACAAAGAAAACAAATGAGACCACATGAATAACACAAAACATGTTAAACATACGCCTAAGCTTAACACATAACTTGTCATAAATTGACTCTCGTTGAGCCATTTGCATAAACAACGCATTATGTAGAAACAGTCGCGTTAACGTGAGTAGACACGTAAGTGTTACCAAAAAACTTCGGCATTTTTACTTTAACTCCCTGTACTACAGTATGAGGAGGAAAAGTATTGTAATTACCTCAACAATGTGCACCAGCTTCTACTGTCCGCAAAGCACAATCAACTTCGTGTCAATATTTACCATTCCTGTTCAATATATATATTTTTTAAGGGTATTAATTTACAATTCCTTGAAGATCTTAAGTATGATCCCGCAATCTCTTTGGAAGTTCTTGGAAGTTAAGCAATTAATATTGTACGATATAAAGATGGTAAATTAAATGTGTTGTCTGGTACCAAAAACGTTTGATACCAGACTACACCTTTAATTTACCATATTTAATTATTAGAAGGTATCTACCTCACCAGCGTTCTAATTAATTGTACGATATAATTTATTTATACAAAACATTTGCAAATTGTATTGAATAATTAATAAATTCGCGAGAGGTAGTGACACGAGACTGACCCTAGGTACCTTTGTAGAGGCAGGAAGAAACCGCGATTAGGGCACGCCCTAGTGGCCACTTCGAGATCATTTCCGTACACGACTATATTGATGTGAAGCACTCTTCGAGTGTGGATTTATTCCGACCACTTCTTCTGGGAGCGGCAGTTTTATTTGCTTTAGATTTATTTAGTTGCGATTTCATCATTAGTTCCCAGTTCCACTCACTAGAGAGAAGGGTCGGTGGAGTGGGAATGCAGAAAGAGCCAGCAGACACACGAATGGCAACCTCTCCATAGTGTTTGCGCAGCGATCACGTAACAGACCACACGCCCACCATTGAACTCGCTGCAGTTGGTGGCCCACATTCATCATCTCGCTGGCAACGTAACAGCCGATTACTAACAAAAGGAGTCGAACTACACCTCACAGACTGAAAAGCCAAAGGGCTAACACTCGACTGTTAGCACGCCAGTACAATTCCATGTTCTAAAGTTACTTAACAGGCCATCTGTCTACACCACAAGAGTTTGTATTATGTATGGAATATTGTCTTAGCATTATGGTTATGGAAAATAGGATTTACTGAGGAAATAAGTCTAATATGGTGCCTCATATTTTGTAATTCAATGAAATTTTGAATTTTGAATGAAATGAAAGGAAGGTTGATTTCGTAATTAAATAAAGTTTAACTTAAATGATAGAGTTATTCAAACGGAAACTTTCCTTGTGCGTAAAATTAACCAAATAAGATAAAGACATCTTTTATGGTTAGAAACTACAGCGTTTTCGGTTAAGAACATCAAAAACTACGTAAAACGAAGAATAAATAGAATGAAGATGCTGAAACACGCTCACCTCTAAAACAATACGGAAGCAAATTATTAAAGAATGAGAAAAAGGTGGCCAATGAGAAGGAGAAAGAGAAGAAAAGAAGTAGAAGAGAAAGAAGAACGAGAGAGGAGAAGGATGTAGTGGTGAAGGAAGGAATGTGGGAGGAAAAGGAAGAGGAGGATAAAAAGATAATGAAGATACTGCATCTCGATTGGCGCACTTCTTACACCACATCAATTCGGTGGCAAAACTACACAACTTCACTTGAAGGTGAAGATTCTTCCACTTCAGAATAAAAGTAAGACATCGCATTTATTAATTTATCTTCCCCCAATAACTTCACATGAGTAATCGCTGATCCTTAAATTACACGCCTGTCTCCGTGCCAGCCAAACGATTACCCCCAGCGAAACACGTATTGTGCGACGTGTAACACCAGTGCAGTGTTCGCTGTCTGGCCCTCGCGCGAAGCCCCTCAACTGTTCCTCCGGCTGCGCTGGCGAACACTGGCTCGCGCACGTGGCCCTCCCGCCGAGCCAACCGGTTCCTCCCGCCCCGCCTTATTATATTCGCATCCATCTCCGCCCTTTTCACGCGCGGCTATCAGCGTCGTTATCGACTTCTCGTGCAACCATTGTCCCCCCGCCTCCGAGCCTCGCTCCGCAGCGCCCGCCGCCAGTCCATTGTTTGAGGCGGAGGCGGAGGAGGCGGAAGAGTAGAAGGCGGCGGAGGAGGACGAGGCGGCGGAGGAGGAGGAGGAGGGGTGGAAGAAGCGGAGGACGTGGAGGAGGAGGAGGAAAAGGAGGAGGAGGAGGAGGAGGAGGAGGAGTAGGGGGGAGGCGGAGACGGCAGCGGACGAGAAGGCGGAGGACGCGGAAGCGGAGAACGCGGAGGAGGAGGAAGAGGCGGAGGTGGAGGTGGAGGTGGACGCAGAGGCGGAAGCGGAGGTGGAGGCGATGGCGGAGGCGGTGGCGGAGGCGGTGGCGGAGGCGGTGGCGGAGGCGGAGGCGGTGGCGGAGGTGGAGGCGGAGGTGGAGGCGGTGGCGGAGGTGGAGGCGGTGGCGCAGGTGGAGGAGGCGGAGGAGGAGCAGGAGGCGGAGGTGGAGGAGGAGGAGGAGGCGGAGGCGGCAGCGGACGAGAAGGCGGAGAAGGCAGAGAAGGCGGAGGAGGAGGAAGAGGCGGAGACGTAGGAGGCGAAGGAGGAACAGGAGGAGGAGGAGGCCGAGGAAGATGACAATGACGATGACGAGGCAGAGGCGGAGGCGGAAGCGGAGGTGGAGGCGATGGCGGAGGCGGTGGCGGAGGCGGAGGTGGAGGTGGAGGCGGTGGCGGAGGTGGAGGCGGTGGCGGAGGCGGTGGCGGAGGAGGCGGAGGAGGAGCAGGAGGCGGAGGTGGAGGAGGCGGAGGCGGCAGCGGACGAGAAGGCGAAGAAGGCAGAGAAGGCGGAGGCGGAGAACGCGGAGAAGGAGGCGGTGGAGAAGGCGGAAGAGGAGGCGGTGGCGGAGAGGGACAGGAGGAGGAGGAGGCGGAGGAGGGACAGGAGGAGGAGGAGGAGGAGGAGGAGGAGGCCGATGACGATGACGATGACAATGACGAGGCCGAGGTGGAGACGGTGGCGGAGGTGGAGGCGGTGGCGGAGGTGGAGGAAGTGGCGGAGGTGGAGGCGGTGGCGGAGGTGGAGGCGGAGGAGGACGAGGCGGAAGAGGAGGCGGAGGAGGAGGAAGAGTCGGAAGAGGAGGAGGAGGAGGAAGAGGCGGAGGCGGCGGCGGCGGAGGAGGAGCAGGAGGCGGAGGGGGAGGACGAGGCGGAGGAGGAGTTAGTGGCAGAGGACGAGGCGGAGATGGAAGGGGAGGAGTCCCTTCCTGCCACGCCCCCTCCGCGGCCGGCTCTCGCTTGGTTACGACGCGTGTTCGCCTTGTGAAGCAGCGATCGCAATCGTGTGCATTGCGGTGGTGGTGTTACACGACTTGTAAAGCATTGTGTGCTACACTGCTGATGAATTAGTAATCAATGCGAATATAAAACATCCAAAAACAAATACTCTGCGCGGCTGTGGTGGTATTCGGTTGTGAGAAAAATAAACTAGTTGAAGTCTAAAGTAAATGTTCACTATTACATTCTAAAAACTAATGTTGCTAAAATAGCACGTACTTTCTAGCCAGTATTTTCATGCAGAATTACGCGGAAAAGTATTGATATTTTCGGAAAATTGTACATGACCTTATTTCAAAATCTGTCGTTAAAGAACATATATAATTTATGGAGGAAATCTCTATCTTCAATATTTTAGATGCAGGGAGACTAAAAAATTAGGGATTTTAACGAACATGAGCTTTGCTTCATTCTCTTAAATGCCCTTCACACTATCCAACAACAAAGTTTAATAAAAAACGAGTCAATTTTTGAAAAAATTGAGAAATGTCTCAGAGGCTTCATGAAAAGTGTCCCCCCCCAAAAAAAAATTAAATTGTCGGTTTCAAATTGAAGAGGCTGCGACATCATGCAGATGAATTGGGGAATATCAATTTTAGAGAAAACTGACCGAGTGGTGTAGCCGCTAGCATTGTTCACTGATGGAATAAACAGAATGCAGACGGACAGATGTTTTGCCGTTATTCGATATTTCGGTATGAAGGACACACAAAACATGGATTCTGGCTACACCGCGTGATCAAATATTTTTTTCTCTAAATTTAGCAACTGGATTTATTCACTTTTTCGTTATCAGGACACGGTAATAAAAGTTTTTCTGACGAAAATTTGCCGTTTTTTCGCACCGCCTAACATAACTTTATCTTTACTTCGTACCGAGAAAATACATAAAACTTACAACACGTATTTGTTCTCAAATTGTACACTCACTGTATGTATAAATAGTTATTAATGAAAAGACATGAACTTATATGATTAAAATTGTGTTCTAAGTATATTACAGAGGATGTATATCTCCTTGTTTTTCTTCGTAGACGACTAAAAAAGAATAATAATTTTAGACATTCTTCCTAATTTGATTTTACGCCATAATAGTCTATCACTCTTTGCATTTAGGTTTAATTCACTGAAAGTTTTGTTTCATTAGCTCAGAGAAAAATACACATCATTAACTACGATTACACAGCAAATTAGTAACATGACACGTGAAATGCAGTTCAGTGATATCTCATTAAGTTTGAATTATTACTAATTTGCACCACATGATCTGCAATGATATGCACTTGTCAAAGATTAATTTAAACCAGTTTCTCTTTGATAGACTGTTCGCGACACCTATCTTGAGAAATCATCCAAAAATTGGTTCACTTATCATATTCAATAAATGAAAATCAATGCTCCGGAAATTTTTCCAATTATTTTTATTTTATTTGTGTATATTTATTTTAAAATATTTCGAATACACTTATTTTCAAAATTAACACCGTTTTTACCAACAACGCAAAAAATCATTGTCACTTAAAATAAGAATTATGTGGACATTGTTACTCACAATACACGTCTGCGTTCTTATGATTGTTTCCATAACAGCTTTCTTGATAATTCAACTCAAATTGGACATCCTTCAGTTGTTGTATTAATTAAGAATTAACTTGTACTCGGTGCTAAAACTGTAATATTATTTTTACCAGCCTTATTCTATTTTCATTATTAATTCGATGTACATCCCTATATGGTATTTGAGTAACTGCGGATGGCTGGCCGTTAGGCCGACCATTCGTCACACACGGTTTGACCACTCTCCACCCACCAATCGAGACCTACGAGGTGTCATTCGCCGCGTCTCGGTCTCCTGGTGGGAAACTGATAATTTGTTTTCCGGTCCGGCCAGCGGCCAGAAGATTCAAATAAATTCCCAAACAACGTGTTTCTGCGTGTTTTAACTCTTAGGGGGTAGGCCGGGGATTCATTACCATTGCCTAAATATTATATCTATGTAGGTGGCGTTGATTAAACCCCAGTACCCAGATGCTATTTTCGCACCACGTCGCCATAATTTTCTTCCACGAAGAATGATCGCTACACTGGTTGTTGTCATCTCTAAGTGCAAAAAGTGAATCACGAGGCAGAACTGCCAATATTAGTGATGCTGCTTTGAAGTTATTCATAACATGTGAAGTATTTCTTTCCGTGTTACCATATTTTTAGTAATAAATTAGGCAAAACCTTACAATATTACCTTGTCCTTATTAAATTGGAAGAATATCAAGTGAACATAGATAACAGTGAGTAATAATAGAGAATGAAAGCATATCCTAATCAAATTTTGCACATCCGCTTTCCTCTTCTTAAACGTTTAAGTTTTAAACGTGCAAATACCGATTTTCAAATGAATATGACTAACAACTTATTTTACTATACTTACCCAACACTTTGTCCATATAAACATGCAAAACAGTCGCCTTTTAATGTTTATATAAATTCGCCAATAAACGATTAATAGATCAATTGCAGAAGTAGAAGTGAACACAAATTAGACTGAGTTTGAGGAGTTATAATCTCTTCAAACGTTACTGGCAAAAATATGGAATTGTTAAGCAAATGCAGTAAAGAATCAAATGTAGAAGATTTTGCGACCGAATTTTCGAAACTAATTGAGAATGATGTTATCTTACATTAGGATTAGAGAACAACTCAAGAACAGTTTACAAGAGATCTCTTGTGTGTATTTTTTGGCATATTAGCAAGAAAAGCGTACAAAATGTAGGTTACTAAATATAAATATTCGCATCAACTCTGCCTGTAAGTGTATTTTTACGTCGATTACAATTTTGTAACTGCAATATTACCGGTTCATATCCCGTTTGGAGGTAACATACAAGATCATTTATTCTTGGGAATTTTTGAATCAGAGTATAACATTATCTTCTTCTTCGATTCATTGGAATCTTTAATATCAGATACTGTACGAACTTCTTTGAACTAGGCATGACATTTAGAAATTTTCAACGCACGAAAATACTTTTCAAATAGGTTTAGTCATCGGGGACGCCACATTTAGCTACTCGTAGTACTAGTAGTTAAATAAGTTTCTGGACTTTACATTTGGAGTTTGTCTTCGGTAAAAATATATTTCATTTGACGAAAAACGTATAATTGCGTTAAAATTAATAGATGCAGAGGTGTGGAGGCAAGCTGAAAATAATCACAATTTAATCAAAGTTGCGGAGTAAATTATTCCAATCATATGTGTACTGAAAGAGTGAATTATCTTGCAGCATTTACCGGCTAATGAGCAGTTCATAAACGTTAAGCATTTTAAATCAATGACGAGGCTAGTGAAAATACGTCGGTAACTCATAAACACAATGAGAACTTTGATCGAATTGTGTGAATGCACACTATTGTATTTGAACTTATTGTATTGCCTGATTTAATACCATTTCGGGAGCTTGAGGCAACGTTGAAAAATAATGGTAGTAGCTTGCAACCCCACCCACACTTTCCCTCCATACCCCACACTCCTCCAATGCTTCAGCCGCGAACGACGGATGGAGACAATCTGGCAGAAAGTGTTGGTCATTCGTGAATGGAAAACCCGACGGCTGGCACGCCACACACCGCCCTCGCCCACTGGGAGTTCTTTGCTTCCCCTTAACTTCTGACAACATTCACCGAACACATACGAAGAGCTCCCAGAAAGTAAGCACCGCCACCGCAGCGCTAGGGTCGCAGTTCCACGCATGCGCACTTGTGTCTCTGCTTTATCGTCTTTCCACTGACGCCAACACGGTTGGATTCCGTTGTGTTTACATGTGTTGGTGAGCGTTATGACAATTTCTGAGCCACCCGACTGAGAAGTGTCTACTATAGTTCGAATTTTGAACATAAATAATGTTAAGGCAGCTGAAATTCTTCGTCAACTTGAGATTTATGATGACTATGTAATGAGTGACGGAATAGTTGGAAAAGTGGGTTAGACACTTCAATAAAACACGAACCAATATTGATTACCAAACATGAAGGTGGCTTTCTGTTGTCGTGGCGACATGAGTGGCGTTCTATAGTCAATGGTGAATTTGTTGAAAAAAGTTAATGCGAAAATTTGTGATATTAGATGAATTACAATAAGAATGCTTCGTGATGAGTTTTTCACAAATGGCAGCGCCTTTTCCGAAAAAAACAAACACAACAACAAAAACGGGGTTCAGAAGTGGCGGTCTTCAGTGGCAGCATCTTTCTCACTCTGAAGAGAGCACAAAAAAGTTGACTTCGCGCTATGACAAATGTCTAAACAATGTTGTATATATAACGATACAACATTGATAGTAGATATAAGTAGTAGATAGTAGATATAAGTAGATAGTAGATATAACGATATGTATAGAAAAATTGAAAGAAATACTGTTTTGTTTTGAAAAAAACAAATATAAAATAAAAAT
The DNA here is from genome assembly GCA_038098605.1 of Gryllus longicercus. NCBI lineage: Eukaryota > Metazoa > Arthropoda > Insecta > Orthoptera > Gryllidae > Gryllus > Gryllus longicercus. The sequence continues at coordinate 45,849 of JAZDUA010000849.1, forward strand.
AAATGTTATTTTGAAAAAAATATGAGTGCTTTATTTTCCAAACTGTACAAACGTTCTGAAAAAGCCTCATATTTTCAACATATTCGATGACGAAAATTAGACTTTTCACATAATTTTAAACACACTTTGCTCCATTCTCACAAAGAAATGTTACAAAAATGAAGCAATTTGTAGGAAAAATAGAAAAAAATTGGATTGACATAAAGTACATAGCAAATTAATAGATTATTTTAAAATTACTGGAATACCCATTTGAATATCGTCCTGGTTTTGGTTTCGGAAGAAATTGTTCTGCGCATTTGAGCACAAAGATTATACGCAAACGAACAGATCAGCCTGTCCCTCGAGTAAATTCCCATGTGTAATCTCGTCCTATTAGCGATATTGCGACTACAAATTTTATAAAAATAACTTTATACGTTCATTTCCTAAAAGTAATTTTGTTAATTAATGGTTATATTTGTAAATAATAATTGTTACACTTTAATTAAATTATCACATCCTCATATCAAGACTACTAACATGTATTCTTATTTACTTGGCTACTTTCATTTGCATTGTCTCTACATCGCTGTCGAGAAAACGATGGTTCTCCCGAGTCCATGATCGAAACTAACGTCACAGTATTTGACGGTCCCATCTAGAAAGTTAAATTGGAACGTTCATTGAATTTGAGTCACACATACGAGAGGCGTAACTCAAGGCTTCGCTGTTGTGACACTGATTATAAACTAGTGAGATTATTTCTAACTCACACTGTTGACTTATCGAAGAAATAAAATGCATTTGATACTCAGAAGACAAATACTTCATTCGCTGCAAACCGAATATTAGCAATGACTCGTGTGATGTGAATTAAAGCCCCCAAAATTATCTAAATATTCATTAATATCTTCTGTAGTTTCATTTTGGCTGTTGACAATATTGTAGAAGAATCACATCAATTGCATTACGTGCAATCCTTTTAGTCATTATTCTGACTTTGTTAACATTGAGTATGATTCCAAAGCATTAGGAGCGTAGCAAAGGGTCGCCACAAAACAACACACACAGTTATCCACAGCACGCAAAGGGGCTGCAACTGCGCTGCGCACATCTCATTAGCGCTGTGACCAACGCGACAGCCGCGAGCGAGGGCGCGAGCAAGGCGGGAGTGGGTGGGGGGTGAGCGGGGGGGGGTGAGCGGGCGGGTGGGCGGGCGGAGTGTAGGGTGGGGTGGGGTGGGGTGGGGAAGGATGGTGTAGGTTGGGGTGAGGGTGTAGTGTGGGGTGGGGTGGGTGGGATAGGATGAGTTAGGTTGGGTGGGGTAGGGTGAGCTAGGTTGGGTGAGGTAGGAGGGGGTAGGTTGGGTGGGGAAGGGTAGGGTAGGATAGTGGACGGGTAGGGAGGTGTGGTGGGCGGGGACGGCCGGTGGACGTGGTAGTTGCGGAGGGTGAGATGTGTGGGAAACTGGGCGGGTAGAGGCAGGGTGGACGAGGGTCCGGGCGAGGGTCCGGGCGAGGGTCCGGGCGAGGGTCCGGGCGAGGGTCCGAGCGAGGGTCCGGGCGAGGGTCCGGGCGAGGGTCCGGGCGAGGGTCCGGGCGAGAGTCCGGGCGAGGGTCCGGGCGAGGGGCTGGGCGAGGGGCCGGGCGAGGGGCCGGGTGAGGGGCCGGCGAGGGGCCGGGCAAGGGGCGGGCGAGGTTCGGTAAGGCACCATGTGGGGAGGGGGCCGTCACCAAGAGGGCAGCGGACACTTTTACTTCGCCCATTCGATTGCGTACGGAGAGGGTGAGGGTAGCGAGGGCCGTGGCCCCTGAACATTTCGAGAGGGGCCCCGTAGTCCTACATAATAAAGCATTTTATTAGAGCCGGACAAAGTCACTCAGTTCCGATCGCTCTCCAGAGTGCCGAGCATCAGCGCTATCCGAGAATGCTCGTTCGGGCTCGGTCCTTATTGAGAACAAACGATACCGATGCTAGTAGTGTTATCGGTGTGCGCCGACTGAGTCGGCGGGAATAGAGGCACCGCTGGATAACGAACGTGGATGACGATGAATAACACCAATGGATAACGAGTCACCGGATCTCTCGTCACATGCATTTCTTTCTAATATCTTAAACGCATTCCACTTTCGAAAGAACTATGAACTATGTGTACAAAATAATATAAATTGCTCTTCTGTATCAAAAATTGAAAAAAATGCTATCGCCTAAATTGCAAATCCTCTTTTAAAAATGTTCAATAATTATTATAAACAGTAATTCCATAAAACCTTTCAGTAAAGCTTACTTCTTAACCCACAAATTATTAAGCATGTGACGGCTATGGGGACGGTAAAAGGGGGCGGAGGTAGTGGTAACAGCGGTAGCAGCAAAGGGCGGCGGGGAGCAGGGAGGATGGTGGCGGCAAAGGATGGCGGGTTCGGCAAAGGACGTGGTGGGGTGGTGGGGGCAGCGGTGACAACGATGGCAGCAAAGGGCGGCGGTTGTGGCGCGGTCGGCGGGGACGGCAGGGGAGGCACGGGCAGCAGGAACGGCCGGAGCGGCTGGGTCCACTGGGGCGACAGGGACGGCGAGGGACGGCGGGGGCGGCGGGAGCGGTGGGGGCCGCGGAGGCGGTATGGGCGGAGCGGCTGGGTCCACTGGGGCGACAGGGACGGCGAGGGACGGCGGGGGCGGCAGGAGCGGCGGGGGCCGCGGAGGCGGTATGGGCGGCAGGAACGGCGGGGGCCACGGAGCGGCGGGGGCGGTGGGTGCCGCGGAGGCGGCATGGACGGCAGGAACGGACGAAGCGGCTGGGTCCACGGGGGCGACAGGGACGGCGAGGGGGGCGTGGTCCGCGTGGGCGACAGGGACAGGGGGAGCGGTGGGGGCCGCGGAGGCGGCATGGGCGGCGGGGCGGCGCGAGCGGTGGGGGCTGCGGTGGCCGGGCGGGGGGAACGGGCGGAGCGGCGCTATCGCCCATCGGTGCCTCGTGGCCCTCCGCGCTGCCAAAACGCCGTTTTTCATTAACCCCCGCTGGGCGTGGGCTTATCGGCGCGGCGAAAGAGTGCGAATTCCTCTCCGCCCCCGGCAGCACAGCCTCTCCACGGCGCATCTCTCGCCAACAACACTCGAAATTAACGCGCGTATCTCATACAAAGACTCATCAGCACCGCACTACTGTGTTGCAGTCGACTTCGTCGGCTTCCTGCGAATCATGAACAGTTACTTTTGGTACAAACAGCTGGTGGAACTGTAAAGACATTTTTAATTACGATATTCCAAGAAATCTCTCAAGAGGACGTTATCGCTTACTATTCCAAGAACAAAAACGAATTCCGTGGTGCCAGCAGATATCTCAGTATTATTACGGATTCCAGAAAACACCACAGCATTTTCCTGTTCGTTGGTGTCGCATCTCTTTTTACAAGTAATACAATTTTTAACAAGTCACTTTTTAAAAATATTACTACTTTTATTCGAGTATTGAACTTACCAAACTTATGTACAGCATTTTCTGAATATTAAAACGAAAAAAAATATACAACTAAGCTTCACATCATTTGAATTGGTGTTACATAACATCCTCCAAATCGGATGCCGCAAAACTCTGAACACGCATTCATAAACGGAAAGCAAATATTCTCTTATAAAGCGCCCTCGCAGATTTCGGTCGCGGCGGTAACGTTAACTTGTGGAATTACAAAATAAACAGGGTGGCGTGGCCGATCCTCGTCCGGCGTAAAACGTGCGGCGCACGCGGGCGGTAAAATTAAAAAAAAATTAAAAAAAGCGGGAAAGATTTCCGCGGAGAGGCGGAGTCGTAATTGCGACCGAAAGGGGGCGTGGCCTGTGACATGCCTCGGCCGCCGCGGTCGCCCTCTCGCTACGCGTGGCCTGCCACGTCCACTGACGGAATGGCAAATGAAGACGGCCGCTGCCACCCACGGCACACGCTCTCGCGCCACACGCTCGTCGCGTTATTTGTCAATATCACGCATTTATAAAGACGGTCCCGGCGGATAGCCATGATAAACGCATTAACTTTGCGAGAACGTTAAAGAGAAGACATTGAACATTTTCAGAGAAGGGAACTCCGGGACATGTTAATGTTCGTTCGAAATATATTAACACATTCAAACGTCATCGCATCACTAAAATGCGAAGGATTAGACGCTGGAGTTTAAAAACTGAAATATTTCTTTTTACTTTAAAATAAATACACTTTAGAAGTAATAAGCAAATCATATATTTGAGACATTTTCTTGACGTTTCATGTAATGTTTATTCTTGCTATGTGCGGCGAGCGCTTTCAAGCTCCCGCACTGGCAGCTGTGACTGAGGCAGCGCGGGTAGATGGCAGTGGCCGCATTTACTCGCAGTAGATAGCAGACTCCAGGGGCTCTGTAGCGTACTCTATTACGCCCAACGAGTTAGAATATAGTAAGAATAGAAAGTATACAAAAGGAAACTACATGGCGGTTTCTTTGATTATCGAGAGCTACTGACGTTCTACTGGTCGCCAAATTAAAACCTAGAAATCATGACAATTGCACATGTAGATATAGAGTATTCGTACCATACATCCCTAATGAATGAAACAATACTGAAATTTTAAGGTCGCCAAATTGAACCTAGTAATCACGATACTTGCACATACGTACTTGTAGTTATATATTACCCTACCCCCATAATGAATGAAACACTATTGAAGTTTTATGGAGCTGGCTTGTTGTACTGTATTCCTACAGTCAAAGGAAGCACTAAACTATTGTATATTTCAATGAGGGAAATATGTATCAAAGGACAGGCTTTCCTGTTAGTCATTAACTATTTAAAATATTTACAAATTTAATATCCACATCGAAACTTATTAAGAAGAAACAAACGGTTACTAAAAATAAAATTTGTTCAGAAGAAAACATCAAAATAACTCATGCCATACAACCAGAACACAGCAACAGAAGCATAGCGTGCTGGCCAGCCAATGCCACGTAAGGTACGGGTGTCTCAGGTGGCATTGGCCCTGCAATTTACTCGGTTTCGTGGACAGAATATGAACTGGGGCGCGGAGTTCAGGAAAGTGTCCATTCTGTGTAGTACTACCTATTCTGTGATAGTACTACATAGAGTCGCTGACCCAATTACTGCGCTCATTGTGAACGATCGTAAAGCAAGGGATCGCCTTGTTTTTTTTTTTGAGTCAAAACATGGGAGTTGTTGTTCGGTGGTGGCGTAGAGAACTGTTGTTATACTGAATCTGTGGGTTGTTGTATCAGATGTTCTTTATATGTTGTTGTCTTTATAGTTTAACTGTATGTAATTATATTAGTGGCTATAATACTAATATTCAGAATGTTTTCAGTCAATATTCACAATGTATCTTCAGCATATAACAGTAAAAATACAAGTAATCAAAACACGAATATAGTATCAGTTTTCAAGTAAGTGCGTTCTTAGTCCTGATTTCTACGAAATACTTCGATTTGTATTTTATTAAATACAAATAGCACAAATTTAATTTATTTTTTTTAATAATTGCACGGATGGCAATACTTTGATTGCAAAAAATGACCTTCAATGTTCTGCAAAGATGACGGTTCTTCAGCATCTCCATGTAGTACACTCTAAAGGCCATTCACAATGCGAACGTAAACATGAGCATAACGCATGGACGTAATCATTAACATAAGTAATAGACTGAAGTATTCACAATGTCTAACATAAATGAATGCTCTTATGCCAGGAGATGGGGTTCGTCCCTCGCTGGATGGTGAGATCGGGCGCTTATCTCCCCTCAGCGGGAAACTGCCCCAACCGGGACAAGCAGTAAACTTACGACTGATCTCCTGACATGTGTGCTAATGTAGGTCATGAAAGTGTAAGTACGTGTGTGCAAGTAATGGGTGAGGATGGAACAAGGAAGAGGAAGGAAAGATGGCACGCGTTCCGTGACCCTTGTGATAGAGCTCTGTTCCGGCATGTGTCGCCTGGTATGTGTCGGGGAAACCATGGAAAACTGTCGATCAAAGCAACCGGCCGCTAGAATTCCCCTTCACACATTGGCTGAATTCTACCCAGTAGCGAGAGAGAGAGAGAGCGTGAGTGTGTGCACGTGCGTAAGAGAGGGAGGGAGAGAGAGAGAGAGAGAGCGTGAGTGTGTGCATGCGCGTAAACTACAGAGAGAGAGGGAGGAAAGTAACGTGTGAGCGTGATAATGTGAGTGTGCGTAAGAGAGAGAAAGAGATGGAGAGAGAAAGAGATGGAGAGAGAAAGAGATGGAGAGTGTGAAAGAGATGGAGAGTGTGAAAGAGATGGAGAGAGAAAGAGAGGGAGAGAGAAAGAGAGGGAGAGAGAAAGAGAGGGAGAGAGAAAGAGAGGGAGAGAGAAAGAGAGGGAGAGAGAAAGAGAGGGAGAGAGAAAGAGAGGGAGAGAGAGAAAGAGAGGGAGAGAGAGAAAGAGAGGGAGAGAGAAGAAAGAGAGGGAGAGAGAGAAAGAGAGGGAGAGAGAGAAAGAGAGGGAGAGAGAGAAAGAGAGGGAGAGAGAGAAAGAGAGGGAGAGAGAGAAAGAGAGGGAGAAAGAGAAGAGAGGGAGAGGGAGAGAGAAAGAGAGGGAGAGAGAGAAAGAGAGGGAGAGAGAGAAAGAGAGGGAGACAGAGAAAGAGAGGGAGACAGAGAAGAGAGGAGAGAGTGAAAGAGAGGGAGTTGCTGAGTGTGACTGTGACTGAGACAGAGGTGATTCTGATCGAGGTCGTCACGAGAGGCGAGCGAGGGGCGCTTGGGCGGAGGGCGGTGCGGGAGCGGGGCAGGGCTGGTGTCGTCGGCCAGCGCTTATCGCTTCCGGATGCAGCTCTGAGTCGCGCACGGGCACATTACGAGCGCGCTTATCTCCGCCGCCCCGCCACGCCACAGCAAACCACGACCCGCCACACCGTGCCCCGCTACTCTCAACTACGCTCTACCACTCCGCGCAACACCCCGCCCCGCCCGCCTGTCACTCCCCGCCCCGCTTCGCCCCGCAGTTTTCTGCCTCGCGCAGTCTGTCAGCCCACGCCCTCCCACATCCCACCTTTCCCCAACACTCCTCACTTCACCCCGCCTTGCTTCTCCCCACCTCGCTACGCCCCGCCCCTGCCCCGCCACGCTCCGCCCGCCACGCTCCGCCCCGCTACGCCCCGCCACGCTCCGCCCTGCCAAAATACCCCCCGCCACGTTACGCTTCACCACGCTAGGTCCCGCCACCCCCCCTTCTCTGCACTCGCCCCTCCCCGCCACTGCTCACACCCTTCCCGCGCTACGGCCCGCCACGCCCCGCCACGCTCGCAGCTCCCCTCTCCACCATGCCCTGCAACACAGCCGCCACGCCTGCCACGCCGCGTCCTGCCACATCCCGCCATGCCCAGCGTCTCCGTGCCTCAGCCACGCCCCCTCAACGGGCACATTGACACGAGCACGCCATACAACCAGAACACAGCAACAGAAGCATAGCGTGCTGGCCAGCCAATGCCACGTAAGGTACGGGTGTCTCAGGTCGCATTGGCCCTGCAATTTACTCGGTTTCGTGGACAGAATATGAACTGGGGCGCGGAGTTCAGGAAAGTGTCCATTCTGTGTAGTACTACCTATTCTGTGATAGTACTACATAGAGTCGCTGACCCAATTACTGCGCTCATTGTGAACGATCGTAAAGCAAGGGATCGCCTTGTTTTTTTTTGAGTCAAAACATGGGAGTTGTTGTTCGGTGGTGGCGTAGAAAACCCGCGTTACCACAGGAAAACGTACAGATAAAACGTACATTCTGCGTTTAAGCCAACTTCTTATTTTTATTTGACTTTCGTAAAGTACTTCAAATAATTGTGAAAGCCTGCTCCAAATTAACTTCACACAGACTGGGTGATCCTTTCCTGTAATGAGATCAAGTCTCACAGAAAAAAATGTAGTTTGCCCTTGCAATACCTTTGCTCTATACCTTTGGAAATATAAAATGATACGTTTTTCTCTGTCGATTATGTCTTCAAACATACTCGCATGATGCACAAGTCAATTTCTCTCTTATTCCTATAGAAATACGACTAAAATTTTGGTACCGAACGTTTCTATTTAATCTACCATAGTTGCAGTAGCTCATTCCAAGAGAAAATCACTATCTATAGTATTCGTATGTGGAAGAGGCTGATACAAAAAGATACATACAAACAAACTAGGAGTTAATGATGGTTTATAGTTAATGTGGTTTAAAAACAATATATTCATTTAAATACTCATACTGGTAAACTGTCAAACTACTTTTGAAAAGTAAGGAAGCGTATCATTGGAGACAGAACTATCTGTGTTTGAATAAGTAACGCCATTCAATTAAAATAAAATCGATTTCATTCTGAACTTATCAATCAACTCGTCTTTTAATAGACTCGCTCTTACTCTCTTTCTGTCTGGACAGTCAATCCTTGAAAATTCAGCGTGAATGGTGATTAATTATGTAATTTACGCACATGAAATGTAAAGTTAAAGCTAATCTGTACATATCCACCGCGAACATGTTGGTTCTTTGTCTAAAAGCACGCGTAGCCATGTTGAACAGAACGACGAACCGAAACAAAGAGTTAATCCTTCTCTCGTCCTTTATAATACCTCCATTTGTTTTCGATATTTCACTCGACCCAAATGCTTTCTATGCGAGCTCCAGGTATCACTATGATTAATGGTTGCACAGAACAAACACCGATGTAAATGCAGAAGAAAAAAAAAGAAAAAGAAAAGGGAAGAAAGGAAGCGGGGGGAAAAGAAGAAAGCAGCGTCACCGCGGCCGCGGACATCGAGAACAACAGCCGCCCCGCCTAATGGGCGCGTGTGATTACAGCGCCGCCGCGCCGCGCCTTGGCCGCGCCTTCTGGAAAGCGCCCCCCGCCCCCCACCCTCCACCCCGTCCCGCTCCACTCCGCACGCGTGCGCCGCTCCGCGGCACTTCTTCGCCGCTCGCTGGCGCACTTTCGGGGGCTGCAAATATCCGTAAGTGGCAACGCGCAGGCCCCTGCCAGCCAGCCGCCTTCGCCGGTGGGCGAGCCGGGAGGGGCAGGAGGTGCAGGGCGCGGAGGTGTGGGGCCGGGGCGGGCGGGGAGCGGGGTCGGGCGGTGCGGCGCGTGGCGGGGTGAGGCGAGGCGAGGGGAAACAGGGGGAGGGGTGGGGCGGAGAAGGACAGGGGTGGACGTGGCAAGGCAGGGGGAGGGTGGAAAGCGGTGGGGCGGGGGAGGGGGAATGGAGCGGGGTGAGGCGGGGAAGAGAGAGACCAGGCGTGACAGGGCTGGGTGGACAGAGGCGGGACGGGGAGGGGCGGACCGGCGCGAGGCGGGGCGGGGAGGGTTGGTGCCAGTCGGGGACGGGAGGAGCGGGGCAGGGTCAGGCTGGGCGAGGCGAGACGAGGCGGGGTGGAGGCGGGGAAGAGGTTGTAAGGGCGCACTCCGCTGCAGGCCGCTGGGCGAAGTTTTACTGACGCTATTTTTATAAGCACCTCTATCTCCTGATACGATGGCGCCGGCGCGCGCCGCCCCAGCTGCAGCCGGAGTCGCCGCGGGCTGAACGAGCGCAGGAATTGTTAAACAAACATTCGGTTGTCTCGCGCGGCGGGGGCGGGGACGGCTGGGGCAGCGGGGGCAGCGAGGGCGGCTGGGGCGGGGGCGGCTGAGGCGGCGGCGGGACGGCGGGGCAGCGGAGATAGCGGGGGGTGGCAAGGGGGCGGGGGCGGCGGGGGCGGCGGGGGCGGGGGTGGCGGGGGTGGTTGGGCGGCGGGGGCGGCGGGGGCGACGGGGGCGGCGGGGGTGGCGAGGGTGGCTGCAGGCGCCACGCGGGCGAGGAGCGCAAGTGCCTGCGAAGATTAGCGGCGCGATTCGCGGAAAACGGCACTTTCAAACACGAGCGTAAAAATCTTGAAACGGCAGAAATTATTGTGAGCGAAAACTTTCTCTGCTGCTATCACCCTGAAAGGGGAAAAAAAATCCCTCAGGCAGGAGGAGTGCAGTTGGAAGAAGTACAAGTGGCAAGCAAGCGATGAAAGTCTAATATTGTGAACAATGTAAATATGGAAAAATACGTTAGTAATACACAATGCAAAACTCGTTACGTGAACAATGTAAATGTGGAGTTATTGTGCCCGAGGTGGAACTTCAGAAGAATAGGACTACCAAAATGAACTAGGAGAGAAGCTGTAAATTTCAAATATATCTCGGAGTAACAACATTAAAACTAGAGCGAGAGAAAACAGGAACGGAACAGAATGGGGAAGAGAAAACTCTGGCTGAAATTGAAGAGTGCTTTCTGCGTGACAGCAGAGTATAATGAAATATTGAACAAAAAACATAGAATCTAAAGAAGTAATTGAAATAACGATTAAATACAAATTCAAAAACATCAAACGGACTCAATTCAGCAATAAACGGAGGAAAAATTCTACGAAAAAGATATGATTCTGTTCATTTTTCCTGATATTTATTTCGGTTTATTTTACACAGTATATTCCGGTTCAATTGCTTCAAAAGAAATGAAACTATAAATTATCTTTGATCCTACTACAGATATTTTATTTTCAAATCACAGTTGCAAGCTTTTTTCGAAGTTATATCTGGCGTAGCTAAAAATATAAAAAGTAATGTTTTCCACATTATTACCAACCCTATCAAATAATTTCCTGCGTAAATTATTTGGTTCTAGGCAGTGTTGAAGTCTAAGTTTATTTTATAATCCTGGTTCTTCCCCACACTCCGTCATGACGTCCCATTCCATAAGACGTTGCGAATCGGAGAAATGCCATTCAATACTCATATTGAAGTCATCTTTGTGGGAGCATTAACTCACACTCTTTACCATTTTTAAGTAATGCTAAACGCTGAACCCACGCGAGAAATGTAGGTCTGTTAACACTCATGCTGTGCGATAAGTGTTTTCAATTTACGCTGAAAAAGATAAATCCGTGTCATATTCTACGAATTAAGAAAAACCAACATTTTTGTGTTATGTTTAAATTTGTTTTCTGTGCACAAAACGATGCAATGTAGCTTAGTCATTAATTTAGAGTATTCTCTGAATCGTGTCTTGATGTACGAAATAATAATTTCCTAAAATAAATACATTGGATAATGGAAAATCCTGGCGTCAAATTTTATTTGGTCTCGTTTGAATACAGAGCTTTTTATGTTGCAGTATCACAGTGTATGATGTTCTAATTCGGCGATTTGTTTTCCTAGAAATAATTCATTTCAGATAGCAGTATTTCTAAGTTCGATCGGTCAACAGTTACCATATTTGTAAGTAATCTATTTTGACATTTCTGATTCAAACAATTTTTGTGACTTTAATAAAAGGAAATGTTCAAGGTCATGTTGGTCAGTTCTTTAAATAACAAGCTGGTAATTACCTTCCCTTTCTGTAACCATCTCTGTAAGAGAGCGGCCAGTTGCAGGATGAGAGTTTTCTTTCGTGTTCAATTCATCCATCCGTTTGTATTTTCAATTCATTTTAGGGGGAATGGAGAAAAATAGTTCATATTTTTCAATAGTTTTTCTGCTGTCTGAATTTATTCATAACATAGCGGGTGCTTCTACTCGAAATACGTCCTCTTCAAGAATCATTTTGATTTTCACAAGTTTCTGCCGGGGATACTTTTTTGTATTAGTTTTGATTTGCTCATCAGCATTGCTCAGAGATATCAAACTCAAGTTTAGTCTCGAACGTTTTTTATTTATTTTACGCTGTCTGGATTATCAGACGACAAACTTGGTCCTTTTATTAACAGTTGATACAGTTTGGTAAGCATGCACTACCAGCTACTAAGCATCTTTTCACGTTTATTCATCATTGTCACTGTCTGATATATTTGTGGCATTCACAAGTTTTGACGATTCTCACATTCTTGTAAAAACTTCAGTTGACTCGTCACGAAAAGAAAAGAAATTTTGGAACCTGAATCTGCAAGAAACAGCACTTAGGTGAAATATATATTTTGTACCAAATGCATATGGTTTCTCATAGCTCACTATGATATATTATAAATAACTTTCTCATATACAAATGTGTATCGTGAATCATGGTATCAGGCCCACGTCAGAGGTCGGCGGCAGTGTCAGAAGTAAACCTAACGCAAAGCGAATGTCAACCAGGGAAGTTGCAATGAGAAGAACGGGGTTGAATTTTGGGGGTGATTTAAATTTTGAATGAATTTTCATGTTATTATGTGAACTCTGAACAAATAAGACTTGATAAACATTCATGACAGTAGATAACATAATGGAATCATGAACAATAATCTAAATTAAAGTGGCGGTGAAAAACAGTCTCTTTACGATTTAAAATATGTACTTGTATTGGTTTATTTTATCTTTTATCTTATTATGTTGGTCAGTAGAAAAGGGATGTTAATTAAAATGAGTGATATGAAAAAAGGAAATACCAAAATCCTTTTCCTCGTTTTCAGATTTACTTTTTACTCGGAGAGTTACGGCACAGTCTTTTCTATTTGTTCGCATTTCAGTATCGAGAGCACAATACGCGGTCAGATAATGTCGGACGATTGGAATACACGCTCTGAGAAAAAAAGCCCTCTCGTATCCGAAGCACTGCAAGAACAGACAGCGTCGTGCTTTATTCGTCTTGAATGCACATGACATTCTCCACGCGTGTCTCTTGCGGCGGCAACACTGCAGCCCGTGTGTCCCCTCATCCCACCCGACTGCGTCATTCTCTCCGTGAACACCGACAGTTCAATCTCTGTTGGTTAGTGCTCGTGGTGGTTTCGTTTCTTCCTGTCCGCGCGCAAATGAAGAGCTCTTTGTGCGCTTATCTGCGGAGGCGGTGGGGTCCGTCGCGACGCCGGCGACGGCGACGGCAGACGCAATGGCGGCGCCGACGACGCCGACGCCGTCGGACAATTTGAATTGAATTGAATTTGCCTTATTTTCCGTGGCGAGACTCGGGCCATCAGGCCCGCTCTTCCGTCCGACCACGCAAAATTTCGCTACGCTCCTTTCACCAACTAGGAGAGAAAGGAGGTATTTCTTGGGCGAGAAACAGGCGATTTGAATTTAGCTCAGAGGCGTCATTTAGGCTTGAGGATCTTTTACATGCAAGTAAAAGTACTTCCCCTCCGAAGGAAGGCGTACGAACGATTTTTTTCGCCCTTAAAAATCTACGGCTTCGATCGGGTTTGAACCCGCCAACTTGGGTACAACAGTTCAGTACGCTAACCGTTACACCATCGCCGCCGCCAAACACCATCGCCGCGCCGACAATCACTGCGGCGTGCGGCGATGCCTTCTCAAGAGGACTCTGATGAGGTGACTGGAGGGCCATCGTCATCTACACGAATATCAAACATACTTTCCTAATCATAACGAGTTGTTGCGATCACTCGTTGACGAGAAAATTCCTGAGCGGCGAGTGAACGTACACAATGCTAACATGTAAAAACGAGGCTCCAGGAGTTTTTATGAACGAGGCAAGTTATTTAAAATTCGCAACTTTCACATATGAATAAACATAAATACAGAAAAATAAAGTAGAGGTAAAATATATTAAATGCATGAATGTTTCTTTCAAAAACATGTTTCAAATATTTTTTAGGGGTGTAGCAATTTTTAGCTTGTATTTCTTCACTACTATTATATCAAATCAGGTATCAGGTCGAGTGTTGTGGCCATATTTCTTGTGTCAATAATTATATTTTATAATTTAATAAATTCAACTATTTCATAAAAAGTGCTATGGATCATTAATAAATATTTTGAATTCTTTAATGCATTGCACATATCAACCAGACAAGTATGCTGCATCTTGAGGGATTTCAGAGTATCAACGACATTGGTTGTTTAGTAGTAGTTTTTCATGGATTCATGGCGTAATTCATATAGTTTATAACACACAGTCTTAGGGAAATGTTTCAGTAGAAACAGATCACATTATATCTAAAAGTCTTGCTTCACAACTTATGGATGATTTTACCACTTAACAATGATATGGTTGAACCACCTTTCGCGTAGTATGTGGTCGACTTGGAGATTCTGAATTCGTGAATAACTTAGGGTTTCGAGCCAATGAAACGCGTCCGTAGAACAACGGCGGGCTCCACCCGAAACCCGTCCTCCTCCTCGCCCGGCGCGCCCTGGGCGCACGGCGAATTAAAGCGCATTAACAACTCTTTGCATACGTGGAATTCAGGTTGGCCACTGGCAGCGACTCCCGAGGCAGTGCAGCGCGCTTGGCGGTCGAGCGCGAAACTAGCAGCTGCAGCAGGCCGGCGCGGCCGTCAGTGGACCCACGGGCGCCCTCTGCCCAAGTGAGCTCTTCAGCCAATTAGATTTACATTTATTTAGTAAAAAAAAATAAAATAAAAAAACTGTATGTGACGTATGAGGGAGAAGATTATCTGCGCATGTTTTCCTGAGTTCCAGACTCCCTTCCTGTCATTTTAACTATAAACAGTTAAAAGTTGAGTAAAAGAACAAAATAAATAAATTAAAAATAAATTTTCAAAAAGCGTGAGATTAGCAATATTTGAAAAAAATATTCCTCCGAACGGGAGGAATACTCGAGAGTGATGCGACATCGATATGTTAGCGAACATCGATGTTCAAAATGAAAACCTCGATGTTCAATATACATCGAATAAAAGTCATCGATGATTTTCAACATCAATGTTTTTAGATGGGTTTTGTAACCTCTTAACATTAAATTCACGTATATTAAAATTTAATATGACAGTGTTTGTGTTTATTATTTCGCCGAATAAGGGTACGAGAAGAAGGTACATACCCCATGCCCACAGCATAATTGTATCTCAATGTGCGAAATGAATATGAAGAAAGAGGAAATACAGGGGCATGCAGGTAATTCGTAGGTGAGAGAGTTTGGTTGATAAAGGTAGAACAGACCGCGTTCCTTATCACTCGAACTGTGTTGCCATCAGTCATTGTTTGGTATTTTAAATTTTACAGTATTGTGATCATGGACATTTTTCATTCATATATCGATGTTAAAAAATATCGGCGTTAATTCATCGATGTTTAAAATATTGATGTTTAAAACATCGTTGTTTTAGTAGAAACATCGATGTTTTAAAAACATCGACATTGACGTCGCATCCCTAATACTCGGACGTTATTCGGTCTGTGGGCTAACTGCACGTAGGTAATCACCGCAAAGCTAGGTTATTTGCAAGGCTTCACGAACTGGCTTTCTTCTGAATTTCGTTTGATTGATTGCTGGTAATTATCAAATTCTGGTTTTGTTTTTATTCCTGGAGATATACTATTTCTTATTGAATTGATTGACTGCTTGAATGTTTCTAGTCGTTTCAACTTCTATGGTAATTATTACCGTTAATGTAGTATTCCACAGGAGATGGCGGAGTTCCCAAGCACCCTTGTGCACTGCATACGTAATAACATTTAAAATTAAGAGAAGTATCATGCGAGAAAGCATAAAGGAGGAAACAAAATAAATATAAGCACAGTTTTAAACATAAATTTTCGTTTTCGATCATATGACAATAATCTGATGTAACAAGTTTGCACTTCAATGTAAGGTCTGCTATTTCTCATTCCTAACAACAGCGAGTATAACACTTCTCTTAAACTCCACGTTTATTGCGGATTACATATTCATTTGTTTCTCGCGCTCTTGGCCACTGCGAGTATCCACGAGGCTCCGTTGACAAAGGGTCCCCTGCGGGGACATTGGTTTGTCCCTGCCGCACACTGCCAACGCACATTCATCCTGTCATTCCAGCAGCCGAAATTGCCTGCTCTGCTTCCTACCACAACCCAGTCTCCCTTCACGCGTCCCGAACACATTGTACACCTGCCATTATTACGGTACTTTATAGTTGCTGATTGGTTGAAATTTGCTTATTTATTATTCGTATTGTTCAAAATATAATTCCTATTAGCCTATTGCTATTAGTATTTGCGCGAGTAATCTTTGTGGTAACATCGCTATTCACATTCTTCATGCACATCTGTCCTCATAATGTTCTCACTATTTAGTATGTCACTTCCCCGTCTTTATTGAATGCTTGTACCAGGGTTGTCCAAGGGGAGGCCCGCGGGCCACATGCGGCCCGCGATGCAATTTATTGTAGCTCGCGAAATGCTATTAGTCAAAAGTAAAAGTCACTGACATCCATGTCGGGCGAGAACTTTGTGTTCCTAGAGCACGCGCCCTGCCGGGATCAACACCCCGTTTCCGTAAAATAAATGTTGATGGATGTTTTTTTCTAGTAAATTCAGAAATTCAAAATCATCGCAATGTGTCTAAGTGCGGTATGAAAGGTACGGCCTGATATCACGCATGGTACCATTCTCCGCTCCCCCCATTTCAGAGCTGCCGGGCAAACTGCCGAGCTCAACAATACGGGGAAGTAAGGTGTGGATCGATCGAGTATTAGCAATATAGCCAGTAACAATATTAAGGTTTTAGTTGTGCCCCTTAAGGCCTTACAATTTGGACACCCCTGATCTATAGCGTATCGCTTTCATAACAGGGAAATCGTTCTTGAAGTATTATACCACCAACTAGCAGCAAAGTCGCTTTTGGTGACATCAAAATGCTTTTAAAACTCTATCTGTATATGGTTGATATGGTTCAAAGTGTCTTTAGGTGAGAGGTAGAAAAAGTACACTTGGGGTGAGGGATAGAAATATTACAAATATTTCCTAGCTGAGCAGCCGGAGACCACGTCTGGTGATGTACCCAGAAGTGTGTACATTCTTTACATAGAACTGTACCGTGCTCAGCTGGAACTAAAACCTATTGCATTCGGCGGTGTGACGCACGCCAACGCAGGCTACCTGATACGCCAGGCCGATGCACGGCCTCCTCTCTCATCTCCCATCATTCTGAGGTCACTGATTGGCTTTTGTCCCAAATGATTGCGCGGTCGCCCCGGCTGAGATCCGTATTCGCGTCCTTGCATTGTTATCGCTAAAGCAACCACTACTTGGGCTCTCGACCGGTAGTACAGATGGCTTCAAAAGAAAAGACGGGCATTTTCTAGCTAGCTGAGCCAGAAGAAGACAAAGCTTCTAATTTCCAAATGCCTAAAATCTTCCAAGCGCATTAAGATGCAAGGGCTGCTCCTTGAATCTGGCTGTTGATGACATCATATTATATATATATATATATATATATATATATATATATATATATATATATATATATATATATACTCTATGATATCAAAAGTACCCGAACACGGCCAAAATGGTGGTATGGCGCGGTCGTGTCTTTCATGGGGGGGGGGGACTTGCACCTCTTGTTGTTTTGTGTGGTACTATCACGGCACAGGCCTACGTTTTAATACCTTCTTCATCCCCACTGTTGAAGAGTAATTGAAGTAATTGAAGAGGAACGGCTTTTGGCTGTGACACTGGGGACACATTTCGAACAAGTGAGCCGAGGGCATGCACAGAGAAAAAAGCAGCGTGGCATTGATGGTCAATTAGCACCGCGCTGTAAAGCGAAAGCTAAACTGCTAAAAACGCTACATTCTGAAGTCTCTGAGGTTTACTATCAAATACTACGCCCAATAACAAAAGGTTAAAAACCTTCCCAAAAACTTATTTTTTTACTTCCACTAATACATAATACGTACATGGTATAGATAAAGGTCGTCCAAACGGCGGTCCGCGGTGCCAGTTATTGCGACCCGCGAAAGGGTATTAGTCAAAAGTGAAGGTCACGTGCATACATGTCGGAGAGAAAATTTTCCATCTAGCGCACACGCCTCGTCGGGGTCAACAACTACTTAATGTGAAAATAGGTTAAGTTTAGATTTAATGATTTTTTCTAGGAAATTCATAAGTTCAAAATTATTCCAATGTGTTTCATTACGTTTTGCACGGTACGCCCTCATATTACACTTTGCTACATCCCCCCCCCCCCCAGATCTGAGTAGTCGAGCAAACTGCCGAGATCAACATTAAGGGGTCACGTGTGGATCTTCGAGAAATGAAATATGGCCCGCAACTATATTAAAGGTTTTAGTTGTGGCCCTTTGCAAGTTGGACAGCCCTGGAA
Source organism: Gryllus longicercus (assembly GCA_038098605.1). Taxonomy (NCBI): domain Eukaryota; kingdom Metazoa; phylum Arthropoda; class Insecta; order Orthoptera; family Gryllidae; genus Gryllus; species Gryllus longicercus. The sequence goes on from JAZDUA010000849.1 coordinate 63,869, forward strand.
TAAATAATGTTATGTAACGCAGGAGAAAATCGTTGTCCAGATTTGAATGAATACATATGAGGCCCCTTCTACCCCAAACGGTTTTGAAACGTCCGTCCGTCTGTCTGTTTGTACGTTTTTGACCAATCCTAATGCCTAAAGCCATTCACAGTATTTAAAAATAGACCGTAACATATTTACAAACTGATCGATCAGCTCAGCCAGCTTCATGGCACAGGAGATTGAAGCAGTTGCACGAAAGAACAGGGACGCAAAGGCTGTTGGTTCAAACTGTGATAGATGACAAAGGTTTTTAGTTGTGACTGTAATTATTCCCAGTTTCTCTATTATTACATTAATATCCTACGACCCGAATGACATGCTTCGTTTCTCGAATAATTTTGGAGTTTTTGCTAACGCACTCATGCACGATTTGTTTTCTAACACTTCAGAAGCGTCATTTTGGCAATTTAGCACTCCAAAAGCGACATTTTACCACAACAGCATTACAAAAGCTACACTTTAGCACAACAGCACTTCATAAGTTACACTTCAGCACAAATACCACTCCAGAAGCTACACTTCAGTACAGTAGCAGCCCTGAAGCTACACTCCAGAGGATTCACTTTAGCACAATACCAATCCAGAAGCTATACATTAGCACTCTAGTAGCGACACTAAAGCATTGTAGCACTCACGTAGATTCAAGATTTTTCTGTTAATATGAACAAAATATTGGTAATATTAAAAAATAACAAACAAGATTTCCTGAAAAAAATTATTTCTTATACTTCTTGAACGGATAGCATTAAATGCACCTTATAAGATGACATAAACACCATTTTACTGTATCCTTTTCGTTTTTCAAAAATACACAAATGTAACATTTTTTACACATCTCCGATGTCGCTAATACTATTACAGGCGATTTGTATACATTATTGCATTTATGAGTCCATGTTATTCAAATGATGAATTATAAATGGTACATTTCGAAATAATGCGAGAAAGTATGTACTGTTGTAGCACTATTGGTTTCTTTAATTTTTGTTTCCATGCACGAAAAAAGGGACTCTTAAATGAATGGCGGAGGGTCTCATTTTCGTTCAACTCTTTGAATTTTCGAAAATTGCGAATTGTAAATAATGGGAGAGAATTTTTAAGCTTCAGCTCAAGTGAATACGTCAGTGCGACTGCCTGATGTAGCGGTAATGCGAACGGTGGGTTAACTCAATGGTTCGAGACATGGTGCGGAAAAAATATCTGCTGATTGAAAACATTTTTTGTAGGTTCACGTCGGAAAATAATATTAGGGGGCCGTTACAATTAATATGAAAAAGTACGTGCTGTTGTATCACGACAAGTTCAAAAATTAAACATTTTTTAAACAAAATATCTCTGCTTCCAAAACTCGCATTTTGGAGACCATTTTTGCGCGAAAACAAAAAAATGTGAGCAAGGCGAAAATAGATGACATCTGAGAATAATATAGAGCAAAACCGCATGGAGAACCCAGACTGAAGAGATAAGAAAACTATTTAATACGAGAAAGTCTGTGCCATTCTGTAGGCCCGGCAGTTTTGAGCTGCATCATCGCACACACGTGACAATTAAGAACTATTTGCATAGGCGTGCGTAGAGGGGGGACCTTTTTAAAAGGGCCACCGTAGCCGATATATACAATTTTCATTTCCCTAAATATTTTGCATCCCTAGTTTTCTCGTCTTGAACCTTACAATTAGGAATGTTTCAATATTTTACTTAATTTAGCTTGTTTAAAAATCAGCAGAGGTCACTAGCAACCATTATAATTCAGTGCATAAGTAACATTAAAAAAATATAAATAAGCAGAATATTTCTTTAAAATTTTTCACAATACATTTAATTAATTTGTGAATCACAGTTAATTAATAAATTAGTTATACATTTGGGAAAGAGGCTCTCTGGCTCTGGAAATCCGATTAATAATTCAATATAAAACCACTTGTATTTACGTAAAGTGCGTACTTCGTTGTAATTTAATTCTCTTTGTAGTGTTTTTTAATAAAGTCATATGTAGATATAAAAATGTTGAATGGAAAAAAGGGCTCAAGAACGTAGTTGGCTTATTTCTATTTGTACTGTTGCAAAGGGTTAATACAGCCGCAAGATGCGAGCAGATACACGTAATTTTGTACCAGAAATTCGGGATGACCAGATGGGTGGCCGATGTAGGTAACAAATGACCATCATTTCAGAAGCTTTTGAGCTGCATCTTGATAAATACGTCGATCTATTTCTGTCGTTCTAAGGATCATTAGGTTATTTTAATTTAGGGGAGTTCTTTACATGAAGGCCTTTGATGTTTTTAAAATGGTCTGAAAAATGGCCCAAAAACGTGTTCTTTAAACTTTTTGCTCACATAGATGAAAGTGCATTTATAATGGTATAGTTTGGATTTTCATTAAAATCACTGAAAATTTGAATCTTGCAAAGTTCAAATATTTGTCGAACCCGTCTCCCATCTCCAATATTGAACCCAGAGATTTCATTACCAGTGCAATATATCACTTAATTGTGGATCTTTAAACTATGCCTAGTAGTTTTTTTTAATACGAGTGATTAGGTAGTGATACGATACTAAAATGAAGAGAAGTTTCAGTTAGCCACACACAAGTTTTTTTTTTAATTCCAATCTCCATTTATGTACACATCCATGATAAAATTGCCTACATAAGTAAAATAACATGAAACTAACTCGATAACACAAATGTCTGCGGTTTTTTGGACGTAGCGTTGCTTACTGATCTCTTCTTTCAAGGAAAAACTGAAAGAGAAAAACGTGTTTGAGCGTATTCTCTTCCCAGTTTTGAATTTCGTTGTAAAAGAACACGGAATTGCATCTTTCCCTGTCTATGTAGACACTTCGTTTGAAAGAGTACACGACACGGCATCAACCGCACATACGCAGTACGCCGCCTCTATCAGAGTCCAGCGAGGAAAATATGACAGCTCTGACACTTCATGATAAAAGTTTGCCTAACACGATCTTTGCAACTCTTTCTCAGTTCGTCTGTCATAATGAATTTTGCGAGATTATCAACAATTGCTCATTAGCTTGTGGATGTTTATACGCAATTCCATATAAAATCTATCAACATGATGCATTTCTGTCCGTCGGTTTGGATTTTTAACCTCAGCGTTTTTACTACTCTTCTCCATAAATGCTTTTTTATGTGTTTTCAGTTTTACCCTACACACTAAAATAACACAGATAACATTTTTCCAAATGTATCTTCTTCACCCAAACTAGAGACCCGTCGCGATAGAGCATCGCAAGGAAACATTTTTACAGCCCTCTTCCGGCAAAGGCCAAGATATCGGAGGGGAGCATTCCTGCCGCGTGGACACGTCCCGGGTTCGCTCCTGGCATACCTGGGAACTCTGTCAGAAATCAGGGGGGCATGGAACGAGGAAGCGGCAAGCTCGACGACTTGTGTCCATCATACATAAAATTCTTTACAATAAATCACAATAATTTATATCCTTTATAAATCTTATTTTGTCTTTTTTCGGTGTAAGTAATTTAACAGTTCGAATATACTGTAATTGCTCACCTATTTTACATTTAGAATCATTATAGTTAGTAGAAATTAAGATTTGTTATCAAGCCTCGATGATGGTCAAATCCATTTTCTGCATTCTCAGTAAGCTAGTACCTATATTCATTATACGTTACATACTCGAAAGAATTCTAGTTCGAAAACTGCTGGGTCGTAACATCTGGGGATCACACTCCAAAAGCATGAAATATTGTTGACATGACATTCTGATCAACTTTTATGGCATTTTACGGTATTTAACCTGGGGAAAAGAAGAACATAGTAGCATTGTATACCACAATACGTACTCGAAAGAATTCTAGTTCGAAAACTGCTGGTTCGTAACATCTAGGGACCACACTCCGAAGGCATCAAATATTGTTGACATGACATTCTGAGCAACTTTTATTGCATTTCACAGTACTTGTCCTGGGGAAAAGAAGAATACAGTAGCATTGTATACGTCAATACGCCGCCACCTCGGACGAGCACGGCAAGGCACGGCGAAAGAATTTTAGTTCGAAAACTGCAAGTTCTTAACATCTAGGGATTATACTCCAAAGGCATCAAATATTGATGACATGACATTCTGACTAACTTTTATTGCATTTAACAGTATTTAACCTGTGGAAAAGAAGATCACTGTAGTATTGTAGCTGTACTTACGATTGGCTGTACGGGGGTGGACTCACCTGAAACGTGCTGACGCATTGCACCTCCGCCAGGTTGGGCACGCCGAACAGCTTGAGCTCCTGCAGCACGCCCTGTGCGGCGAACAGCGCCAGGTAAGTGGCGAGCAGGCGGGCGGTCATGGCGACCACGCCCGCGCCCGCGCCCGCGCCCGCGCCCGCCCTCCGCGGAGGCCGTGGGCGGTCCTAGAGGCGCCTGCGCATCGCCCCGCTCACCAACCACTCCAAACCGCACGCACCACTCCACCCACGCAATCGGACGGACGCGAACGGACGCCAATCGAATCGATGCTGCTCCTTCCCACGACAAAATATAACCACTCGTCCGCGATGTGAGTGAATCGGTTTTCGGGATCAATTTAAGAACTTTCAAATCTCCTTACAGCGGCAGAAAAACTTCCGATACGATCGGAAACGCGATTAAAGGCGGACATTCCTAAACAGCGGCGGCGGCGGTGGCCCTATTCCACCGGGTCGACTCGGCGGCGAGGGCCGGCGTGGGTCGGCCGCGGCGCAGGCTCCCACCTGTGGCGGCGCGCGTTCAGAAGGCGCTGTAGGGGCCCTCCGCGCGTCTCCAACGCGAGCTCGCGACTGCCAGCCACCGCCGCCACCGCCGCCGCCGCCGGCCCGCAGCCCCCCACCCGCAGCCGCACCGCCGCCGCCGCCGCCGCCACCACCACCGCCTCGGACGAGCACGGCAAGGCACGGCGGCAGACCAGGCCCGGCCTTCCACATGGCGCCCGAGGCGAGCCGTCCCCCGCGCCACGCGCGCGGACAGCCCCTTCGGAGGGCGCTGGAAGCGAAGGGCGGCGGCGGCGCCACACATTCGGTCATTGGCCGAATATTCGGTGCTCGCGGCGCCCACCGAGTGTCGGCTGCTCGGGGTTGGACGAACATGCGCTCGCTACTCGGCGAATTCCGAATGTGTGGAGCACATCAGCTGCTCGGGATTGGATGAGCATGCGCTCGCTTCTCGGCGAATTCCGAATGTGTGGAGCCAACTGACCACTAACCGTGTCCTAGAGTCTATTGAATGAGAGAATAATATACTTCGATTTATTGGAAGTGGCTCTTGACATAAATCAGCTGTTACGGTCTCATCCAGTCGGAAGCTTAGACGTCATCACGGCGAAGTCACTGTGGTGATGTTTAAGTACCTAATGGGATGACACGGTCAACAGCTGATTTACTTCAAGCGGCGTTACAAATACACCGAAGTATAAAGGAGGGACCGCTTTGACAGCTTCTGCTGCGCCACTTCTGTCAATATAACTACAAGTTACGTCCACGCAATCATTTTGCCAGTGCCTTCCTTTACAGTTAGCTAATTTGTAAAGATCTTTATCACAATCACTTGCAATGTCGTCGGCCTGAATGACGTTCATTTCTTTCCCGACCTGTCAAAATGAACCCTTCTTAGAGTAACTCCCCTCTATAGAGAAATTACTCTAACGCTAAGAAGGGACTAGTTTGAATGGCCAGAAAACAAATGGAAGTCATGTTGGTTGACGGCATTGCAGGAGGTATTGTCGAATCCATTTGCAAGAGACGCTAAATGCAAACAAAATCATTGCCAAAGTGAGCACATGGAGACAACTTGCAGTTTTGTAGCCAGTAACAGCCAAGCGTTTGCTGCCAAAGCCGTCCCTTCTTACAATAATATCTCTATGTGTACACTATACTATTGTGTTCTGTACACATTTTCCCGAAATAAGACCGAAGTTACTCATTTGAAAATTAGATTCTCAATAAACTCTATTTAAGAAGCAAGACATTTCATTCTGCTTGTGGTAACAAATATGATTTTTTTACTATTAAAAACGTATTTTTAATCTTAGAGCATTAAAACTATTATCTATTCTCGCCCATCTACTCCGTATAACAGATTGGCTAAACATTAGACCTACACGAAATTCTCCTGCAACTCAAGTTTTATCTTTGAGATACAATTCTCTTTTGGTTCTATAGATAAGTAAACGAGATCACCATTTGCAATTGAAATTCCTACGAATCTCATCTTGCATTCCGTACTGTATGGAATGAATACTGTCTCAAGTGCTTTCTGCACATAAGAGATTATGAACTTGGATCTGAGACCGGAAAAGACAAGACAGTCGTCAGCTGAAAAGATTGCACCTCGTCACTCTGAAGCGGGTTTCTTAATTTTAATATATGTGGAGCATCAGAATTTTGAGTAATATTTCACTTAATGAAAACCTCTTGAGAAAATCTCATTAGATATTTATTTAAAAACAAAATTTGACTTCTCAATATTTTCAACTTTAGCAAAATAAATCACATACAATTTTATTCATTAAAATATGTTACGGGAATTTTATGCTTTAGGAAATTCCAGAACCACTTTCTCTTGAAACCTAATGGCTCCTAGCCCATGAGACCTTCTCCGAATGGAAAAGTGAAGGGCCACAACTCTCAGAAAGACTGGGTGGCCCTTCGTCCATTTCCAAACATCAGTCGCTGCCCTGACAGGTGCTCATTACATAGGGCACGCCGGGTCTGCCCCCGCCCCGCCCCGCCCCGCCCCGCCCCGCCTCGCTCCGCCCCCGCCCCGCCCCGCCCCGCCCCGCCCCGCCCAGCCCAGCCCAGCCCCCGCCCCACCCCGCTCCGCTCTGATCTTTTGAGGAGCAGCGGTCAAAATGACTCGCGCACGTCCTGCACCGCCCAGATTTTCAGAAGGCAGGTCAGCCTCATTTTTACATATTCCCTTCCCCAATCGAGCGTTTATTTGCAGCTCAAGCAGTGTTCAGGCGTGGGACGGGTTTTTGGAGAAACGGATTCCGCTGGCCTTTGTCTACGGCGCACGAGCAAACTCTGATCTTTGCAACTTTCAATTGCTCTCTGCCTTCATTGTGTGGAGGATCTTTGTTTCATCGTTTTCGTCCAGGTCGGGGATTAACACAATCATCTTAAATAACACCGTGGTAAATATTAGTAAACTTCCAACAGAAACACGTCTTCATGCAATAGACAATTGTTAAACTTATTTCTAACCTCTTACCGCCTTGAAGTGGTTGTTAAAACAGATATGTTGCAATAAAAACACTTCTTTTAGAATTACGTAAAAGAATGATTGACGTAAACACGATGTTACACGCTTTCTCGTTTCCATTGTTTTGAGCTATGACAATTTTTTTCAGTGATAAAAGGTACTAAAACTCTGTAGGGTTATTTTTCAACCTGTATTTCGCAACACAAAATTGAAATATTGTTGAATGAATAATTTCAATCGAATGAGAGCCGTAAATATAGGCAACGGAATATTGATGAAGTAGAATTTTGAATGAAAAACTCAATTTGTGAGTAAAGGGTAGAAAATAAAAGGGAATTATTCATAATTCTTCTAAACTTATTAAAATCTTCGTCAAATATTTTAAAATATTCTCCACCCCATTTCTTCAAGTGAAGGTTCCATATTTATCAATTATTTTATATTTGGATAAAATTGTACATTGCGATAGTTTTATATTTATATTTTCTTCTTTCATTTTATAGAATTACAATAATTTTCTATTATTTATACAATTGAATAAAAATTTCAGATACAATTTTAAATTTGAAATATAGGAAAACGCACGCTCCAATTGATTTGTGAACACGCGGAATAATTTCATTTCATGCTTCCTTTATTCGTAGAATTAAAGAGGAATAAATTGATTTTATTGGACATTGCAAGCCGACTTTATTACCGGAAACTGAGAACTGATCACAAGAAGTGTGTTTGCCGCTAACAACAAAAGCACCGCCGACCTAGATAGCTGAGTTTGTTAAGGCTGAAGGGCCGTAGTTGCATCGGTTGGAAGGGTCGCGGGCTCGAATCTCGCCTCGGGCATGGATGTCTGTGTGTGTTCGTGTTGTGTTCCTAGCTCCCCCCACCGTTCAAACAATCACAGTGGTCGCTATATGAACAAGTTGTTAAAAAGCGACCTTAAAAACCCAAAACAAACAAACATATAAAAGCACCGCAATGCAAAAATCGACGACTTAGGGTAACACTTCCACCCTCATAATTTGCAAGTATAAATTAAGACGGAAGACAAATACTAACAACATTTTGCAAAATACTCCGTTCTGAAAGATTTTTCAATGACTGGGCATCTGTAATTATCATTTCCAAGCCATTTTATTTTCAAGAAGACCGGAAAATTTCATGTCACAAAACAAACAACAGACATTTTTTAATCTTTATCCTACTTCAGGATAAAGTTATCTTCCAACATATCTTTTTTTTCTCTCTATCTTTCTCTATCTTTCTCTCTCTACCTTTCTCTCTCTACCTTTCTCTCTCTACCTTTCTCTCTCTACCTTTCTCTCTCTACCTTTCTCTCTCTACCTTTCTCTCTCTATCTCTCTCTCCCTCTCTGCACTGTTTTTACATCTCTCTCTCTCTCCACTGTTTCTACATCTCTCTCCACTGTTTCCCCAGCGCTCTCTCTCTCTTTCTCTCTCTCCACTGTTTCCCCAGCTCTTTCTCCACTACTTTCCCATGTCTATCTCTGTCTCTCTCCATTGTTTCCCCAGCTCTTTATGTCTCTCTCTCTCTTTCTCTCTCTCTCGCCTCCTTCTATTCGCGTCCTTGCAGGGCGGGCGGGCGGGCGGGCGGGCGAGCGCGCCGTAGCCGCAAGGGACGGAAAAACAGAAGCAGTCGCGCAAGTTGTTTTCCTTATCGGGCGCGTCTGCCGCGGCGGCGCGCGAGCGGCGGAGAGGCGGTTATCAATATTGAAGGAAACAGCGCGGGCGCCCACCACGCGGCTATTTACTCTAAAAACAAATACGAGCGCGCGCACTCGTTGCGGCAAATTAGCGAGTGTTTGCGCGGCGGCGTGGATGGCGGAGAGGGGGGCGGGGGAAGGGGAAGGAAGCACGGACGGAACGCGAGCGCCTCCACGGGAGGCCGGGGCTCAACGGCAACAATGCAAACGTAACCATAAGCATAAAGCATAGACGTAATCATTAACATACGTGATAGACTGAAGTATTCACAATGTCTGACATAATCGTAAGCAAAATAAGAGTTTCTATTGGCTGGGAGACATTCTGGTTTACTATTGGTTGGATGTGAGAATCGATTTCGAGGTATCGACTGTGTCCATGGCCCACATGGCTATCGATTTCCTTCCAATTTCGATTCTCCATTTTGAGTCTCCGTACTGTGATTGGTTCAATTCTTATGTCTTAGTTGTGCATAAGCACACAAGCTTGCAAGCTTTTAAGACTACGTCTTACATGTTATGCTTATGCGAACGCAGTGTGAACGAGTCCGCTAATGGACGTAGTCCTAACTTTTATGTTAACGCCATGCTCGTGTTTGCTTGCATTGTGAATGGACCTTAAGGGAATTCCGTTGTTACCCATCGGGACGACGTGCTGCCGACGGGCGTGGACACGCAGCAACAACTAACGATTGAAGCACTGCTGCCTTTCCACCTGATAAAAATGTACGTCTTGTTTGTTCTGTGAAGAATTCTCAGATCAGCTGTGCATCGACGATCAAATGACTCGGCAAACGTTTCCGTCTCTGTTCCAAGCGCAGCAAATATAACAGTAGCATTTTCCATCACAGATTTTTAGTCGTTTTTTTTCTTCGCGAAATCTTTAAAGTAGAATCCGGAAGTACAGCAAATAAGACAGTTAAAAATGAAAAAAATATTAGCGCCTGCTGCACGTTTAGTCCAGGATAGCTAGGAGCATTATGACTAAGCAAATAGAGGTTTAACAGTCGACTACATATCTCCTGCGGTTAGTGTCAATTATTCTTTTGTTCTAAGGCAAACATGAAAGGTACTCTCACAATACGTTGGGCATTGAAGTAAAAAAGATAACTGCAGAATTCTCTGAATGAATACGGACAGATGTCTTCAAAAAAACTATGTATACATTGCGAGTTCTGTCACACAGGATTGAATCACAGTACTGCAACACGGGGTTTAATTTACTTTAACGCTCGTCACAATTGCGTATATTCCACGCTGTATCTATGCTGACTCTGTGTTTTCAGACATCGACATTTTAGTGCGCAAGTGGATTGCGTGTGAAAATACGAGCCAACTTTTACATAGCCATTTTCTGGTACAAAGTACTATTTTGTTGTAGTTTTGTAATTGTAATGCTTGAACGAATGCTCAAAAAAGTTTTAAATCAACTGAAGTTACAGCATTTCCAAGAGGACATTATAATGCGCCAAAGAACAAACGAACAAAAAACAAATAAACGCATGATTAAGAAGTTTGCCTACACTTACAAATGAGTAGACGAAAATAGAAAAAAAATAATAAAGCAGTATTCCATAAAGAAGAAATATATGTGTTATAGAAACGAGTAAATAATGAAAATATCTGGGAAAATAAAACTGCAGCATAAGGTATAAAAAATCCAAATTCAACGCAAGCATTTCTCTAGCAACAATTCAAACTAAAATTATTTCATTTTACGAATAACTACGCTTGTCGCATCTCGAACTATCAATCCGAGGGTATTATTTGATGGAATCACATTCGTTATACTGCTGCCAAAATGGGTGCGTTATAGCCGCCTCAAAGAATTGCTCCTCAGCGTCCCATCCAAGGCACAGCGAGTGAACATCGGAGTACGTCGGGAGCAGAGACAAACGGTGACAGAGTCGCGCAAAAAACAAACAGTTCGTGAGAAAATACCTAGAATGAATATAAAAAGAAATGCCGATCAGATGGCCGAGATCGCTAAGGCAGTAGTGCCGGAGTGGTTTCGGAGCAGAAGATCGCGGGTTCGAGTCCCGCCTCGGGCATGGATGTATTTGTGTATGTCTGTATGTGTTGTCCTTTCACCCCCATTATCATCGTATCATCATTTCATCTTCCATACCCCCAGGGCTAACAACCGTGGGGGATAAAAATCGGATCCAGCTAAAATGCTGGTCCCCCAAAAAGTTGTTGCAAGCACCTGCTACCGCGATAATAAATAAAAACTGAGCCACGGTAAATGCAGGATGCTTGCTTGCGTGGTCCTAGTCGGCCGATTAACGAAAGAAAAAAAATAATAATAAAAAGAAATGTGTCCAACAAGTTACCAGCTCCATTGATGTAATTTAGTTAAGCGAGCGACCGAGGGATGTGGCACTGCAGAAGCAGACTAATCGCGTGATTAGGGCTCAAACATTTGTCAAATAATTATTTTTAGTTCATAAATACGTAGAAAGGGTTCATAACATATTTTTAATTTGCGAAGCCATGGTTTATTTCCCAATTAAATAATTACATTCGTACAATACCTCGATATTATTAGGAGCTCCAAAATCTGGTCTTCCGTACAGCCCCTAAGTTAATTAACCATCCCTGCCTGAAAGCGAGCGTAGTGTGGCATCTAGTAAAAACAACTCTATCCTGGAGACCATTGTGCTTTGTTATTCTTGTCACCATTAAGTGAACCGTTCAGGTGTGGTATCCGTCACTTTGACTGTCATCAGAATTAAGGGTCGTTAAAAAGAAAATACAGTAATGATATTTCGCTCGTGTGTTACTGATTGTGGTGAACTGAACCTTGGTATCCTTGGTGGGTTACTGAAACCTTGGTATCCTTGTGTTTTCCTAATAAATGTGGTGTTTCACAAACAATACTTTTGCATCCGAACGAATCTCTAGAATTTATCTAATAATCGCAACTTGCTTCTATAATTATCAAACTTGTCAGTTTTCATTGCTTTTTCTTTATGTAGCTGTAAAATACTTCACATTTTATATTTTTTAATTATCAATTATTGAATATATTTTCTGGTACTTCAACATTAGGCTGCCAATAGAAAATGCGGTACTATTACTACGCACATACAAATAAAACAAGAAAAAATTGCTACCCGGTATCAACTTCGTATTTTTCGTTTCTAGCAACAGCTATATAACATATTTTCATGATATTTGCGCATTCTGATGAAATAACTGAACATTTTTGTCAACTTAAAATTTATTTTGAGTCGGCATTTCACGGCTTTTCCGTCCTCCGTCTCGCTATATGTGGCGAAAGTCGAAAGACAGTGCTCTGGCTCTTTGAATAAATCTAAGTTGGCCGATGACTTCAATTATATCGTCATTTAATACCGTCAGCAACACATCGTCAGCATTTCCACAATTCCACAATCTGCGCCTTTGACTGTTGAGCAACGCTTCTGCTCTGCTGCCACCGACAGCGAGAGGAAGGGGCAGCGCTCCTGGCGGCAAAATGGGTACGTACGCTGCAGAAACAGATTTCATCTAACATGCACTGTATATTTTTGGATTTTTCACAAAAGTCTTCTGGAAAATGTTTATTCCTGCACCTCACATGTGAATTCTGTCCTTTGGACACTGAATCGCTGCTGAGAATCAACATAATACACAGTTAAACATATTTGCAGGCGAAAGACTGGTTTGTTTAATTCACTGTCTACTGATATCCCCTCGTTCTAATGGAATTGATGCGAAACGGAGACACCGTACACACAGCACATGGGTCGCATTATGCGACTGAGCGCGCGGCGTCGACGTCTGAAGCAATGACGCGAGAACGCAGCGCCGCTGGAAATGTCTTTTTTTCGGTGGCGCAGACATTCGGCTGGGCGCATGGTTGTCCGAAGAGGCGACGGGCGAGGGCCGGAAGGGGACCAACACAACACGAACACGAGTAATCGCGAACGAAAGGAAGCTCCGAGAAGTCGGGTCGACGACTCCTCCGCCGAGGTGTGGAGCGAGCTGCGAGGTGCGAAGTGCGAAGCAAACTCGGGCGATGCACCGGCGAAGGTGGCGCGCCTTGTGGAGACCGGCGGAGAGCAGGAGATGAGCTGTGAGGAGGGACGATTCATTTGGTGATGTCGGGCGCGTCAACCGATAAGATCATTAGCCCCGCACGATTTTCATCGGTAGGAGGAGGTGATTTTACCCCCGCTAGATGCTGAGATCCGGCGCCGACCTACCGTCAGCCAGTGGGGATTTCCCTAACCAGGTATCTCCTACCAGCGGGGCATCGCCCCATTCGGGACAAGGCTCTAAGTTCCCGTCCGGTAAGTAAGTGGTAATGTAAGTGTGTGTAAGTAGGAGGGTGAGGTTAGGACCTGGAATAGGAAGGAAAGATAACGCGCGGTCCGTGGCCCGTTTGTTAGGGTACTGCTCCGGCTTTTGCCTGACGTTGACCGGAGAAACCACGGCAAACCACCGATCAGCGCAGCCGGCCGCTGGAATTCTCCTCCAGCCAGCAGCTGAACTCGCCCTACCCATCCAGCGAGTGTCGAAAACTCCTGCCACCGCCGTCGGGCCTCGAACCCACGGCCTCCCGCGGCGGGGCTGCGCCTCCAAACCATCCCAGCGGAGGGGGGGGGGCAGGGGGGGGGGCGCGTCTATTTCGCGCGGCCACGTGCGCCGGCGCATCCGTTGCCTCCGGGCGCGGGCCTCGACCTCGCTATTTCTGGGCCCGCTCCCCCCACCCCACGCCTCCGCCCCACCCACCCGCCGCGGCTCGCCTCCACACAGGAAGGCGACTCTTAGTCGATTCCAACAAATGCGTGTATCAAATAGGGTTGGCAAACGCGTATAAATTACCCACACGGTCCAGTCAAATGGGAGAAAATAAAGGGAAGTTTCGGTGTAGTTTTGATATTTGGTTTCTATCTGTTTTTCAGTCGCTGAACACGAATGTTAGGTTTGCCAACAAGAAGTTTGCTTGGAAACATGTTTTTTTAATACAAAAAATGTGTAAATATTCTCGCTTTTTCAGTTTTGTGCAAAATAACTAAAACTATCAACGTTTCGTAAATGAATCTATGTAAAATAAGAAAAATAAAATTACCTACATTTTAAGTTCTAAAGCTTTTTTCTCCTATCAATGGTTTAGCTGTGAAAGCATCTCGAAATTAAGAGCTTAAGCAAAAAGCGTTGAAAACGGGGATTATGCCACTTTATCTCAATATAATTTAAATTCTGTTTTTTGTAAATGTTGACCTGACATGAAATGAAAGAGAATCAAATTGCCTATATTTTATGTATTCGATGCTTTTTCTAGGCCTAATGGACAAGCGGATAATGTGCAAAACATGCCTACATGTTACTGTGAAAATGGTACCCACTTACTATTCCTCACTAACTCAAATGTAATTTACATGCAATACATTTGTGTGCAAATTAATACATTGCCTACTGAATCATTTTACATTTTAATTGGAAAAAGAACGGTATGTTATTAACAATGTGAAAACGAAAAAAAATATTTTGAACCGATGGACTTCACCTTCACAGAGAAATACGTTTTTTTAAGGTCCTGGCTTTTTATAGACATCAATAAACGTATGGATTAGCACGTGTTTTATTATGTTCACAATTGTATTAAACTGATTTTTAATGACATGAATTATCTAATATATTTTGTGGAACATCCGGATCCTCTTCCATTGGTTCTTCTCGTTCATGGGCTGTAAAATCCCCATCTCGATCAGAGTTTTGTCTAGTTTTCCTGATACAATGAGCAAATGCTGCTGGCCCATTTTTTTTGCTTTTGAACGTAAATGTAGCTTCACTATGTGCACGTTTTGTTTAACTCTCCTTTTGCTTGTAATGGTAAGAGTAGAGGTGAGGGTGAGTTGCAATTTTGTTAGCAGTGCAGAAAAATCAAACTTGCAGTTCGTTTACCGTTGCAAACTAGCTTTCTATAACTCGGGAACAAAAATCTATAGTTTTTCAAATGTTGCTAATCTCGCGCTATTTAAATATTATATTGTTATTTATCTTTAGCTTTTACTCATACTACAACTATTTATAGTGAAAATGTTAGGAGGGAATTCCGGAACCCAAGAAAACGTGCGCAGACGATCTTGTCCCCTACACGTCACACACAGTTTTTACTGTTTTTTATTAAATAACTAATCTAAAATCTAAACCCGAATTCATTTAGTTTTCTAGTTAAAATTTGTCTCACTTTTAAAAACAATTTTCATACAGTTGCAACTCTTTTCGCAGATGAAACACACGTAAGGGCATTTAATCCCTGCGTTCTTGCAGTTCCTTTTTTGGACATATTTGGAGTATTAACAGGAAACTAAGTTAAATAAAGCTGAGGAACAGCAGATAACAATTTGTTGCCACAGGCAGAAGGACATTTTTCTTTCTTTTCCATCTCCCCTCTTCTGGATTGTTTTCGACGTCTATCCATTGCTGGATCTAATTATAAACGTTTGAAAAGTGCTGCTGCGCTGCAGATGTTGGTGTTGCAGCAACGTTCGCCTTATAACTGAATTTTTTTACACATTTTTGCCTAAAAAATGTGTTTCCAGGAAAAAGGATGTTGGCAAACCTAATAATCGCGAACAGCGAGCCAGAAAGCATAGAATATCAGAACTACACCAAAACGTTCTGCCATTTGCCCTCTCTAAGTACCATTTGACTGGAAAATAATGCAAATGATTCGCTTAGCATTTAAATCATTTTGAAGAGTGCAAACGCACTGAAGCTCCCAGGAAAGAAAACCGTGATAAACGAAGAGAACAAAATGAACAACCAAAACGAGACTTTTCCACGTAATTCCTTCATTCGGACGGTAGAGATATGGATTGGAAGGCATGCGATAGGCTAGTCCAAGCGGGCAGAAATACATTTTTTTAGTACAGCAAAGAAACTAGCGGCGCTGCGTTCCAGCAGCGAGTGACAGCAGAGCGCAAACGGGCGGGGGGGAGGGAGGGGGGGGGGGCTTCAACTGGACTGAGCTGATCTGAGCCGCGCTGCACTCAAAGCGCCGACGACGACGAAGTGAGACATGCGACGGACAGGTGCAGTCATGTCGCTGTCCTGTAATGCTTCGCCCTCCACCGTCCGCTGATTCACGTATGACGCACCAGCGGCTCTCACATTTCCACAAGCACCGTGCGGGTGGAGGGCGGGAGACTGCAGCAAGTGAAACCGAGCTCTTGTTGGTGGTCCTGAACACTACTTCCATATCGCGGTATGCTTTAAGAAGATAATAGGCATTCTTATTTCCCAATTACGAAACGGGTATCTTATTAATTAAATTTGTTGAAAAGAATTGGTTGCCCCGACCGGGATTCGGACCCGGGTCTTCTGGTTTACACCCAGCTGCTCTAACCACTAAGCTACCGAGATAACCACTCCTCTGAACAGTTGTTTTGAGGGCGACTATCGCTTCTTGTATGTATTTATATAATTGTAAACATGGCGAGAATGGTGACAATTATATAGAAACGTGTTATCATTAACTGATTGAAAATCAAACTTTGGCGCAATTATATGTGATTTTTCTTCTGAAAGCTTTTTATCTTGGAAAATTAATTATGAACAATTAAAAATGATAATGGTATAAAAATAACAGAACGTATTGTAATTCTATTCGGCAACCCATAGTTTTGCTGGGTGACAACGAAGATATTCGTCTACGGACTCGCTGTGGATTCTTCCACAGACATCAAGTCGTCAAAGCACAGGCCTTTGCACTATCACCACATAGCCTCATTTCTTCTACTCCTCTTTCCCAGACCCCTCCCACGCAGACCAGTCCATTTTTTGCGCAGACCAGTGTCTTTTTCCCAAAGCTGTTATGCCTTCTTCGTTACCAATCGCACCGGTTGATGGCTCACGACATCAACTGATGTCACTACAGTTCCTCTGACCGGGAAGTCTTCGGGTTACACTCCTAAAGGTGGCAGAATTTTCGACACTGGCTTGTCAGCTGTGCAGAATTCAGTCGCTGTCTGGAGAAGAATTCTAGCTGCCAGCTGATCTCGTCGATAGTTTTAGTTGATTTCTCCGATAAACACCAGGGGAATGCCGGAGCAGTACCCAAAAACGGGCCACGGACCGCGCGCGATTTTTCCTTCTTCTACGTGTCCTATCCTCGACCTTTAGACACGCACACACACCTTAACACTTAGATGTTACACTACAACTCATGCCGGGAGATAATTCGGAAGTCTAGATCTTGTTCTGGATGAGGCGATGACCCACTGATGGGAGATACCTGGTTGGGAAAACCCTGTTAGCCATCGGTAGGTCGGCGGCGGACATCGCCATACAACTGGGGAATATCATCACCATCTCCCGTGCGAAACATATACTACACTTACAGGACTATTGACCAGAGTATTTGACGCGACCGGAATCACTAACAATCAATCAATCAATAATCATAATAATAAATAATAAAACTGTCTATATTAGTGGCAAGGCTAAGATCATTAGGCCTGCTCTTCCGCCTAGCCACGTTAAATATTTACATTATTGCAGATCATTATCAATTATATTACCAATAGGTTGTAAACTCCTTGACCTCGCCCTCTTTTCCCTCCGCTGCCGAGTTTTCCTCCGCGTCGTCTCCAACACGCCGTTTCCAAGAAGCGTCTCCGCCCTGACCTAGCACGTGCGTCGGGGCGTCGCAGGCGCAGAGCGCGACGCGCCGTTGTTCGCGTCGGCGTCATTTGGCGGCAAAGGGCTCGGCGCGCGGCTTAGCGAAAGCGGCTTGCAACCCCCCTCCCTTCCCCTCCCCTCCCCCGCATCCGCCTCCGGCTTCGCTCCGCCCCACTCTGTCTGACACGCACCCGCTGTGGCGCATTCCACGCGAGGCGGGGCTCTCCGGAGCTGCGCCGTCGCCTTTACGCCCTCTCCATTCACGCGCAATGTATTGATTCATTGATTAGTGGTGGTGGGAGCGGCAAAAATCCCGTAAGTATAGTGAATGTTTTATGGCGGGTGGTGAGTCTTGTTGGTGAGACCCGGCGCTGACCTAGAGGTCGGCTTGCAGGGCTTACCCCAACTACGTATGTCACTCCAGCGGGGCACCGCCCCAGACATGACAAGCTCTAATCTGGTCTCCCGACATGTGTGGTAGTGTAGAGCATGTAATTGTGTGCAAGTAAGGGGTGAGGATAGAATAAGGAAGAGGAATGAAAGATCGCACGCGTTCCGTCTGTTAGGGTTCTGTTCCGACATTGGCCTGCTGTTTGTAGTGGGTTGGGTTAGGACAAGCAAGAGGAAGGAAAGAACGCGTGCGGTCCATGGCCCGTTTGTTAGGGTACCGCCTCGTCATTCGCTTGGGGTTGATCAGAGAAGCCCCATACAGAACAAGTTCTAATATCGCGTGTGGTCTCCCGGCATGTATGTTAGTGTAGGGTATGTAAGTGTAAGTGTGTGGAAATAAAGAGTGAGGAAAGGACAAGGATGGGGAAGGAAAGATCGCGCGCGTCCGTGGTCTATTTGCGAGGGTATTGCTCCACGTTCGCCTGCTATTATTCGGAAAAAAAACAACAAGGAAAACTAAGGGAACCTATGAAAGCAGCCAGCCGCTAGCACAGGCTTCTCCAGACAGGGTCTGAATTTGACATAGCGATATAGCTTGTGTTGAAAGTCCTGCCACTGCCGAGACTCGATCCCTACGATCTTCTAGTCCGAAGCTGTGCAGTGTTATCAATTGATGCAATGCAATGTACATATAGAGAAGAAAAGTCTATGTACGCGCATATTACACTGCATATGAAACATCGTTGTGATAACCGAATAGAAGCTAGGGTGGGGAGGAACTATGCTGTAGGGCGAGTGGAACGCCTTGCTCCCGGCTGTCAGAAGACAAGCCCCCGGCCTTTACAGCTTTTCAGGGAACTTGCGAGGAGCGCATGAACGCATGGCCGCAATAACTTGCCATCCCATTTTTCTGATGAATTGTCTGTGCATGAGTGCGTGACAAATAACGAAGTTGTACATAGGGAGAAAAAGAAATCGAGGAACACAGCATGCGTCTGTTTAGTGAGTCGAAATATCAGCTTCTCAGAAAAGAGGTCTTTGCGAGTTCTCAACAAAGCAGCGTTGATGCGCGCGGAGATATACGCTCGGTAACAGCCCGAGGACGCTCCTCGACTCTCGGCCTTTTCCTCGGAACACCACGTGACCCTCATCCCTCAGCGCAGGAGACACTCGGAGGGGAAGAGGGCTAAGAAAAAGTACGGAAACCGAGAAATTCACAGGTTTTCAAATTTGTTTCAAACTTGAATAAATAACCACGATGCCCCTGGGGGCCGCGACGCAGTTTGTATACCCCTGCACTAATTCCATCGATTGAAACTACCCTCGGCTTCGCAAATAGAAAGATTCTAGATTCGGATTAATGGAATAATGGCCGATCATAGAACTAATTCTGAAGGATGGTTCTGCTGATCTTTTCCGTATGTAAAGATAAAGTTTTTCCGATCAACACCACGGAAATGATGGAGCAGCAATGTTGGCGCCGGAACTCTCCATCTAAAGGTGCAAGATCACCGCCCCCTCCCGGGCAAAAAAAAACATGCATTCAACTTAAGGGACTAATGACCTAAAAGGTTCACGCTCCCAGAATGTTTTTTTATGAATTAATCAAGCATGTGAGGAAAATGAATGGTGGAGGAAAAGCATGGAAAACTGGCACGGATGCAGACACTTCATAACGGGGGGGGGGATAATATGGACACCGCCACTTCCTACACACAGAATGTCCTGCAAAAATGACGAAACTTAAAAATGTTACATTACGAGTGCTTCTGAGTAAAAAAAAATCTTCGATAAACCTACGGCTAATTGTTCTTTCATTAGCCATATTTGCTCGATACATTTTATCAACTGTGAAAGAGGTACTTCGAATAGAACAGAGATTAAAAAATCAGACTACGCGCCATATCCAACAGCGTCACTCATATCAGCGCGCCACAGTATTTCACATATTGAAATATCGCCAATCAATCCCGTTTCGTCTCTACGCTTCACCATTCCAGTATACATTCGAATATTGGCACATGTGTCTCGCATCAAAATGCCGCAAATGAGGAATGTTCTAATTGAGGAAAACGATTCGTGTTTACTCTATTTGTGTCGGCAGTAAGGGAAGAGTGGTACATGAATACCATACACGATTTTTTGTCGTACTGTTCGTCATAACAACGTATTATTCATTATTTATTAAAAGGTTAGGTGATATTGAGGTTCATTTCTTGTGACCCGTGGACGAGCTTCTCTGAGCGCCCAAAAGTAAGCGAAGAGTAGTACATGAATACCATACACGACTTTTTGTCGAACTGTTCCTCATAACAACGTATTATTTATTAAAAGGTTAGGTGATATTGAGGTTCATTTCTTGTGACCCGTCGACGAGCTTTTCTGAGCTCCCAAAAGTAAGCGAA
Source organism: Gryllus longicercus (assembly GCA_038098605.1). NCBI lineage: Eukaryota > Metazoa > Arthropoda > Insecta > Orthoptera > Gryllidae > Gryllus > Gryllus longicercus. Next base: position 84,277 of record JAZDUA010000849.1, read on the forward strand.
GAGTAGTACATGAATACCATACACGTTTTTTTGTCGTACTGTTCCTCATAACAACGTATTATTCATCTTTTATTAAAAGGTTAGGTGATATTGAGGGTAATTTCTTGTGGCCCGTGGACGAGCTTCTCTGAGCTCCCAAAAGTACCGCAGTAAGAGTAGTACATGAATACCATACACGATTTTTTGTCGTACTGTTCCTCATAACAACGTATTATTCATCTTTTATTAAAAGGTTAGGTGATATTAAGGTTCATTTCCTGTGGCCCGTGGACGAGCTTTTCTGACCTCCCAAATAATTTTATGTCCCCTATCAATTTCCGATGGCACTTTACTTCGATCGCGTTGATAAACTCCGGTTCCATTGCGTTGGAAGCGGCAGCTCCCGACGAGCGACGGGCATTGAGCACGGCTACGTGCAGCGACGTGCGGAATTGTGGCAGCCACGTGCTTCTCTCCGTTTCGCTCGCCTCCCCAAACGCTAATCTGCACACGAAAATGCCGCGCTTGATGACGCCGGAGGCGAGCAAATACGCCGCTGAAACAGGAGGTGTTTGTCCGCGCGGCGCGGGGGGCGGGGGCGGGGGCGGGGGCGGGGGCGGGGGCGGCGGGCAAACCAGCCAGTCCGAGGGGCGACGATTGCAAAGCTAGGCGAGCGGCTGACAGCAGATTAGCGACAAGGCAGTCACCAGGAAGGCATGTGGAATGACGGTGGCCGTGCAAAGGGGGATCGCCCGACTGCATCCCGCGGTCAGTCTTCCCTCACCCTCGCTTACCAGCCAATCCTATTTCATATTTCGTTGCCTGAAAAGGCATATCCCGATTCCATCCTCTTTCGTTCATTCAGTATTTCAGATTGATTGCTTGATTGTTTTTGTGATTCAGGGCACGTCAAATACCAGGGACATTAGTTCCATAAGTGTAGTGTATGTTTTGCTCGGGAGGCGGCGGTGTTCTTTGTCTCGCTGAATGTCGAGATCCCGCACCGACCTAGCGTCGGCTTGCGGGGTTTTCCCCAACCAGGTATCTTCCACCAGACAGGACAAGCTCTAAGCTCCCGACCGGTCTCCTGGCATGTGTGATTGTGTGTTGCGTGTTAGTGCGTAAGTGGAGAGGATAGGTCAGGGAAGAGGAAGGAAAGATCGCGCGTGGTCCGTGGCACGTTTGTTAGAGTATGTTCCAGAATTCGCCTGGTGTTGATCAGAAAAAACGCTGAAAACTACCGATTAGACCTGCCGGCCTCAAGAATTCTCTTCCAGACATCAATCGAACTTAATTCGATCTAGCCGACAAGCCAGTATCGAAAATCCTGCCACTATCGGGACTCGAACCTAGGACCTCCCGGTCAGAGGGACTACAGTGACATCAGCTGATTCCCTAAGTCATCTCTCCCGGAAGGTGTAGACATTGTAGTAAAATGATCATTCATACAGATGTTCTCACATTAGTCAAGAGAAAATCTCAATTACTCGTACAAGTGAACATGGCAGAATTTTCGGAGTTGCGTTCATTAAGTTAGCGACGAAAGAAGATGCTCGTGATAGGTGATTTCACGTTTTGTTTCCACAAACTTTTGAAGTGTTTTTTCAACGTTTCCAGTGCTCTAAAAGGGCGTGCAAATGTTTCTTGTAAACAGACGAAGATGATCAACAATAATCGATCAATGTGAATGGAAGCAGATCACGTGCTACGTACAAATCAATCCTCAAGGAGAAGAACAGAAAGGGATGGAGTCGGACTACGTCTTCTTGAAGAGGTACGTAAACGGCTAAGGAAATGTTAATCGCGGGATGCAGTCGGTATACGCCAGATACAAAGACGGAACGCCTTGGAGTGAAAGGAACAGCGAAACAGGAAGGGGGAGGTGAGATGGCAGGAGATGGGCAGAGGGGGCGGAACAGACGATGAGTAATGATAAGAAGGGTAGATTGTAGGGTTTAATGCAAATAGGAAGGGCAACATTTTGGAGATAATATATAGTTGTGGAAATTATACATATTCGATGTCATGATGGATTCAAACAAAGAAAATTATTAGCTGCCAGCTACCTCCATATAGTGTATGACATCTTGAACTAACTAGCTTGACATGATACCTTTCGTCACATTTTAAGTTGCTCGCGTCCGTGGTCTACCACATGTGTCCAATGAGCAACAGTGATTCGCCATCTACGCGATTGACCATTGTGGGCGTGCGGATCACTACAAGCTGAGGGGAAAGTCTGGGCGTATATACTGGTCGGCGCGTTACCAAATGACTAACATGTCAAGAGTGGGCGTTGGCTAACAACATTTTTATTCCATAAATCAGAAAGCAGCAATGACAGCATATATTGTACTCTTGATTCCAATCCTTTCACCACTTCTACACACGCGTATATTGATAGAACATAGTGCATTAACATACTTTTAAACATTCTCGTACAATTTTAACAATTCGCAAATGAGAGGATTAAAAACGCATAATTATTAATTCTCTTCGTAATTGCGTTACGGCTCTTATCTGTTCCGCCCGAAGCTGTTCCGTTTATGATGGTCACATTACGTCGCGGCGTTACAATGTGGACGCATAATTTTCGCCGCTGTGGGAATATCACGTGTATGAACAAGCTATGTTATCAACATATATCAGACTTATTCACCGCAGACGGGCTTTGCACGCGGTGGGATATGAGGCTAAAATATCACCAGGATTTTCACCACGATTTTGCCGCAAAGTTGTGATGGTTTCATTCGTAAATTTATACGGTACGGGACCGATATCTCTGCTTACTTTTAGTCTCAAAAGTGTTCAAGCATGATAGGATGTGTCTACACTGAGAAAGCTATTGTTTGCAGGCAATTAGATCAGAAGAAATATATCTGGTTTTGTTAGCAAATGAGACCGTGAACTCAAGCTTGGTATACAAAGAGACGCAAAGGTAATCATTTACTGTTATTTACATTACATAAAGACTAAAAAGATATCACCAATGCAGGAAAAACGAGTACACTGTGCGTGAAAATATTACAACTCTGTTTACCGCAAATGCAGAATAGAGGGGTGTGTTCATGCAACAATTGGATAACCGCTCATACAAAGAAAAGATAGTTGAATAAATGCAACCGAATGCCTGGCAGTTCAGTAGGTTATAAGATGTGACATTAGGAAGATTCGTATATTTATATTATTTATTTATATTATTTATATTTCGTTTCCAAAGGTTTCACAACAATGTTCAAGAGAATACAAACATTATTCTGAAAGTTGTTCAACATCATTGTCAGTTAGAAGCGACAATGTTCGTTATAAAAACATACATTTCTTCTCAATCTTCCAAATAGATTGATACTTTCGACTCATAGAAATATATTTATTTATATCTGTAGGTAAATTCATTTTTAAATTGTACTGTAAGAAAATTAACATAAATCTGGGCTTTGATAAAATTGGTAGTTAAAGTCGTTAGGAGTGTGTTCTTCAATAAAATGACATCATAAAATTCAACTGCTTCATCACGATTACATATTACATCACTGCTCAAAACCTCAGGTGACTGATTTGTACAGAGAGACCGGAGGATAGTGCCAGCTACCATGCATATTCATTGTAGTGTGATTACTCAAGAAAGTCATGATATTCTACTGATCATAACGTCGTGTCGGTTCTCGTCTTGTTTCAAAATGTTCATCGCCAGAAATATTTAAGACACATTGCCACTTCGAGCCGCACAAAACGCATTCTATTACCTATCGCTCTCAAGCAAGCCATTGCTTTCGCAGTCTTGGAGGGCGCACGCGCTCCATTACCATCTGTGAAATCCAAATGTAAGTCTCTGTCACAAATCGGAACTGTCGGAACAACTCAATGTCGGTTGTTCTCTCTACCGGGAGAGGTGACTCAGGGCATTATCTGTCACTGCAGTGTCTCTAACCGTTTTTTTTTCACGTTTTGCAGAGATAGAGCGAAGGTCGCTTAAGAATATTTCGAACTCTTTGAAATTAGATGTAGTGGGAGAGATTGTTAGTTTTTAGGGGTCCGGAAAAGTGAGAACTGCCGAGTAACTGCGCGGTATAACGGAAAAGTGCATGGTGAGTTAGCCCATGGTCACGAGTTCGAATCAGATCATGTATGTATTGGAAGTGACACTCCCCTACAGATTTCAGTGTAATAGATTTAAATTTGGAAATCATAAAAATATTTTCATGTTGCACTTTCATGTTGAAATGGGATGTCTCTTATAACGAACAAACTTCTGAAGATCAAAATTCTCTGGGAACGTACTGCTGATTCGCAGTTTACACACTTCAATTAACGTACAAGTTGAAATGCGTACCGCAACATTCTACAACATGATCTGAGCAGCCGAGTCCAAGGTCGCCTGTGAGAGCTCTTCGCAAGTTCCCAATATGCGATCTTCGAATTACAGGCTGGCGCGAAAAGAAATGTTACCGCGTGTATTGAATTGAATTGATGCCTTATTTTAAGTGGCAAGACTCGGGCCATCAGGCCCGCTCTTCCGTCTGACCACGCAAATTTCACTACGCTCCTTTCACCAACTAGCAGAGAAAGGAGGTATTTTTTGGACGAAACAGGCGATTTGAATTTAGCTCAGAGGCGTCATTTTGGCTTGAGAATCTTTTACAGTAAATCTACTAACATCGAACAGCCTGATTTACTTCCCCTCCGAAGGAAGTCATACGAAGGATTTTCTCGCCCTTAAAAATCCACGGCTTCGATAGAGTTTGAACCCGCCAACTTGGATATAACAGCTGGATACGCTAACCGTTACACCATCGCCCCCGCAAAATGCCGCCACCGCCGCGCGTAATCTCATTATGCTCTGTTTTCATGTTATCTAGCGTCCTTTACCATCTAGTCAGTCTTTTTATTAGTTTGTGAGCATAATATTTAAAGTGTATTCGTCCAAAAAATGGTTACGTGATGTTTTGACATTAAAGTCAGAGCAGAGTGCAGACTCAGTCATTCTGCGAATCTGTAGTTTACTTGGAAACTCACATTCCGCATGGTTGTCAAGATTTCGGTGTGCACGAAAGGACCGTGGTGTAGTCGTGCCTCTAAGTGCTTGCTAGTGTTCTAGTGACAAACATCTTATAGTTTCTTTCTCTACATTAAGAGCTTGCGATTGTTCTATTGACAAACTTCTTAAGGTTTATTTCGCCGCATTAACCCTTAATGAGAAAAATCATTGTGCTCCAAAAGTCGCCCTCTCTTTTAAAACAAGAAGATAATCATTTATGCGACATTTTAACGAGAGCATTTATTTTTCAAAATCGGGGCTCTGAAGTTACAAACACCTTAATAAACTATTGCTGTCCCTGCCAATTATTTTCTAAAGAAAGGAACATTTCGAATACTAATAAATATCATGGCTTAAATTCTACATAACGCTGACATCAAAACACTTTCTATCATATTATATGCCTGAAAGAACTTCACTTGGCTGGGAAGTCTGAGCGAATAGAACTTTGTTTAAATGAGCAGCATAAATTACTTATTCAAACTCATAACGAAACTGTAAAACAAAACAGATAAGTTGCGGGCAATTTGACAAATGCCATTTGTTTCTGAGATAGCACAGATCGCCTACTTCTGCCCACGTCTGGGTGGGACATGACTGATACATGGCAGAAGGAAGTGAGAAGACCAGACACACGTTAATCTAGTTTAAGAAAAGGCTGTTGATCTAGTTCCTTTAGGTCGGTTTATAACAACTTGGTTATTTAGAGACCATTGTGGTTGTTTTAACTGTAGGGGGAACTGTAGGAATAACATGTAAGGACAACACTAACACACGCACAAACATCTACGCCCGAGGCGGGCTTCGAACCAGCAACCCTTCGAGGAGAGACAGCTATGACCTCTCAGCTTTAGCGATCTCGCTTATCCAGACCAACTATTGATCTAATTAAAATGTATAGTTAAATTGTATTTCAAGTTTTATTTAAAATAGACGTGCAATTAATCGAAGAGATTTTTCACAGCTAGTTCGTATTGCTTTCCACGGTATAATGCAGTGGACTTCTGTCGCATCTCTATTTTGAACGTGTCCTGCTTTCATAGTAACCACACACAGCCAATTAAAAAATAATAGTTTTATGTTTGAATAGTGAGGTTTAGTGAGTTGACTTCAGAGTAGTGCGTTTTATTCGCTAACCTAAATAAGCCACTGATCCGTGGATTCTACTTAGGGAACCACACATGATGATGAAGTCTCCTTACATCATTTATTTGAATTTCGGTCAGGAGAATAATTTTGCTAGTTGGAAACACTTTTGTAGATTCTTATACTAGGCTAAAAGTATAACTTTCCTAAGGCGGCACAAATATTGTGAGAAGGTATGTGTTGTTGTAGCTTAACTACTTAAAAACTCATTTGATTGATTCATTAATCAAGCCATTTCAATTGTTTTTCAGGTTTTTGTTTGTTTCTCCACACTAATCTCTGGAAGAGCTAAAACGATTCCAATGTTTTCCCCGAATAGTTGAGTATTTTGTCTTTGATAATTAAGGATACATTTTTTCTATTATTTTGTATTATATAAATAAAAATGCTTCTAGGTTTTTTAAGTGAATCTACACTTTTATTTCATTATTACTGAAAATGTCTGAGTCTGAAATGAAATTGAGTAATTGAAAGTATAATTGATTTTCTATTTGAATCGATTCAGTCATTTCGATTCATTTCCATTACGCGCACAGCCTTTCAGTAAGTGAAGGGGAAAATTGTTACTAGAACTTCGCCGGGAGTTTGTAGCATAGCATATGCAAACAGCTGTCCATTGTGAGGATTGTGGAAGCAACGGTGAACGTAGCAAACGCGTGCGAGCGTGGACGGGCCTAGGCTGGCGTTAGCGGGCGTGGGCGAATGTGGGCGGCCGGGGGAGGGGGTGGGCGAGCGTGGGTGGGCGTGAGCAAGTGTGGGTTGGCGTGGGCTGGCGTGGGCGGGCGTGGGCGGGCGTGGACGGAAGTGGGCGAGCATGGGCGGGCGGCGGGCAGGAGCGGTCGGGTCATCGGCAAAAAATCTAACTAAATTTAAAAAAATCTATTTACGCAATCACATTTTCTACCAGAAATATTATGAATATGACTGGAGATAACGTGTAAATATTTATTTATTAGAATTACGTTAATTTCTTTAATAAATTCAGAAATATTTATTATTTTATATATAAAATATGTGTATTTTATGTTTATTAATTAATATTTATAATTATTTTAAACTGTTTGTAAATTGTTTTCGGTTTCCAAGACTCCAGGACATCACAGCATCTGCTCTGTAGCTACCCATTTATAGCAAGAATGTACACGACAATTGAAGAAAACAAAGATTCATAACAAAGAAGTTGTATTACAAAATATCGCATAAATAATACATAACCATGTTCTTGGCCACCAACAACTATATGTGTATTTTAAGGGTGAATTATTAGTAACCGATTCCCGTGGATTGGATGCTAGGGAGATCTGCTGTAAATATTTCATTACATTTATCGTTTTCGAAAATAATTACGTGAATCAATATTGTCGTTTGTTCATTACATTATTCCAAAAATAACACTGTCAATTAAATTACTACTAGGAAGGATCACATTTAATTTTGTTAGAATTTATTGACTGAATGCATCAAATGCTGACTAGCAATATGGCGATTTAATGATTTCGGCTGATTGGTCCTGGGTTTTGTTCCCAATTTCACATAGCGGTTTTCAGAGAAAGGGCGAGACCTCAGTGCAAGGTTCACTTTTTGAGGGCTACAAAATCGCGGTATTATTATTTCAATTGTTTCATTTAGAAGAAGACAATGCTTGAAACGAAACTGCACTAAAATATACTGGAATCGAAGAATCCAATGCGGAAAGGGTACATCTTACATTTTCACAGGGGATACAAAAATCGATTTGCAACCAAATTTATTATTTTATTTCGTAAATTTTTTGGAGATGCATTGCAGCATGTAAAACATTATAGAAAAACGTATTTCACAGTGAAATAGAACGGTAAAACAAGGCCTACCAATAATAACATTAAAATATACGAAATGTGAACATGAACCTTTTCTGCATGGCCCGGTTCAATTATCTTCAGCGCAATAATATCTTTTCAATTATCTGGCGTTATCATTAGAACTAACAGATATTCCAACACCAAACCTCATGTCTGGTCATTTGTGAAGGCAAAATGAATACCTGGATAATTCTTTCCATTTAACATTTAAATTTAAGCCTTACTATGAAACAATGCTTGTCGTCCGTACGTGATTTTTTTAGTGAAACAATAATGCCTTCGCTCCTCTCCATTTCAGTGCATTGGAGAGCGAGGCCGGAGCTGTCCTACCCGCTGCGAGCGTCTGCGCGAGGCGCCGTCAGAGGGCGCGGGCGTTCGCGCGGCCGCGAGGGTTGAGGGAAGGGGGGAAGGGTGTGGGAGTGCAGGGAAAGGGCGCGCCCCGAGGGACCTCTCACGGCAAATTGGGCGCCGGGCTGCCGCCGCCGGTAACAAGCCTGTTGTTTAATCTCACCCTCTGCGACGTTAAACAGTGGGGCCCCGCCCCGCCCCGCCCCGCCCCGCCCCGCCTCGCCTGGCCTCGCCTCGTCCCGCCCCTCCTCGCCCCGCCTCGCCTCGCCCCGCCTCGCCCCGCCTCGGCCCGCCTCGCCCCGCCTCGCCCCGCCCAGGCCCGCCTCTCCCCGCCACGCCTCGCTCCGTTCCTCCGCGCCACGCCTCGTCCCGCCCTGCCTCGACCTCACGCACCCCCGCGTCGCCCCGATCAGCCTAGCCCTGCGTCCCTCCGTCCTGCAACGCGACGCCAGCCCCGCCCCACCCAGCCCCTCCCCGTCCCCGTCCCCCGCCGCCCCGCGTCCTCACCCCCCCCTGCCCCGAGTGCGTAGAAGGCGCGACGCGAAGAGACGCGGCGATTGCGAGGGCGGGGCACGAGGTGGCAGCCGCCGCAGGCGCTTTTTCCTTCGCGCGCAATCCCGGCTGCGCAGCGCCGCCAAATAGCGCGTCTCACACGGTTTACACAAACGGAGTTTTTCAGCACGCGAGTAGACTTTGGTGTGCGCGTGCCGCAAAGAAACCACGGCCTAATAAAATAACTGACTACCGCAAAGTAAACAAGACACTGAGGCGACAAGAGTCAACATGGACGCGGCCTCACCTGTTGTGAATAATCCCATGAATTCGTCCATTTCCATGAATTCGCAGTAGAAACCAGTGTACACAACTCGCACGAAAGTCTTGGCGCAATCCCATTTCGAACAGTGGGACAAGCCTCCCTTCGTCGCCTTGTTCTCAACATTTCGTTTGTATGCCAAAGACACATTTCGTATTGTTCACTTACAATTTTACGTTGTACTATTATTTTCCGTTCACACGGAAACTGTATTTCAAATTAATTAATTTAATAAATAAAAGTCAATGTTTTTTATGTGCTGCCGCACCATTCAGACGATTGCGATAAACGTTTGTCAACTTATTGCTTGCACTTGCGCAAAGAATACAGACACAATACAATGGAAATGTATGTGTGTCTGTCGTACATACACGAAAATGGGGGCGTTGATTTTGATTTGATTTTATGCTGACTCAAACGCCCCTGAACAGAAGCTCTACGCAACCCGCCGCGCCCTCAAGTATTAAGCGCGTCTTTCCAGCATATTCTGCCCCTGCGGTTGTGAAATATCGGCCGGAATTATTAATTAAACGTTATCTCGGACAAGTAAATCAAATTTCACCAAGATCGTATCATAACGAATGTATGACCAAACTTACGGGAGAACGATATAACAACAGGACAATCAGGATATAGAAATAACCCATACCAGCGGGGAAGTCTTCCATATATTGAAATGTTTGCATAGCGTAGCGTAATTAACAATCACGTGACAAGTAGCTGGTGAATTGTAGTATATTCTAACAGGAAAGCATTGCCGGGTCCACCAGTTGAAAATAATATTTCGCATACACGAAACTGGATATTTTTCAGCGCGACGCCTACGCTCGTTTTTCGCAACGACCAGGCTGAAATAAAGGAAGCCGTTAGCGCGTGCGGGGGCGGGGGTGGAGGCGGGGGGGGGGTGGAAGGAGGCCGCGGGGGCGCCTCGTGATCCGCACGTCGTCGTCTGCGCTCCCCGTTGGGCCGTTGCGCGCCGCGGAGGCTCTGCACTGCGCTGCGCTGCGCCGCACGGAAACGACACGCGGCCCCTCGGGGGCGCTGCTTTGCTTATCACGGCGAGAGACTCCGGCGCAACGGCCGCGCCCGACGGCTGCGCAGATCCACAAGGGCTGCTCGCCCAGCTGTGAACGCGCAGGCAGATCGCGGCTCGGATGCGAGGGCGCACGTTCCAACTGCTCAGTTGATTCAAGTTTCCGGGTGAGTCATTTCTACGGTTGTTCGATTGATTGATTGTTATTGACATTCCGGGCGTGTCCACTAGTTAATCCCGTAAGTGTAGTTCATGTTTATTTCTCGGGAGGTGGCGATGGTTTTCCCCTGTTGGATGAGGAGATCCGGTGTCGTTTTGCGATATTTCCCCAAACCAGGTATCTCTCACCAGCGGGACATTGCCCCAGCCCGGGCAAGCTCTAACCTCCGGTCTCCCGGGGGTGAGCCGTAGTGTAGTGCATGTAAGTGTGTGTAAATAAGGGGTGAGGCAAGCAGGTGTCGAAAATCGGGCCAAAGAAGTGCGAAGAAGAAAATCGTGTCCTAGGACCTCCCAGTCAGTAGCACTACAGTGATATTAGTTGATGCCTTGTGCCACCTCTCTCGGTTTACTTCTATTGTCATTAGCTCCGTTAGTGAGTAATACAGAGAAGATGCAGTGTTCCTTCCTGGTTCAACGGAAAAATCATGCGCCAGTCTACAAGTTTGCTTGCAGAGAAAAATGTACGATTCCGCAGCCGGATTCAATAACTACTTGGATGTTCGAGAGACACTACATTTCGCCCTGAGGAAGGTCACAGAATGGTTTCCAAACGCTGCCACCTGTGCCTAGGACGCGGCGTTTCCCGGACAGCTAAGTAGCGGCTTGCAGAAGATTTACCCTTACATTTATTTCCCTCACGTGGGACACCCCATGATACATCCGCCGCCAATACTAATTCCATGTAGCAACGATTCAGCTCAAATTCTTATATTCTATTGCATCTATTACATATGTTTCCTGTCACATAGGTTTTCCTTTTTAAATATTTATTACAATGAACTTTAGCACTTTTGCATGTTACAATAGTCGTGTAACAACATTGAATTTTCTCTCTATCTGTTTCTGTGACCTCTCTCTCTCTCTCTCTCTCTCTCTCTCTCTCTCTCTCTCTCTCTCTCAGTTCTTTTTCAATATCCACGTTGCGAACCTAATTACAGACAAGTGTGGAACTTCATTTCTTAATTGTTGACGATGTAAATAAACATAGTAAGAATATACAAAACGTTATGCCCAGCCGTGACAAGTTCTAAGCTACCGACTGGTTATCCGAGATGTATGGTAGAATGTAAGTGTGTGTGTACGCAAGGGGGCAAGGAGAAAGGAAAAGAAGAGAAAGAAGGAGAGTTCGCGCGGTCACTAACTTGAGTGTAGAATTCTGCTAAGGCATTCGCCTGGTGTTGATCGCAGAAACCACGGATCAGAATAAAACCAGCGAACATGTAAACAGTCCGATACTAGCGTATAGCCTCTGCAGACAGTGGCAGAATTCAACCTAGCTATGAATCTAATATTGAAAATCCACCACCGTAGAATCGAACCATAGGACCTACAGGTCACAGTCATTGTAGAGTATTGGTCCTCAGATATCTCTGAGAACTGCTCAAATTAAATTAAGCCTGTCGATTAAGCACAAGAAAATTAACGCGTAATCAGTAGCAGCTTATTTTATTTTGGGAATTAAATACACACTACTTGTAAAGTTTTCCAACGAAACGTGTGTACTACGGACAACTTGAATTTGGAAATAAAACGTATGAAGTGATGACAGAAATAGTCACTTTCCTCTTTAAATGACAAGGGACAAAGTTACTGCATCCGCTGATGAGCATCGATGAGGGAACGTGCGCACGCGCTTCTAACGTGCCAGAGATTCGCCAACTACTCGCGCGATCGTTAATTACGAGCTCCCCGAAACGATGATACGAAATAAAAAAGGCAATTAAAACACTCGTAGCAGTAAATTGCAAAAAATATAAGAGGTATCGGCAAAGAGAAAGCCAAACGTGAAATTAAATAGTAAAGCAAACTCTGTCATTTTACCATTTGGAGAATTTTAGAAATTATGTGAACATAGTAGGACACAGAAAGAACTAACGAGAGAATAAGATATGTTATTGAAATATACATATTACCCTTACCAAATTGAATTGAAGTGAATTAGTGCCTTATTTTACGTGGCAAGACCTGGGTCATCAGGTCCACTCTTCCGCCTGACCACGGAAATTTCGCTATATGCTCTTTTCACCCACTAACGGAGAGAGGAGGTATTTCTTGGGCGACAAAACAGGTGATTTGAATTTATCTCAGAGGCTTCACTTACGCTTGAGGATCTTTAACATGCAGTAAATCTACTAACATGGACAGCCGACTTTACTTCATCTCCGAAGGAAGGCGTACGAAGGATTTTTTAGCCCTTAAAAATCCACGGCTTCAATCAGGTTTGAACCCGCCAACTTGGTTTTACCAGTCCGATACGCTAACCGTTACCGCGCGCACACTTATAACTATTCAAAAAAGACGAGGTTGAAACAAATATTTCTCTAGAGTTAAAGAACGAGCTTTTACATTCAATTTCATTGCAAATGCCGACCATGAATTTGCACAACTGATGTGATCATTTTGAGTATTCTGAGAACATCGACCACTGTGGCTGCATTCATGGACTGGTATATTTTTCGTTTCACGTTGAAGCTGTAATTCCTGTAATTCCCCATCAGTTTCGATCGAAAATTGATATTTACGGTGAGTACATCATGTCAGATGAGTACCGATTAACCGATATTACTTATCAAAAACTGTTTAGTATAGTAAAAAGAGAGATCCCTCATATACGTGTTTCAATGTGAGTTCCAGGCATTTTTAATTAGGCCTACGATCGCGAGTACTTGTCTCCCAAACAATAAAAAGCTCGGAATCCCATGGTATAACATCTGCAATCTCCAATTCAAAGATATACATAAAATATCTGTCAACACTACAGCAATTGCAGTAAAATTGTTTGATGACGTATGTTATTTAATTGAACTAGCTTCAGAATACTGCAGTTTTTGTACGATTTTCGACGCCAAAAGAGATTGTGTATAATGTTGGTATATACAAAAGAGTTTACTTCTCAGATTTCTCCCAACATATTTTTCATACTTTTTGCGCAACCCAATCCGTGGCATCAGGGGACAAAACGTGTTTCTTTGTAGAAACAGAGCCACAACACGGGCATGGAATAATAAATGCAGTATGTATCACAGAGATAGCCACGAACCTACTACCATAATCATGCACGTTTGTTCAAATTCCCCAAATCGAAAACTATAAATCGAAAACTACATACTCGTGAATTTACTCTAAAAATAGTGATAGTTGTTTTATTTAATGTGTCTATGAGCGTACTCGTGTTAGTTTTCATGAACCCCATAATCCCTACCCCTATCCTCTTACGATCATTAGTCAAATTAATAAACAAAGATATCAACAAGAGTTGACAAAATGTGATAGCCAGAAACGTTCGCTCCCATGGTACGGTTTTGCATCGAAATAGGAGCTAAATATTTTATGCAATACTCCTGGTGTACAAATAAACAACACCAATTGCTATCGCATCTAGTGAAAGGAGTGAGAGCTCCAAAAAACGTACAAAAGGAGTGAGGGCTCAAGAAAATGATCGAAAGGAGTGAGGAGTGAGAACTTTCGGAAGGAGCGATGGTTCAAAAAAAGTGCAAAAGGAATGAGGGTTCAAGAAAACTTACCAAAGAAGTGAGGGTTCAAGGCAACGTACGCGGATAATACCAAACTCTACAAAATAGAACAACGGATTTCCATGGCCTCCTCAATAGCTGTTTGCCATCATGAATTACAAAAGCGGAAGAACCAGATTGGCCAGGCCGAAATTGTCACGCAAACGGCGAGAAGTGCGGGAGGCGGAAGTGTGAGGGGAGATCACGTCGCAGCGCCCTCTAGCGGGCGCGCTCTCTTCCGCCTGCCCCGCCCCGCCCCGCCCCGCCCCGCCCCGCCCCGCCCCGGCCCGCCCCGCCCCGCCTCCTCGCAACCCAGCTAATGATTCAATTAGAGAGGCCGCGAGGGCGTGGCGGGGTGGGCAGGCTCGGTTAATTACCGCCTCCGCTCGGGGCAGCCTGCGGTCGAAGGGCACGCGCCCTTGTGCCCCCCCTTCCTCCCCGGACCCTTGCGATCCCCGACCGCGCCCCCTCCCCCATAACCAATTCATCCTCTGCTTTCATCTTTCGACCCTCAAAACACCATCAGCCTTCTTCGACCCTCCCATTTCTGCGTGGGTTGCAACTTCGGGGACTTTCATCAAGTTGTTTGCCCAGAAGTACTATGTATGTATGAAACCCGATATCTAACTAATAACAGAATTAGGCAGGTGTTCCTTTCCTTTAGTACTTTCAATATATTCACTGTTTAAAAATACGTAAAACAAAGGACAACTTAATGGAAAGCACTAATAACCGTGGAAGGTAATAAAACAGTGGTAACATCTCAATTACGCATAGGTGGAACTAAAATGGGACGAGAACGATTCCGTAACATTTGTTACGATTTGATGATCAGTAACTTGAATTCGATTCCACTAAGAAACCAACCAGTTTTCTAGAACAAGTCACGAGTGACAAGCAATGATCTGATGAAACAGCTGATTGAACCGGTTGAATATTATCTGTTTTAAGTTATATCTTTTGTTTGGAGCAATGTCATTATTTTGCTTCTTCTTCTAAATACTTTCATAAGCAAAAAATAGTTTTTCGCCGTCAGTTTTAAGGGGGCGAGAAACATAATTTTCTATTATTCACATTGAAAGCGAGAATTTGAAATCGAGCTGTTACAGAAAGACTGACCTGCTGTGCAGTGTAAAATCGTAGACTAGTATCTAAAATATAGGCTAACTAAAGTCGACTCTCGATAAAGAGAACTTGATGTTACGGTTATTGACAAAAAAGCGATAGTTTCGCGACTTTCAAAGCCATAGTGACACAAATGAAGAATGTGTTACAACAGGGCAAGAACTATTCCAGTGGGTCACGATGAACTAAAATATTTTGTGTGCGGAGATTATAGAATATCCGCACATGGGGACACAGCTAGTCGGAAAAGTCAGATGACCAATTCAAATACATCCTTACATTCGCATTCCAGTGTTTGGAAATTTTAATGGACCACTGTAATAAGATAATCAATCATTGAGTAAATTTAATTTATTTTCGCATCATGGGATGTAGTGAAATTGATAACAGGGCAGAGAACGCAACATGTACATTTTGTAACATCTTTTACAGGAACGAAACCTGCTAGTCATCAGAGATTCACTATAATCTGAGTCAACTCTAGGTATTTGTAAGATGTTAAAAGTCATTGCATTGTCAACGTCCACGAATAGCACCAGTCTTCGACATTGTTAATTTATGATAATTTTAGAAAACGAATATTCTTTGGAAAACATTGCTTTGAATGAAACTAGGTGTTTAATAAAAAAGAAATTAAGTATTTTTCTGCCATGGAAAAAACTCGACCTCCCCAGAGGTTCTCTGCTTCATATACGCTTTAAATTATAACTATAAATAACAAAAGAAAAAATACATTTCAAAATATATTGAATTTCATTACAGCCCGTACCAAATAATTGAGAACAATATTGTAAAAAATAAAACAAAATAATCTAATAAAATGCTTAAACCGCCCATGAGAATGTCACAATTTAAAATAAATTCAATTGACTTCACTTCCATCTAGCGTTTACCGAGAATATTATAATGCAAATTCACATTTGAATAAAATTAATTAAAACAGCATTTTCAGCTCATGGATTTATTTGGGTACATTGAGTAATAAATGACATTAAAATGAATGGGAAAAGCATTTTAGAGCGCACATTATGGGCCACAATGTATTAACGAATGCTATTGTTCTCACTAGACTTTTAAATCATCCATCAAAATAGTTGTACGTGGGTGTAGTCATTCATGTGAATAGAGATGCATGAAGCCAGCGTTCTGCGCACTTGCGTCATGAGTGCGAGTGACTGTGGGGTAGTTTTGGTTTTAAAATGAAATATAAGCTTCTTACTAAAATAACAATACGTTAACTTTCCAATGGGAGCGCTGTCGAACATTTTACGACAATAGCAGATTTTTCTGATTGGCTGTCAACTCATTGCTGGCAAAGACTTCTGCGTTCTTGGTATTCCTCGCAGATATTTTTAGTGATGCATTCCTGCAGCCACTGTTTAGTTTGCATGTGATATTCAATTTTTGTGACACTCTATTCGGGATATGTGTTTGGTGTCGTAAACGCTGGGCGCCTGCTTTCGTTCTAAAATTGTATTATATAGTAATTTGGCCTAATCGAAATTTTGTGTAAAATATCCAGAGAAAGAATTCATGCGAATAAATTCAGAATATTTTACAAAGTTTTTAATCGAGAGGAAGATCATGAATTGGATAGTGATAGTGACTTGAGTATTGAAAACAGACGAGCAACAACCCGATATTGCATAGGAACAAGAGCTTTCTGATACTAAATACGAATATTTATCAACGGATATGTTTTCTGGTAGTAAATAGCATTTTTAGATTTTATATGCGACATGAAATTACATTGTTCTACGATTTCTTTGTTTTATTCAAGAGTCATTTGCGATGGGCTGTCACAAAGATAATTAAATAGGAATAATAATAAATTTACGTAACTATAAATATGGACGACAGCAACAATTGGGGTATAGAATAGAAACCGAAGTGAGCTCTATTTTGGAAACAATACAGGGAAAGAACAGAATTGATAATGGGAAAAATACATAATATATTAATAAATAATGCAGTGTAAGGACACGTGAGCAAATTACGTGGGGCAAAAATTAAATTAAGACGTTATTACGAGCAGGAAATCCAAGAAAACAGATACTATGTTGAAATGTGTGTGAAAATAAGGAGTCCGATCGTGTGAGAAGAATCGAAGAATCGGCGGGCGAAACGAAGTAGAGACGTGTTTGAGTATAATTTCGCGCATATGAGAGACAGATGAAGGGCGCGCGATTTGAAAAAAGGGGCAGACAATGTCCGGATGCGTTGCGAGTCGGATGTAAAAGGGAAAGCGATTTGGTTCTGGGAAGAATTAGACTGAATTGTGAGTTTGTAAAGGTGATATTTTAAGGTAGAAATGTACAACTAGAGAGGAAATATAATTACCTGTGTGGAGGACGCGAGCATCATTGGTGTGAACCGAATTCTTTGGAAATGGAAGCTGAATGGAAACTGGACGAATTTCAAGATTGCGGTGTATTTCCGAAAGGAAATCAAAAAAACGGGGAACATTTATTTTTAATTGTATTTGCCATTGTAGGAAGTTCAAGTTTTGTGTTAAAGTAAAATTTCTAAATTAATGATTACAAGGGAATTTGGCCATGCATGCAAAAAGGGAGGGATTTGTAGGGAAGCGAGTATTAGATAATGAGAATAAGAGAATTCATGAAAGAAAGATTGTGTTTACGAAAATTGCTATTGTTGTTTTCAAATAGGATATTTGTATCAATATATAATTTCGCAGCTTAATACATAATGAAATGTTGATAACTGAAGTAAATATTATTATTTATGAGTAAAAAACGAAGAGAACTCTCAATCCTAGGAAACAAATTAGTTGACGTAATTATTTCGCTACCGAGTATCTGTATAAAGGCTAATCAGACCCACATAAACACAAAATGTTTATCGAGACGGGGCGATCTGGTAATAACCTTCGGGCAACGGCCAGGAGAAATGGGAAATTTCAAATAGTAAATTCAGGAGAATAATTAAACAAAAAGGTACCGGGAACGGTCAACAGTCAGACATGGTTAACGTGAAGTGTACGACACGCGTCTGCTGGTGTGAGCCCGCTGGAGGGTTAAGAAAGATTTCAAATGGCAAATAAAATAATACGTCGAGAAATCTGTGCCGAGAAGAAAGAAAACTGACAATTCATTTTTTTCAATTCGGGAATGTAAATTTACTCATGACAAATAATTTTATTTTTTAAATGATTACCTATGATCAAATGGGTAACCAAATGTGCTTTCCTTATTTTGGAAATGGACTATGGCATTCCACCATGTATTCATCTAGACACACACAGTTTTTTTCAAACCAACCGCTTTAAATCTAAAATTTTTAAGAAAGTGTTTTACAATAATAGCCCATAAAACAATTTTTGAAACAGAACCTAAAAGCTTGAAAAAACGGTCAAATACAACAAATTACTAAACAATAGCATAAAAAATATGCCAGAATATATTACCATTTATAACGTTATAATAGACAACAAGATATTCTACAAACCAGAATAATTTACCACCGCGGATGGTCACGCAGTAGCAAACATAAAGAATGGCTCACTGCCAATTCAATGAATTGGCTCTTGATAGCTCACTGAAGTATCCATAACACATTTCTAAGAAAATAAACTGAGTTTCAGGAATCTATTGTTATTACAACTTTTAATAGAAAAAAATTGAAATCCAAGGCACGCGCGGCGGCCACCCGTCTTCCAGCGGGGGGGTTAAAAGACTGCTTCCTTTTTATTATATTAATTTAGTTGCCGTACACTGACTTACATGTATTCATCACATACGACTACGCAAAGTGCGATGCAAGATTATTTTTTAGTTCGTTAAAAAATTTTTAAAAAAGTATTTAAAAAAATGGTAAGTAATGGGTAGATAGCCGTGTGTTATTTTGGGTTGTGAATGCGCTACCTCGTTTCATTTCGCCACTGAAAGCCTCCTTTGCGCCACCGGATCGTCTGCGCTGTGTGCATCAAGTGCAGCATTCCACGGCGACCTTTCGGCTGCGGTGTTGGCCGCGGCGCCGCCGATCGATGGCTGAGTTGCAGCTCATCGGCGGACCGAACGAAGGCCCGCGGACGAAGAGAAAGCTCGCGGACGAAGAGAAG
Source organism: Gryllus longicercus (assembly GCA_038098605.1). Classification (NCBI taxonomy): domain Eukaryota; kingdom Metazoa; phylum Arthropoda; class Insecta; order Orthoptera; family Gryllidae; genus Gryllus; species Gryllus longicercus. Next base: position 103,413 of record JAZDUA010000849.1, read on the forward strand.
GCCCGCGGACGAAGAGAAGGCCCGCGGACGAAGGGAAGGCCCGCGGACGAAGGGAAGGCCCGCGGACGAAGAGAAGGCCCGCGGACGAAGGGAAGGCCCGCGGACGAAGAGAAGGCCCGCGGACGAAGGGAAGGCCCGCGGACGAAGAGAAGGCCCGCGGACGAAGGGAAGGCCCGCGGACGAAGAGAAGGCCCGCGGACGAAGGGAAGGCCCGCGGACGAAGGGAAGGCCCGCGGACGAAGAGAAGGCCCGCGGACGAAGAGAAGGCCCGCGGACGAAGGGAAGGCCCGCGGACGAAGGGAAGGCCCGCGGACGAAGAGAAGGCCCGCGGACGAAGGGAAGGCCCGCGGACGAAGAGAAGGCCCGCGGACGAAGAGAAGGCCCGCGGACGAAGCGAAGGTCCGCGGACGAAGAGAAGGCCCGCGGACGAAGAGAAGGCCCGCGGACGAAGAGCAGATCGGCTGGCGGCGAGGCGGTCGCGACTCATAGATGGTTTGGTCAATTGATTTATGTTCCCGGGAACGGCAGCTGATTTGGTCTCTAGTGCCGCTAGAAGTGAATGTATTACCCAGATGTTCCTCCCCTGCTGGGTGGTAAGATCTCCAGACAGGGACGAGCTCTAAGCTTCCGGCTGGTCGCCCGACAAGTATGGTGATCAGGGGGAGATCAAGATCTTAATTTAACGCGAAATGCTATTTTATGATGCACGGAGAAATTAATTATGTTCACGAAATGGGGGAGGAAGACATTTTTTGTTTGAGGGGTACCGATGAATCAACTGCCACAGGCTCTTGATTTTCTCTGGGCGCCCCTATTGGTGTTGGGGTGCGTGTGTAAGTAACGGGCGACGATAGGACAACAATAACGAAAGAGAAATCGCGCGTAGTCCGTGGCCTGTTTGTTAGGGTACTGCTCCGGCATTCGCCTGGTGTTGATCGGCGAAACCGTGGAAAACTACCGATCAGAACAGCCGGTCGGTGGAATTCTCCTCCAGCCAGCGGTTGTGGAGGCGGTGCCTTCCGCGAAGCGAGTAGGCGACGCGTGTAGCTGCAAGGACCTGGCGCAGATGCAAGACGGGCGGGCAGCTGCCCTGGCGCAGCTGCATCGGCCGCGCCCGTGACAGGCAGCGCCTCCACCTCCTTCCCGCCCCACCCCCGTCCCCGCCGCCAAGCGTCGCCACTCCCCTCCCGCGCCCTGGGCCCAGCTCCAAGAGCTGGGAAGTGGGGGTGGGGTAGTTGAAAAAGCCGGATCCCGAGAGGGTAAGGCACGAGGACACTACACTTGCGATTCATTTCGTTTCCTGTGTAATAGGGGATTCTGATCAATAGGGATCGAATTTTAAGGTGCTAAAACATCGCGAAAAAATGATCAATAAAATGCCATTAAAATGTTTCTAAAATGCCCTAAAAATGACGTAAAACGTTTGATCAGAACCAGTTTAGTTGAACAACTCAAGCTATTGGATATACTACTGATCCAGGCTGTCGTTGAAGTGAACTCAGCCTGCAAACGTTTGGTTTGAAGTACTCTTTCCAGGAAATTTCTGTCTTTAGCTATCACGAAATTGGCAGAACCGATGATGGTGAAGGTCACAGGAACCTTAAATTACATACTTGCAATGGCTGAAATTATAATTTCTGTGCGATGAAATCGAATAGGCTACTCAGAAATTTTGCGGAGAATTTGTTGCATGTCGTAAATATTATTTGAAAGAAGTTCCATTAACATAATGTTAAAATCGAATAAATCAGAGAAGATGATTTAAAAACGAAGAAAAAAGGTAAAAAATGACGTATTAGTCAAAATAGATGAAAAATGCAAAAAATGTCATACAAATATGGATCATTTCCTTTTGTCATAACATAAAATTAATGTCTGTACTAAAAGGCATTGTGCTAAAGTGAACAGTGAAAAAAAACGCCTTTTCATTAAAACCCGCCCCCTAGTGATTAACAAACAACCTGGCGATGCAGGATACTTCAGGTAGTACACAATAAAATAATTCTCGTTCTATTCCCTGAAATGGAAAACAAGGAATGTTAAATGCATTACTTCAACATATTCGGAACAATTAAATACAATTATTCGTGTTTCAATAAGAATATCATTAAGCACAAAATAAATTTTATATTTTGCCTAAATTTACATTTAAGAATACATTTATCTTGTCAATCAATTAATGATGCCTTATTGTACGCATCGAAGCTCGGGCCATTAAGTTTCCTCTTTCGCCTGACATCGCATATTTCGCTCCCATGCTTTCACCATCTTGTAATGAAAGAAGTTATCACTGCGCCGAAACAGGTGATTTCAATATAGCTCAGAGGCTTATTTTAGTGTTAATCTTTTAAATGGAGTAAATCGACAACATGGGACAGCCGATTTTACTTTCCCTCCGAAGATAGACATTAGACAGATTTTTTCGTCCCCGGTTTTGATTGGGTTTCAACCCAAGAAATTGGGTATAACAGTCTGATAAGCTAGCCGTTACAGCACCGAAGCCCAATCTTATGTTCTTCTAAGAAATAAAAAAAAATAAGAGTACTTCACATTTGCCATTAGGTACCTTCGCGACAATAAGGTCAGTTACATGTTGCACACGTGATTAACGATAACATTCCAGATATGTAGTTTAGCAATGGGGTCTCTATCGGTTTCTCATCTCTGGAATGCCTCTAATGCACGTTTGGCAAGGGAGGGCGGGTGATTCATTTCATCTAGTATTACCACAAAGGATATCATATTACTCCCCTAATGCTAACGCGATGCAGGTCCAGTCAGACGATCCTTGCTCCCGATTCGGTGGATCGAAGACCGCGGAATTTAGTTACTGATGTGTGGCTTTGAACAACTTAACGAGCAACCACTGAACCACTGACCCACAAAGCCACATTATTACGCAACATATATTTCCAGAATTTTGTAGACTATAATAATACGTAACCCTCTTTAAAAAATAGGAAAAGCGTATTTTGTTTGCCATTTGCTTCTGAAGAAACATAATGAAAATAATATGACAAAGGTTACAATTGTAAATCTTTATATAAGGAAGTAAAACAACTACTGAAAGGCCGACTCAATTTACGTAAAGATTGTGGGTGAGCTAGATACGCCATCTATGAGTGGATGACCAAAGGAGGATTAAGAATTCAAGTTTGTTTGTAGTCATTAAGGTAATAAGATCGTTAGTTCGGTGAAGAACCCCCCAAAAGTACTTTAAATGAAAGCATAATCTCTATTCTTCAACATAGTAATGAAAAAGAAATTGGCCCTTACCGACCAAATTTTTAATAAAATAAGTTTATATTAGTACAGGTTCTTGTGGAAAAAGTTTCGCGGGCATAGGCTTTTTAAGCCGTAGAAGAATGTTCACGGTGAAAGTACTTTTTTCTTTTATTCAATACGTAGTAATTTTTTAGGAATCAGACGGTATTAAATGTAACTTACGTCTCCGGGCATTTTCTTTGCCGCCCTCGCCATTTTTTTACCGCTACATCCTACAGCTGCTCGGCAGTTTTGCCGACTCTTAAAAAGCTGATAAAGTCGCCATTATTTCAAACCTTGAATTTTCCCAAAACTTCAGGCAGTTCAAGGAAAATGACACCTGTGCTATTTCTTAAGCACCCTTGGTTCTTTCCGAGAGTAAAAATTGAAGAATTTGGAAGAGTTTCTTAGAAAATATTTTAAATTTTTTATATATTTAATATATTTAAATTTCATTAATTTTAAACACAAATTACACGAACAACACTCGTTTATTCAAAAAATTACACGTGATATTTCCCAAAGATATAATTTTCTTTCTTTCTCGCCATATTCCGTAAGAGGTAAATTGTTACAGCAGCCAACCTCTCAACTCTAGTTCTATTAGAACATCCTTCCTGGTACATTCTTGGCTGCTCTGGAGACGCCGCATCCTAGTCACAGTTGCCTTGATTGTACCGGAGGCTAAATGCACTAAGGTTGCTACGGTAGTCCAAACGTTGGCAAGTGTGCCTAGGCCTAATCTCCTTCCTTCTAAACCAAGGGAGACGAAGGAAAGATCCGAAAACCAGGACCTCCCAGTCACATGCACTGCAGTGATATCAGCTGAAGCACTAAACCACGTTTCACAGTTATTGTACTGGAGGTTAAACGCATTTCCCCTAACAAAGGACACAGCACGGCGGTCCGAACGTTGGAAAGTGTGCCCAGGGCTATGCCTAATCTCTTTCTCTCTTTGGCTCAAGGAAGAGGAAAGAAAGATTGTGCACTGTCCATGGCCCGTTTGTTCCGGTACATCTCCGGCATACACCTGGTGTTGATAAAAAAAGTCACGGAAAACTACCCTTCAGAGCAGCCTGTTGTTAAATGTCTCCTCGCGACAGCGACTGAATTCGACTAATCTATGTAACTAGTGTCAAAGGTCCTGACACCTTCGGAACGCGTGTCGGCGAACGGCGAAACTCCCTGTCAGATGCACTGCAGTGAAATCAGCTTAAGCCCTGAACCATTTCTCCCTGTTACTGCACTGGAAGTTAAATGCATTCACCCAGACGAAGGTATGACAGCCGAAACGTTGGCAAGCCTGCCTAGGGCTATGCCAAATCTCCCTTCCTCTAGGACAAGAAAGAGGAAAGAAAAATTGCGCGCTGTTCGTGGCCCGTTTGTTCGGATGCAGTTCTGGCATTTGCCTGGTGTTGACCGAAAAAAAAAAACACGGAAAACTACCGTTAAGAGCAGCCTGTAGCTAAACTTCTCCTCCAGACAGCGACTGAATTCGACCAACCCATATAGCTAGTGTCGAAAGTCCAGCCACTAACAGAACTCCAACCTAGGATCTCCCAGTCCACCCAGAACCACTTCACCCTGTTATTGTACTGGAGGTTAAACGTATTTCGCCCTAACAAAGGTCAAAGCACGCGGGCCCAAACGTTGACAAGCTTGCCTAGGGCCACGTCTAATCTCCCGGACGGCCGAGTACACATTGACTCCGACCGCGGTAGCCAACGCTTTCATGAGACAGAGAGAGAGACAGAGAGAGATAGAGAAAGAGAGAGAGAGAGAGACAGAGAGAGACAGAGAGACAGAGAGAGAGACAGAGAGAGAGACAGAGAGAGACAGAGAGAGACAGAGAGAGAGAGACAGAGAGAGACAGAGAGAGACAGAGAGACAGAGAGACAGAGAGAGAGACAGAGAGAGACAGAGAGAGACACAGAGAGAGACAGACAGAGAGAGACAGAGAGAGACAGAGAGAGAGACAGAGAGAGACAGAGAGAGAGACAGAGAGAGACAGAGAGAGAGACAGAGAGAGACAGAGAGAGACAGAGGGACAGACAGAAACAGAAGGACAGAGACAGACAGAGAAACCGAGAGAGAGATACGGAGACAGAGAGAGACAGTGAGGCAGAAAGAGAGACAGAAAGAGAAAGAGCGAGAGAGAGCTCCCTGCCCTAGCTGCGTAACACCCGCGTCCATTGCAGCGCTGCCGAGAGCCGACCGCCCCGCGCGCTCTCTACTCCAGCACGCACTCTAATGAACTGTTTTTCATAGCGCAAAAGCAAGTGATAAATTGAAAATGTAGGAGGTTGAAGCGCTGAAGGTCTTTCGTGCGCGCGCCGTTGCTCATTACCGGAGAGCCGTCGCGGGCGGCGCGCGCCACCGCCTTCTGCGCATCCCGAGCGCCGCGCGACGCCTCGAGTGCGGTTGCCATGGCGACGCCCCGGAGGGCTACAATGGGCCCTGCGCGGCGGCGGTCGGCAACAACGGACGATTACTCGCTGCCGTCGCACCTCATCTCAAATGAATCACCAGCTGAAGACGTAAAAGTAAATGTCTTCAGCTGAGGATTCATTTAAGGTGAGGAGCGAACGGCAGCGAGTAATCACCCGTTGTGGCCTGTGGCCGGTCACCGCAAGATATAGTCACCCGTCACCTTGTTGGACGCAATTACTCTCAGAGAATATATTCCGCAGTCGTAAAGAAATCCGAATTGTGACCATGTTACTGAATTGCATTTTAATATTTCACTTTTTTCAAAGAATCAGTTGAATATATTTTTTTGTTATCCATCTAATTATTTCCAATTCACAGGTCCAGATAACAGACATTTAAACTTTTTTCACCCAAGCTAAAACATAAAATACGAATTTAATTTGTTATTTGTGTTTTATTTCTCTTTATATGTACATTTCTGACTCTGGGCAACAATTTCACTTTTTTCAAAGAATCAGTTGAATATATTTTTTTGTTATCCATCTAATTATTTCCAATTCACAGGTCCAGATAACAGACATTTAAACTTTTTTCACCCAAGCTAAAACATAAAATACGAATTTAATTTGTTATTTGTGTTTTATTTCTCTTTATATGTACATTTCTGACTCTGGGCAACAATTTAAGGCAAAGAACATAATAAGGTCGCATCATCATCATCATCTAGGTCATTAGCGATCACGATTGCATTTAATGGTATGTTAACTGTTAATATGGCATGATCGGGGTGAAATGAACACAAATACAACCATGTCCGAGGCGGGACTCGAACCCGCGATTCTTCGGTCCGAGATCGCTACGGCACTACTGCCTTAGCGATCTTGGCCATCCGGAACGGCTATGTATATTTTGACTCAGCATGGTCAGCAATTTTGGTAGGCAACTGAAGAATACACTGCATGTTTTCTTGCATTTAATGTTTTTAGTACAAATCATTAATTATTTTAACAATAATAACATCGTTTCGGGAGGCAATGGCATGCCATCATCAGGTTGCTATATTTGTTAACATGAGTATCAATTTAATGTTATGACTATCAATTTAATTTTTAATGAAATAACTATCTAAAAATTCTACATTATAAAATTTTTACTTTTTTTTCTATTTTCATAATAAATAGGAAAATTTGAGGATGATATTTGACCCCGAAACGTCGTTATTATTTTTAAAATAAAGAATTATTTGTAGCAAAAACATTAAATGAAAGAAAATATCTACAGTGAGTTGTTCAATTGTCTATGAAAAGTGTTGGCGAGACACAAAAAATATACTTATAAAGAAGATTAAAAGACAATAAATTAAATTCGTATTTACTTTTATGTTTTAGTTTGAGTAAAAAAAGTTCAAGTATCTGTAAGCTGGACCCGTGAATTGGAAACATTAATGTGTTTCAGAAGGTGGATGGATTTCATCTGGCAAGTGTACTGGCGTCATCTCGATGTAAAGGAAAGTATAATTAAAGTTAACTGAAAGAAGATCATGTAATGTAACATCAAGAGATTTTTTTGATACGATCAATTCACTCATTAAGTGTTATGAAGTGTGAATGTTTGTATGTTAAATCAGTTTTATTGTCATTATTGCGGCCTAATATTAGTGTATTGTAATTTATTTGTAATATTAATTGTGTAAACGACTTGCAAGTTGTTCGACATACACGCAGTTTTTAAGTAGATTAAATGTTTTCTTTTATGAAACGTTAGTTACATAAGGAAAACAACTGTTGTGTTGTTGTTGTTATTATTATTATTATTATTATTATTATTATTATTACTATTATTATATGAAATTTTTTCTGTCACACATTTCAGTTCCTGTATTAGGCACGATTGTGTGCATACATAAATTATAAACATCATCGGTCCGCATATTAGAAAAAAAATGCTGGCAGCAAAATATTAAAATAAAAGTAAATTTAATGAAGTTAAAGATCCATTTCTGTCGGTTCACAACAGCTCAAACGTCCATTACAACAAAGCTTCAATCATGTTTCCCAAACTATTAAAAACATTTACTCATTGGAAGCATTTGTAAAATTTTTCAATTAATTGCTAATTTAGTAAGCACTTTGAGTTTTCTATATCATTGTGTAATTAGTTGAATCGAATGTTACAATAAGAATTATTTTTAAGTGAACACAATTCACGTAATAAAGTTATTAATTGGCATACGTATCGTTATTACTATTGACCGTATCTTATTGGAATTGGCCATTACTAATGGTTGGCTAATTCGCGAATTATTTGATTAATGTTCGCCATATGCAAAATGATGGTTAACACCCAAAGGGGGAATAGCATCAAAGCATACTTCGCGGAAATGCATATTAGCAACAGGAGGTGGTCAATGTAGGTCCAGTAACATCCGGTGACAAGAAATAAAGCACGCGACAAACGGGAATCAGACAGCTGATGGGAGGTTGTGACATCGTATGAGAGACAATGTACGGAGCTTCGAGCTCTGTTGTGAAAGTCGTTCATATCCATTTACACAACACCATGTAACTTAACCTCAGTTTATCGGTAGTACCTCACTTCATGTTTCACTACTACGCGTTTCCGAGACTCCCATCTTGAGAATTCTGTACATACTTGGAACAGCCTGGAAACTGGTACAATTTGCAACGCCCGCCAATATTCTCCTCGCAAACACACTAGACGTTTCACATTCGATCGTCACCATACTTTAACTGTGTAGCCAATTCACAAATTAACCATACTTCAGACTTCAGTCGCAACACATACGCCTACAATATGTAAATAAATAGACTTGAAAACAAAAAATTATAAGGAAGAAAAGAAAAAATGAAGAAAAGAGAAGAAAAAAGAAAAAAGAGAGAAGAAAAAAGAAAAAAGGGAGAAAAAAAGAAGAAAAGAGAAGAAAAAGTAAGAAAAAAGAAAAAAGAAGAAAAAGAAGAAAAAAGAAGAAAAAAGAAGTAAAGAATAGAGAAGAAAAAAGAAGACAAGAAGAAGAAGAAAAAAGAAGAAAAAAACGGCGAGGCGCCGCGGGCAGTGCGTGGTGCGGCCCACAGCTCGCCAAGAGTCCGCGCGGACGCGTCCGCCGACAGAAAGCGCGCGCGTCTGCGTGTACGTCCGCGGCCGGGGGCGGGGGCGGGAGAGGCTAGGGTTGAGACAATGCGGCCGCTGGGGAACCGAGCCAGCGGCTCGGAATGAGCGCCTCCTCAGCTCCACATGCAATTCACCACCGCGAATTTCACGCAGAGACCGCCCCCGCCATCGCCACCGCCCCCGTCCGGCCCACGCTGTTAATTCAATTCAAGAGGAATTTCCTGGCCAACCAGGCGAAGACACAGAATCTTCAAAAGGCGAACTCAATTTGGATATCTAGCATTTTCGCAACACTGAAAGTAATTAGATTTTTCTGAAGAAATATATACAAAAACATGGAATTCCACATAAAAGTGAATGTTTAGGAATAATTCCTCAATTAACTGGAAATTATATAGAAGTATTAATTTAATTGCATTAAAAAACTGGAGAACGTGGTATTTGAAAAATTTGATTATTGTAAATAAATTCATTAATTCAAATATTGAAAGACGTTCAGTGTTTTATTATTTGTTTTATTTCTGACCAATATTTTTTGTTTTCGATTACATTTCCAATAATTCGTTGCATAATAACAATAATCTGCAGTTATTTCGTCTTCAATAACTCGCAGTAACTCTAAACACGTAGTTGTATAAACATGTTTTATACTTAATAATAAATCAGAAATAAAGGATTGACGCAACCATTAACACCAGGGGCAACAGTGTGGCGCCAGCGTGATCTGTGGTTGGCTAGCGGTGTGAGCATCACTGAACATCGTTGAACACCTTGAACACCTTGTGAAAACCTTGAACACCATTCGAAACAGGACAAAAGAAATTCATGCGACGCTGTGCCCCGACGATTGAGTTAGGAGGATGCTACAAATGTAGTATTTTTTCTCAAAAATATATATTAAGTATTTTTGTCTAGTATTTTCTTTTGTGAATTTTCAATGAAAAGTTAGTTTCATTAGTGAGTGTTAAGCGATTTAAGGGGTTGGTAAAGGGACTTGGGCCAGGGGACCAAACCAGTGCTACGGGCCACAGCTCTAACCGTGCAATGGCTAGTCATGTACGTTTTAGAAACACAATAAACACATCCACTTAACCATAAACACTTCGTCCACTGGAGTGCATCGAAAGTGACGGTTGAGAACATCGCAATGAAGAAGCTTCGCGTTCAATTACTGCAGAAAGCGAAATCATTTACACTACACTGTCATATTAATACACATCACGATGATTTAATCTGTAGCAAGTTTATCAAATGGTTAAAAGACAACATATGTATCGGCTTAATTTTTCAGAAGTTACCCAATTACAAGAGTTCAGTGAATTAAATTTCACAACCATTAGAAAAATTGTTTTATTTGTTCCTTTCGTTTTGCCTCACATGAAAGGCAAAATGGAGAGATTTAGGTTTGTTTCCATTCAAAGTCAACCAATATGCGACAATTCGGCAACATTATCCATTCTCCAACAGTATCTCGAATTGGATGGTTGAAAACCAGACTGTTCTGAGTCAATTTTAATAATATTTTTAGGAGAACCATTGTATAAAATAGGTAAATATGAAGTGGGTTAGTATGGAAATAGGTTGTTCAATCTAAATGGAGTGAAATACAGTCGACTTCTATAATAGTGAACTTCTGGGGACTAACGTTTTTGTTTCACTATATCCGATGATGTCAAAATTACTTAAATTTTCTGAATGATTGATTTTACAAAGTCAGCAAAATCCGTTAACAGCACGAACTGGAAATTTAAATATTTTTATTTCACATTAAAAATCAATTATTTTCAATTGCTTACTGTGTACACTTATTAGAACACGATCCAAATCCTTTTTCTAGGTCCTTCTACAGAGTTCGTACTCTCTCCATACTTACTTCTGCATTGACCACTATCTCAAAGTATCGTAATGCAGCCATTGAATTGGTACCTGGTCAACATCTCAACCCGAGTTTCAACTTTTATTTGTTTGAGGGGTATTCGTATTTAAGGCATTCAACACTTTATCCTTGTTTTATAATAAATTACCTGCTTAGTTCCTATCACGTCTCTTCTATGTGCCTTGACCGCCCCACTCTTCGAAGGCCCTTTTACTCGCCGTAATGCCATACGAGATCATTTCGGTCGAGCAAAGGCGCTAGCGGCTAAGGAAACTGATCGGATACTTGGCTGTCCGGGTTGAGCGGCGTCTCAGTCGATTGAGCTGACGTTTCAGCCATCATCAGAGCTATACCGCTCTGAATGAGTAGTATAGCTGTGAGCAGTATAGCTCTGAAGGAGGCCACGACACGATGGCCGAAACGACAGCTCCATCGACCGAGACGCGGCTCACCCAGAACAGCCAAGTATCCAATGACTCCGGCCGTGGAAGCCTACAAACACAATGAAACCGATCGCTTTACCGCGCGGCCCGGCGTGGCGGGTGTCGCCAGGCTTCGGGGCTATGGCAGTCGCGCGCTTCCAGCCGCCCACGTAGAACACCACGTGCTTTGCCGCGCGGAATCTCAAGTAACATCAAGTTCGAAACTGAAGCAAGCAGTCGCGCGTCGCCACCGCCGCCGCCAGTTGTAAACCCACGCAGGACAAGCCCTTCGTCACCGCAGTGAAGCTGCGTGGTACAGACCCCAGGTAACAATAAGGTCCCCCATTCTGGGCCTGCTACCTCCACCTCAGGGGAGACATGTTCGATGGTGACCTTTGGCCAACGGATTTTTTTTTTCGAGTAGCATATAGTTGGAATTTGTAGCACTGAAGCTACATACTTTTTTCCAGGAGGGAATTAACTTCCAGGATGTTGCATTTCCTACGTTCACTATAGCCGAATTCACTGTAATCGCAGTAGGCTGTGTTTTCATTTCCCATATGCACACAGAGACATGGAATACAATGACACAAATATTCCTAGAGTTGAAAAATTGAACTCGAAACAGTCTCGTTCCCAGCCGTTGATACGTAGTTTCATTTGAAAAGACTACGAGCTGTTAATTTCCAAGAGGCGTCGAGCCCCGTCTGTCTTTAACGAGCTTGAAAATCAGTTATCTCCTCAAGGGTTCCATGACACGTTACGCAGAGAGCATCTGCAAACCCGAACGACCGCAGCGCCGCTGCGGGTAGTTCCGGAAAGAAGGAAGCTGCTCCCTCTCCGTCTCGCCTCTATCTGCGTCGCCGACTCGGCTCCGACCGCCGGCTGCCTGCGCCACCGACGCGTTCGCAGGGGCGGAGGTGGAGGTGGAGGCGGGGCAGGGACGGGCCGAGGGCGGGGTGGGGGTGGGGCGGGGTTCGAGTGGCGCTTGGGCGGTGAGAGGGCGCGGTGTGGGGGTGGGGACGAGGCAAAGGAGAGGACAGCGCAAGGAGGGAGCGCGGCGTGGTGGGGGCGGGGCTGTGAGGGAGCGGAGCTAGTATAGGGTCGAGACAGGGAAGGGGATAGGTAATGAGGGGGCGGGGAAGTGAGTGGGCGGGGCAATGAGAGGGGATAGTGGTGGCACTACAGAGAGAGAAGTGAGGGGGCGGGGAAGTGAGGGGCGGGGAAGCGAGGGGCGGGGAAGCGAGGGGCGGGGAAGTGGGGGGCGGGGAAGTGAGGGGCGGGGAAGCAAGGGGCGGGGAAGCAAGGGGCGGGGAAGTGAGGGGCGGGAAGTGAGGGGCGGGGAAGTGAGGGGCGGAAAAGTGATAGGCGGGGGAGTGATGGGCGGGGAAGTGAGGGGCAGGGAAGTGAGGGGCAGGGAAGTGAGGGGCATGGAAGTGAGGGGCGGGGAAGTGAGGGGCGGGGCTGTGAGAGAGCGGGACTGTGAGGGGTGGGACGGTGAAGGAGCGGGGCAGCGAGGTGGCGGGGCAGTGGGGGGCGATGCAGTGAGGGGCGGGGCAGTGAGAGGACGGGACAGTGGGGGTGGGGCGGTGAGGAAGCGGGGCAGTGATGTGGCGCGGCAGTGAGGCAGCGGGCGCAGTGAGGTGGCGGGGCAGTGGGGACGGAGCATTGAGGGGGTGGGACAGTAATAAGGCGGGGAAGTGAGGGGGTGGGGCGGGTGAAAGGCGAGTGCGTGGTGGGGCAGTGCGGGTGCTAGTCGACAGTGCGAGGGCGGGGCGGAGTAAGGCAGTGTCGGACGGAGTCGGCGGCGAGGCGGGGACTGCTGGCGTTCGCCAGGGGGGCTCGCCGTAACCCCGCTGATTGCGCGAGCGTCCGGCTGGGGCGGGGGCGGCGGTCGCGTTAACAAGGTTGGCCCGATCGCACAGCGGGGGCGGCGCGGCGGGGGCGGGAGGTGGAACTGTCGCCCGAGACCGCCGCGTCCGGAACTTACAGACCCGGGCCGCGTTTAGGCGCTGTAAACTTTACAAGCTCAGCGCGGCGGTAAGAAGAACAGCTCGTAAACAGGCGCGCCCGCCGCCGCCGCGCCGCGGGGGTGTAAAATGCAAATGGCGGCGGGCAGGAGGTTCGACCCCAGCCCAAGAAACCCTCGGCCCTTCCACGCACCTCATGCATCAGCGAAGAAGTCCGAGAACTGCACTTGGATGCGCTACGAGAGCACAATGTCTTGGGTCAAAGAGTATTAGGAATGAATATGGGAACCAAAAATGAGACCTACACCATTATCATACCCGGAAATCGAACCCGGACCTCCCGATTGAGAAGTCAGCGCGCTACGCACTGCGCCACTCGGTCACTTCGTAAAACGGCTGCGGACGCCCCGCACTTCTCCGCTCGTTTGCATATCGACCTCATGAGTCGCTTTCATCAGCAGATTCGTCATCTCTCTCCCACATTTCCTTTTCCATTTTTGTGCTCCTACTGCGTATTGAGAACTCTTATGAATGATCATCATCAGAAATGACGTTCCGAATCGAATTATCGTTCAACGTCTTTAAAAGTCCATAAAAATTATCACGTTTAATTTTAATTTATTTCCGCTGACTGCGAGGGGTTGAACTTTAGAAAGCATACATTGACAATATTTTCGCAGCAAACAAACTGTTGTTCACATTTAGAAATCTAGGATTTTCTCATATTCACTGCTCTCGATTACCTGCATTATAACGGGTGAATTCAGAATGTTGCACCATCCTCATTTTACTTAATTGGAACTCAGTCGAGAACATTGCGTTTTTTCTGGACCTACACGTATATAGCACGGTTCTACATTGGACTCTATCGTACGAATGTACCGCGTTTATTAAGATTCTTCATGACCAAATTTTCGATTCAAAATATTTTTCATTAAAGAGAGGCAGAAAACTCATTGATGGTGAAAACCGGCCCCAGTACGTCATTAACGTATTACAGGAAGAAGGGAATGTTTTTCCAGAATAGAGAGAAATAACAGCAAAATCGTTGAGCGTGAACTCGTTCCTGGAAATTCTCACGCGAAGCAGCAACGCAACAGTAACATGTTCCTAAAACCCACATTTCCTCTCCCTCAACTAAAACAAATTAAACAGAAACAGTTACGTCAACTAGGTCTCTAAAGGCACAAAAAATGACCTGAATGACCGATGAACTGCATTGAAATGATTGTGTCAAATGTAACTTTTTATCCTTTTACTTAAAACATCTTGTAGAACCTTTGGAACGTACAGTATTAATTAATAAAATAAAATAAAAAAGAGCTCGTCCCCACATATCACTGTATGTTTGAAGTCCCAACATAACCGAGCCGCAATTTCAATAAATAGCCTGTGTCAACGCGTCGCAACGCACGCTCAGTTGCAAGCAGCAATTTGCAGAACACAAAGGGGGCGTCATCCGAGAGCCAGCGTCGGGACACCGCGCCTAAAAACATTTTTATTCCTGGGAGAATTCAGAAGCGCTGAAACGCATTAGTTCACAAAAGCTGCGCGCCTCCACTGCCGCTGCTGCCACGGCCACCACCGACCAGGCCTCTACATGACCAGGCCCCCGCACGACCAGGCCTCCACACTACAAGGCCTCCACACGACCAGTCATACACATGACTAGGCTTCCACACGACCAGACCTCCGCATGACCAGGCCTCGACACCACCAGACCTCTTCACGACCACGCCTCCAAACGACCACGCCTCCAAACGACCAAGCCTCCACACGACCAGGCCCCCACGCGACAAGGCCCCCACGCGACAAGGCCTCCACACGACCAGACCTCCACACGTCCAGATATCTGTAAGACCAACCTCCACACGGCCAGGTCTCCACGGAATTTCGCATTCTATGACTCGCGCTGTGTCTGTGAACTCAAGGTTTTCTAAGTAGTTCTCAAGGTAGCTATAGACTCCCTAGGGGTCGATGAAATTTTGAAGGTGATCTGATGATGATGAAGGGGTGATTGGGGGTCAATAGACGATTAAGAACCGACGCTGCTGAAGATAATTGATCCCACTGCTTAGCACATGAACTTAACTTTTATGAACTTGACATTTTATGATATAGAGCAACAAAGCGTATGATAACAAGTTACACACCTCTCCTTTCGTATCAGTCTTTCATCCTCGGGAATTAGGGTGCTAAAAAAATACAAGAAATTCAAACTTAACACCGATACTCTAGTTTTTTCCAGTGAATCCAACTCAGCTCCTCGAACAAGAGAAGCGTCTTAGATTGCTAAAAAATACGGATATTTACGAAAATATTGGCGCAAGAAATATTTATCTTTAAGACATGTGCAATTTCTTGTGTCATAATATATGGATTCTCTATATTATACAGAAACATACGAGGGTCAATGAAGCAAACAATTCATGTAAGTGGGGTCGATGAAAGAAAATGTTTGGGAATCCACGACATGACTAATAGCTTCTTTTGGCACATCATAATGCACTATATTTGCTATTTAAAACGGTAGTGAGTCTGGACGTGTTCCTGAACTCCAACGTTACGCTTAAGCAATATTCAAAAACGCTCTCCCTCGGAATTAGCGAGTGTAATCACGAATCTTCTGAAGCACACCAAACCTGTCATGTGATGACCCTCTATGACATTTGTTTGCAATTGGCAGAGTGTGCAGCTAACTCTATATTCCTATGATGCACCATGATGTTGATAGTATTAATTTGTAAATATAATTATTTTTACATACGATATTACTTATATTTATTTTTTTAAATTGTTTAGAATGTTGATGTTCTTTCCAGAATCTGAAGAGGTTCTGAAGCACCAAAGTAAAATAGTTGAAATAAAATAAAAAACCTTAACATCCTAATGTTGAAATTGCCTAGCCTTCTATGGTCTTGAATTCAATTTATAATATTTGAAATATAAGAATTGTATACTATATCAGTGAATTACGGGACGCTTCGAATCGAATAAACACGTACCAAGAGGATGTGACTTTTTTGGAAATGATGCACAAACACTTCCACACAGTTCGCTACAACTTTCATTCAGAACGAAATTAGAGGAACAATTATTTTTACATATCACACGGTACCTGTGATTAATAACATTTTACACAGCGAAATATAAAACCGACTGACGTCATCCGGAAAAAGGCATCATGCGAAAAAAATATAAGTGCTGCAATACGAACGCTACATGTCTTCCTACACATTTTCCAAAAACTGAAAAGGAAATTTTGGAGTTCCACATAAATATAAGAAAAGAAATATCTGTGACAGAAAGTGTTAATGTTTAAAACAGTGACATAAGTCTAAGATTTACTTACTTGTAACTTTTATTTCGTGTTTTTTGATAACCCTATTTAAGTGCCGATATCAAATTCGTGTTTGCCGGTTCACGCATCCCGTTTAACTCGCACCGTGCCACAGACTCAACAATATGCTCAAGGAACAAGTCGAATCAGTAACGAAAATTCTTATACCACATCCATTCAGACGTGTCGTTCTCCAGAGCTCTTTTAGATGTAGAAGAGGTGACTCAGAAACTGTCAGAAAATGCCTGTTAAGTCGGGTTTTTAGCGTTTACCACCGACCCCCTTTCGTGGAGTCGGCCCACGCGGACACAGCAGCGGGGCCGTCACGTAATGAGCGAATTCACATCGATTGGCGCGATCGACCTGCTCTCCATTATGACGCCTCGCGCCGCCCCCGCGTCGTCCCCGCGTCGCCCCTAGCGGAGGGCGCGCATCAATTACGCCTCTTTCATTAGCGCGAGGGGGCGGAGGGGCGAGGCGTCATCCCGACGGCCGCAGGGACGGGATCTGGGACGGGGACTGCGACGGGGACGGGGACAGAGGTGGGGGCTAAGACGGGGACTGGGACGGGGTTGGGACGGGGCTGGGACTGGGACGGAAACTGGGAAGTGGATGTGACTTGGACTGGGACGAGGAGTGGGACGAGCTCTGGGTCAGGCGGGGACTGGAACAAGGACAAGACTGGAACAGGGAAGGGATCTGGGACTAGAACAGGGAAGGGATCTGGGACGGGGACCGGGACGGGGACTGGGACGGGGACTGGGACGGGGACTGGGACGGGGACTGGGACGAGAATTGGGACAGAGACAGGTACTGACTCAGCCTCAGGAATTGCAGGGAGGCTGTGTGAATGGCACCTATGGCAGCAGAAATTGCTTCATAATATATTTTTAAATACTAACTCCTTTAGAAAAGACACCTTTTTGAGTGTGGAAGGATAGGCAGGCTGTCGGGTTTCAATTAAATCAAGTATTTTGCTGGAAGTAACGAAGAACAACTGCACACTGCAACTCTAGTCCAACAGCCCCTGGCGCAGGATTGGAGAAGCCCACGTGCCCATCAAACCATTCACTCATTACCTTACGTCAAAATTCATTAAAATATCCAAAAAATTCAATGCATTTCGCCCTGAGAAAGGCGACCGACGAATGGTGATCGAACCGTTGGCACCTGTCCCTAGGACGCGGCATCTCCCTGACATCTGAGTAGCAGCTGACTCCGGCCGCGGAAGCCCACGCTTTATTGGATAGTTTTCTCGCTTAATAATATTGACAAAATGGCAAGTTTTAAAACTTGAATTTAAAATATATAAAATTGGGCAAATTTTTTCCACCATTTTCAGGCCAATTGAAATTAACATTTAAACCAATCAGTATATAAAACATAAGATACAGTAATGGTATACACCAGAAATATGCTGCACTTACTACGAGTATAACAAAATAATGGTAGATCATTTATTGTTATGTAGTACATGTTGGAATTAATGCACAAAAGTAAGAATATTCTCCCAATTTTAAATGGTTTGGTACGGCGTGTCACACGTATATACAGGATGTAGAGCCGGTACTATGACGTACCAAGATGAAGGAACGAGTGGGTAGTGAGCGAAGGGCAGGTGTCACAAGTTGCAAACGACTTTTAAGGGACCGAATAAATTACAACACAAGAATGAATTAACAACAAAAACCCTTTTAGACGATACTTCTTAATAATGTAAGTTTGAATCAATTAAATCACGATATCCGTCCTTCAAATAAATTGTATAAAAGAATCAAGACTAAAATAATGAAACATTTGCGATTTTTCAACTTCGTGATGGTGCCACGTGATTAAATATGATTTGTGTCACCAGTCTTAATTTAAAGATTAACTCTTAACATAATTTCATAAGTTATAAATTATAGTGTAATGATTGAAAAATTAAAGGGGATACAAAGACATACAAGAGTCATAATTGTACATCCTTAGCATAAACTCGAACAAATTGTACCTCTCTGGATATCGAGATAAGTTAAGAGAGGTGATTTGTAGAAGTTTTACGTAAAGTAAGTTAATTGTCTCTTCTGGAGAACTTTGTGATTTGATTTCATAAGAACTATTGTTTGCCTTCCGTGAATAACATGTATTCGTTTACTCAAGTCATTTTTGATTAGTGTTATTATAAAAAAACATTTCACAAAGATATCACTGAGTTCTAAAACCAATATTTATTGTTCGCAGAAAATGATATTTCTTTCCAGTGAGAAGTAGTTCGAAACAATTGCTTCAAATCTTTTCTCTTTCTCGTATACGTACATACGTTAGCACTGAGCAACCTGGATACTAGGGAATATACAGAAAGTAGGTAATCATGCGGAAAATTGATATCGAGATTTTAACGGAAATCCAAAAAATTTTGTTGTTTTTTCAAAACGTCAGCCCATCAGACTATCTGTTCGTCCGTCTGTGAACCACACTGGTGACTAAATTATTCATAGATTTGTTTTCCAAAATGATATTGGCAGAGAGATCTGGCCAGTCACAAAAGCCCTGCGATTTTGATAAGAATTCTTTGAATGATGTAGTTAATTTACATGAAGCCTCTGGGACATTTTAAAACTTTTTTGAAAAATGTCTTCAAATTTTTCTTTAAATTTCTTAAAAGAATGTTGTGAAATACACTTCTAAAGACGGCTTAGGGGCAATTTTCACTTTTAATTCCACATATTAATTTTAGCGGTTTTTACATATTTTGAGTTAATTTTAGGCAATATTACGAACATAAATTAATCAATAATGGCTCCCAATTCTTTGTGTAAGTTCTGAAAAATCAAAAGAAAACACAAAGGCATTTTTTAAAATATCTCACCAATATTTACTAGTTAATATATTATTCCATTTCTGAGTAGAAGTGGTTCAAATGACTCCCTATTAAGTCTCCAAATGTTTTCTGTTATAAGTAAATAAAAATGCACGTTTTCAGGAACGCTCACACATTTTCTCAAAGACGGCTTACATTTTTCTTTAAACGTCTGTTAATAATAAATTACAATTAATAGAATTACCTCTTATATGTAGTCATTTGTAGATTAGGACGTTTTCAAGAATTACAATCATTGCCACCATGGAATTGTTGTTGCTACATTACTAGTATAGATAGTTCTGTTTTCTTTCTTTTTTAAATCATCGCGACGCATTACGTTTCAAGTAAAAATAAAAGGTTAGAAAGATACAACTGCACTACAACGTGTTAGTACAGATCTTGGTACTCCAATTATCTCCTCAGAAACATATTTTCCATTAATATGTTCGCAATGAATAAAAATTTTGTGTTCACAATAAAAAAGTGATTGTACAGTTCGAGAAGTTTTAAACCACTCTGATTTGATTAGTTGTAGACAATAAGTATTGAACCATCTGAAACAAAATTTTCGTGATTTCCGATTTTTCATTTAATTTATATGTAGTAGTACATTTCTGTTGTAACTTTTCTACAGCTTTTCCTTTTGTGCAATTTAATCGTTAGGGTTAAGCTTTGTTTTGTAATGTATAATAAAGTAATTAATTGTACACAAATACAAATTCTAAAAGAGGTTTAGTTTTGAAAAGGGCATGTTTTTAAATGCAATTTATCTCACTTACAGGACTTTTGTGCGATGTGCACGCATATGAGATTAATAATGAAATAGTATCCTGAACATAGATTATTATTTGAGGAAATTAAAAACCACTCAGCGGTCATAAAATGAAATTATAATTTTTTTTAAAAAAGTATTGTATTTTAAATAACAATTCCATTATAAAAATAACATTGGCATTCTGAGGTATTTAATATATACGTAAAAACATCTGTTCCCAATTAACTAATTGCAAACAATTTTTTACACATTTGAAACGCCAAATTTATCTCTGAACAACATGTTTGCTACATAAAGGGTTACGACTGCGAGCCACATTTTTATCACAACACTCCACCAGCGAAATAACCCCCCAAAGATGAGAAAATAATAGTGCGGAGAGCGCTTTTGAAAGTAAAGTACGATTACTCCTCAAGAGAGGCGAGTAACTGGATGAAAGGTTCTTTGCAAATAAGTAACGAGCGTAAAACGCAGACTTTTCAAGAACAACGAATTTCCCGGCTTGGAACGCTTCTTCACAATTTCCTCGAGGGCCGGGCTTCGCCCCCGCCGCGCGCGCCCTCGTAACTTGACCGGCCCGGGATTAAGGCCGGCGCCGCGCGGACCGTCGCGAGCGCCGCGCCGCGCAGCCGAGCCGCCGCCGCCGCCGTCGAGCGCGTGACCAGCCCAGACGCCCAGAGCGCGGCTCTCGGCGGGCCCAGGGTTCAAGCCCCGACACTGGCGGCCATCCCGCACTAGCTGCGACTCAACTACGGCGAATTCAGACGCTGGCTGGAGGCCAGCTGTTCTGATTAGTAGAATTCGTATTACATAGCATCTTTTATAACTACTAGACTTGCAATGGGGAGGAATGCAATTAAAGCTCTGCATGGCCTTATATGGAATAGTGTTTTAAGGCAAGACGCAAAACGACACATATTCCACAGTATCGTGGAAAGTATTATATTATATGGAGCAGAAATGTGGCCGTTAACAAAACGCCGTAGAGACAGAATACGGTCGGTAGAGCTCGACTTTATGAGAAGATCTTTGCAGATAACAAGACTGGATAAAATAAGAAACGAAGTGGTGTGGGAAAGAGCTGGGGTTCAAACAACCATAACCAGAAGACTAGAAAATAAAGCTCTTCAATGGTATGGACATGTCCAGAGGATGCGAAATGAGAGATGGCCAAAACAAATTGTAATTTGGATACCTAAAAGAAGACGTAGAAGAGGTAGGCCTGGTTTAACCTGGAAGACATACATACATGAAGTAATGGAGGAGAAAGGATTGGAAGAGGGTCAATGGGAGGACCGAGAATTATGGAAATCGAAAACGGCAAACTCTAAGGGGTAGAAACCGTCGAAGAAGAAGAAGAAGAAGAAGAAGAAGAAGAAGAAGAAGAAGAAGAAGAAGAAGAAGAAGAAGAAGAAGAAGAAGATAGCATCTCTTACGGCCGGGGTCGATAGTTAAATTTTCCGGGCTGGTAGGTCGTGGGCCAGTTGGCACTGAAGAGCTATCTTTTTATCTTCTAGAATTGTTGTGAGTTTTCGTTGGCATTTACAATGGAATAATTATATGAACCGTCATTGACAACAGTAATGTTTATTATAAAAGCAGCCATCGAAAGTTGCTCTTATAATAAATATTACTGTTGGCAATGACTCATATAATTATTTCATTGTAAATGCCAACGAAAACTCTCAATAATACCAATACTAAAAGCTAAGAAGAGGGCCCTTCAATGCCAACTGGACCACGGCCTACCCTGGTCATTTAGTATTTGATCAATACCAGACGAATGCCGGAGCTGTACCCAAACAAATTGGGCATACTCGATCATTCCTTCCTCTTCATTGTACTGTTTTTATCTCTTCTTCACACTTACACTAACATTAATCACACATATCGGAAGAGTAGTCGGAAGCGTAGAGAATCGGAAGAGTAGAGAATCCCCCGTAACACGATTGTAGGTCGACATAGGATCTCACCGAGGAACCGGGAACGATCACATCCTGGGATACTCGTAAACTGGGATAAAGTGACTACACTAATGACCGTAGCAGAAGACGAGCCCGTAAACTTCAGCCAATCAAAGTGATGGGCATTTCCACTGGAGAAATGTTACGAATGGTTGAGCGGACGACAGGTTGGCCGAGGTTGACGAATGGATCGAATGCAATACAGTGACATGAGGATTTAGAAATTCACCAATGGAGGAGATACAATACAAGAAACGAGTCATAAAATGAACATATACTTTTAAATGAAATGAAATGAAATGTCTAACATTCTTGCACAGTACAATTTACATAACTTTTTTCTGTTAAACCCCCTTCCCCTTTAGTTCATAACAGTGTTTTTTCATGAAATTGTTGAGACTAATTTTGTTTAAACAGTGTAAGGGCATACAAAATCTACCAATTGGTCAGATTGTCAAAAATCGACTCTCGAAGTAGAAAGGATTCTTAACAAACACTGCCAAGTCGTGGAGCAGTACTCGGAGAGAGCAGATGCGAACGGTGGCCAGCGGAGGCTGGGCGAAGGTCGCCCAGGTCAAGCCAAGTGGTCGCCTCTGAGCTGAGGATTCGGGGAAGCTCCGCGAGAGCGCGTGGCGGCGGCTTAGGGGGGCGGACACCTAAGTGGAAAACATCGGCAGAGCGCCCTTCCCTGCCCGGCGTCCGACATCGCCCCCCCCCCCCGTCGGGGCTGTCGGCCCGCGCCTAGTGTTTGCACACGCACGCGGTGCGTGCAAATGAGTCGATATGTCCGAATGGGTCGATACTCACAACGACACACGACACAGAGCGAGAGAGACAGAGAGAGACAGACAGAGAGAGACAGACAGAGAGAGAGACAGAGAGAGAGAGACAGAGAGAGACAGAGAGAGAGACAGAGAGAGACAGAGAGAGAGACACAGAGAGAGACACAGAGAGAGACACAGAGAGAGACACAGAGAGAGACAGAGAGAGCGACAGAGAGAGAGACCGAGAGAGAGACCGAGAGAGAGATCGAGAGAGAGGCAGAGAGAGACAGAGAGAGACAGAGAGACAGAGAGAGACAGACAGAGACGTGGTTTGTCACGAAACCTGCTTCTGATCATTGGCCCAATTATTTTGCAGTGGGGAGTAGAGGCAGAAAAAGAGAGAGACAGAGACAGAGAGAGATAGAGACAGAGAGAGAGAGAGAGAGAGAGAGAGAGAGAGAGAGAGAGAGAGAGAGAGAGAGAGAGAGAGAGAGAGGCAGACAGAGACGCGGTTTGTCACGAAACCTGCTTCTGATCATTGGCCCAATTATTTTGCAGTGGGGAGTAGAGGCAGAAAAAGAGAGAGACAGAGACAGAGAGAGATAGAGACAGAGAGAGAGAGAGAGAGAGAGAGAGAGACAGACAGACAGACAGACAGAGACGCGGTTTGTCACGAAACCTGCATCTGATCATTGGCCCAATTATTTTGCAGCGGGGAGTAGAGGAAGTGGGGCATGGTCTCATACATGCTCCATGTGAAGGGTCTCAACCTCGCACACGCGGGTAGTGATGAACTGGGCGAGTAGTGACGAGCGGGCTTTGAGCTGCTTGCTCTAGAGACGTTAGGGGTTGAGCAACTCTGGGTTGAATATGTTGTGAGGATGTTCACGCATTAAAAACACAATTATTATTTTCATTGCCAGATGGGCAAATACTTATTTATTAACGACAGCTTACTTAACGTGAACGATAATGCATGCACACCCATTTATTTCCTTAAAAACTCATTATTAATTTCTTGTTTAGCTGTTATAAAAATTAAATGCCAAGAGTCGTCTTTTCATTCCTACCGTCGTTTAGCGACTGACGGCTTATTTAATACAAGATCGGTATGTCACATGAGCGATGGTAGTTGCATACAATCAATGAAAGGTGACTCAGACCAAGTGCTGTCTCTATTTTTTTAATAGGATTGACTTACAAAGTTCAGTTTACAAGAAACTCTTCATTTGTACTGTTGGCTTTAATCTAATTAATTATAAACTAAATCTAATTTAAATTATAATTTACGAGGGGACGCACCGAGCACCTCTAAAAATCATTAAGTTTGGCAAAAATGTCCAGAAAAGAATGGATAGGATATAGGTTCGTTGTATAATTGTTTATTGGAAATGAACCAGGGGGTTTGGGTCACGGTACTTTCGTATTTGTTCTGAATTATCTGACTTTTGATGATATTTGGTGCTGGCTCTAAGTTGGCAGAAGCATCCGTGAGCTCTGCGAGGACGCGAAGGGGGGCGGGTTCGCGGGTGCTGCTCGATTGCAGTACACGAAACCGCAAGACGCAGACTTCTGCTAGGTGCACCTCAGTCGCACGAGTCAAGCTCTTGACTACGATCCCTCGACCTGTTCGATCGGGATATTACTATTACACGTCGTCTCGCTGACGCAGCTAATTAATTCTGTGGTGCGAGCATTTCGCGTGCGTTTGCAGCCGTCAAACGCCACAGCCGCACGCTGGCGACATTTATGTCTTGCTGCAGGGGACATGTGAAATATGCTTATACTGTCATTAGTTTGGTCCAGACGTACTGCATCTGACCTACATATATCATGTCTTTAATAGTGGTGCTTCAGATTGACGAATACTGTTCCGTACTAGTTGGTTTTCTTATCTTTGTGGTCTACGATAGCTTTTCGACTTTGCCCCTGTCATCCCAGCAGACATTTATTGCCGCCCAAATCATATTTTTTCACATTTTCTCATTTTTTAAGTCCCCCGATATAAAAACTGAAATATGACAAAGTATTATGGACGAGTAAAACTTGATTCTATATACAAACTTGCGTTAAAAAATTTGAAGCCGTTTTTAAGGAAATGTCTTTTGAGCGTTTCTGAAAATCCGCAATTTGTACTCATTATCACAGAAAACGTTTGAGTTTTCGAGAAACATTACAACACGTTATGTAAAGCACTTGTACTCATAAATTCAATAAAGTATACAAACTGCAGATTATGTATATATTAACAACATGAGAGACATTATAAAATAAAATACATTTGTGGAAAGTTTGAAAAGAAAGAAAATACATAAAAATGGCGTTTCTATCATTTTGTACAGTGCATTTATCACTATTATTACAAACAATTTGAAGACTATTTGGAGGCGTCTTTGAGATTTCAAAAAGAACTCTTTTAATACTGCCCATTATTTAATTCAAAATTGATATAAAACTAAAACCTTTCGAAAAAATGTTCATGGTGTTAATGAAAGAACTAATTCTGGAAAACAAATTTCATTTCAAAATTTCTACTTCACATATTGAAGGCCTAGTTGTAAGAACGCGTCAAAA
Source organism: Gryllus longicercus (assembly GCA_038098605.1). Classification (NCBI taxonomy): domain Eukaryota; kingdom Metazoa; phylum Arthropoda; class Insecta; order Orthoptera; family Gryllidae; genus Gryllus; species Gryllus longicercus. The sequence continues at coordinate 128,766 of JAZDUA010000849.1, forward strand.
AATTCAAACTTTCGTAATTTTCGAAAATTCTGAGTCAAGAATGAAAAACCGACTTGATGGAATAAAAACAACACTTTTTTGGTGCCAGTGGGCACCGACCACAAACGTGGATTTCCGATGAAATGTCGAATTCAATTTTTCGCATCAGTACATGGATTACTCTATAGAACTTCATATATACGTACTACATATACATGAAAGTAAAGAGCAGATTTCTTACTGGTTGCTGAGGTGTAGCCAAATCTTTTCTCCCTTATCCGCTTGGTTTCTGGAGCATACTCCCTGTTCGCAAATCTCCTCCTTTCAGGCCCATCACAATGCAAACGTAAACATAAGCATAACGCATAGACGTAAACATTAACATAAGGGGTAGACTGAAGTATTCACAATGTCTAACATAAACGTAAGCAAAATAAGAGTTTCTATTGGCTGTGAGGCATTCTAGTTTACTATTTGTTGGATGTGAGAATAGAATTTGAGGTACGGACTGTGTCTATGGCCCATATGGCGTCTATGGACGTCGCTCCTCTGCTGATTCTCGATTTTGAGTTATCGTACTGTGATTGGTACATTTCGTATGTCTAACTTAAGCATAAGCACAGAAGCTTGAAGCTTGCACGCTTTTAAGTTAACGTCTTACGTGTTATGCTTACGCGAACGCATTGTGAAAGAGTCCGCTTATGGACGTAATCCTAACTTTTATGTTAACGCCATGCTTATGTTTTTGTTTGCATTGCGAATGAGCCATTCTTCCGCCTTTCAACACATGATCAGAAGAGTTGGGTTTCTATTTGCTGAATCCGAAATATCTGGAAAGTTCGACCGAAAAGCGACAGTGACAGGGCGTGGGATGCTCCTTCTGACCTCACCCCATCAGTGCGACGTGGGAAGGCGTCCTTGGAGAATTCTTTCTTCCACTGCTACTGGGGAAAGCCACAAACGAGGGAGCTGTAGAGGTCGGACACTCGCGTCAGCCTTCGTCGACCTAATGGATTTATTATGGACACTGCCTTTCCGCGGGAGGGGCAAAGGGTCGGCGTGGCTTGAACCGGACCAAGACAGTTTTATGGCGGGAGCAGTTGCGGTTTGAGAGTGGCAGGGAAGGGGGGGTAGATGAGAGTGGGTGCCGCACACGGTGCTATGGACGGGCCGCAGGAAGGCCACCCATTGTGATATTAAGTACTTCATGTGGTACTATCTCCACTAATAATTTAGGCCTCATTCTCAATGTAAACTTAAACATAACGGAATGCTGTCAACTGTTTGCGACGGCCATGGTGTAACGGTTAGCGTATAGGACTGTTATACCCAAGTTCGCAGGTTCATGAATTTTTAAGGGCGAGAAAATTCTTCTTAGGCCTTCCTTCGGAGGGGAAGTAAAGCCGGCTGTCGCATGTTAGTAGATTTATTTGCATGTAAAAGATCCTCAAGCTTAAATGACGCCTCTGAGCTGAATTCAAGTCATGGGCTGTTTCGTCGCCCAAGAAATACGTCGTTTCTTTGCTAACTGGTGAAAGGAGAGTAGTGAAATTTGCGTGGTCAGACGGAAGAGCTGGCCTGATGGCCCGAGACTCGCCAGGTAAAATAAGGCATCAATTCAATTGAACTGTACAGTAAAATTTACACGTAAAAGGTACTCACAATGACGAACCTAAGGTGGTACATAAGTTTCGCGTGAACCAATCACAATTCAATGTATTAGAGCTTGATCGATTAGTTTCCAGCGTACTAAAAATATTTTTCACACCACATTTTCAACTATCCATATTGTGAATGTTCTTGCTTAGTAACTCATTTTTAAATGTTGCGTCTACGTTACTTCGACGTTTAAGTTTACATTGAGAATGAGGACGGGTCATGAAACGCTGAATATCATCAAGCCGTACCTTTGGCAAATGATTAGTATCTACTCAGAACGATGCGATATGAAAATTTCAAATCTTAAAAGAAAGCAGAAATAATAGGAAAGATTACAACAAACAACTAATTTAGTAAGTGGGTAATTGAAAAAATATATTCTAATTGATTTTTAAAGAGATTCTTATCTGCATCAGTTGTGGCAAAGCAATGATTTATTGGTAATATTAAGGTGGATTTAATGGTGATTTTTACATATTTACAGCTGAAATTTCACACCTCCATAAATAACAGATTCAATATATTATTCAATATATATTCAATAACACACGTTAATTGAATTATCTGTTATTATAAATGAAGTTAAATATACAACATATGTCTTGTGCAACCAATAGACTACTCAACGTAAGTTCAATGGATCGCCGTCACATGGAACTTCTGTATTCCTGTATTTGCTCATGTCGAACCGTATTATTCACCTCCTAAATATATTCCCATAGAGTTGGAACGACTGACAAGTAAAGCAACTCTTTGATTAGCCTTGATCGTAGCTTCAATCTCTGTCATTTCTTCGGCATAAGAAATCTGCGGGGAAAAAACATAATGGTACTGTAAATGTTTGCTTCATGTAAAAAAAACTCTAAAATCGAAAATATTCATTTGCAATTCCCAAAGCCTCACGTTCTTTCAGATCGATCGGGAAATACCAACTTTGGAGAAAATTGGCTGAATAGTTTAAGCGCTATGATACGATTTATTTACTCCTGCACTTGACGTAAATCAGCTGCTGCGGATTCATCCAATCGGGAGCTTATATGTCGCTACAGTGAGGTCACTATGGGGCCGTTCAAGCTCCCAATTGGATGAAACCATCATCAGCTGATTTACGTCAAGTGCACGGTTAAATAAATCTTAGTGTAGCGTTGACCACAGACGAACAGACAGTCTTTTTGCCGTCAATTGATTTTTCTGAATCAAGGACCAACAAAACATACATTCTAGCTATACCGCGTGTTAGAGAATTTTTTTCTAGATTCAGCAACTGAATTTATCCACCTTTTTGTTACCAGGCTCCGGCAATAAGAGTTTTTTTGCCGAAAACTTTCTGTTTTCCGGCGAATTAAGTACGCGGCGTATTAAGTAAGACTGTATTAGACGACATAAGTTTCTCTTCTTACAAAATACCTTCGTACGACCAAGAAAATAAAAAAAAAATCAATTAAAAAATGTAAGCAATAGACAATGTTGCAACACTCGTAATTGGGTATAATACTTCTTTCCTACTTCACCAATAAGCTGTCACTGCTTAATCGAACGCACGTTAACGCCCGCAATTTAGAAGTTGTCTGGCATTTAATGCGAGGAGCGTAGAAGGGCGGTAGCACCAGCAGTCACCGGAGGTCGTTTGGGGCAGGGCCTGCGGCGGCGGCGCGCGGCGTGGCCGATCGGCTTTTGTTGGCGCAGGGTTAACGTCCGTGCTGCGGCTGGGCTGCTTTCGTCTCCCTGACAAGAACAAATCACTCGGACGAGCCTCCTCCACCTCGTTTTTGTTACGACGACGGATAAATAAGCAGTACTCTTGATGTATTAATGGTTTTTAGAGAGTAATCATCGTATTGCATTACAACGAACTACAAGTCTCTTCATAGTTTTTATTAACGCTCAACAGTTTTATTTGATAATCTTGCTTGGTAGATAATCTTGTTTTTGGTGTTCCATTTGCTGTGGGTGCTACAGAGTTCTATTCAGGGGTTTTGTTATCCCGCATATCAACTTTCATTCTAAAGATTATAAAACTTCTAAAGGTTATAAGATTATTTGATGAATTGTAAAGTGTCATATAAGTGTTTTCTATTGACCTTGTAGTTCATGCGACCAAAAATAAATATTTAAAAAAAAACAACTTTCATTCTATAACATGCCCAAACCAGGTTAATCTTAAACTTCTAATAGGAGTCAAAGACGTAAGAAAACAAGCAATATCCAACATGTTGCGTTTCGTTTAAGATCGACAGTGTCTGCTTAACATATTAAGTGACTCGAATTTTGTTTATATGTTGCGTCTTTTTTCGCAACATGTCTCTAGTTCTTCTTGGGCACTGAGTGTATAATCTCTGGTACGAAAAATCCTGTTACGTTTCTGACTTTTGTCTCGTCACGTCGCAGTCAGTCAATACACTTCCCGTCGGCCAAGGACTCCGCGCCATTAGTAACTGGGGTTTCGAGGTGGTCACCCACCTAGGAATCCGTGGCGCATCGTGTTTCTTAACGTATGTGACTTTACGGTACGTAGTTAAGCAATTCGGCTAACGTCGCCGGCGCACGAGATTATGTGAAATGGTCTAATAATTTGATGAAAAATTTATCAAGAACCTCTTAGTATCCTATCACAAGGAGCAGACACATGGGAATTAAGTAAGAGGAATAGAGCCCGGTCGATGTCCCTTGAAACCGACTTTCTGAAAAGGAACTTCCATGTATCAAAATTACACGAAACGAAGACATCCGACAAAGGATGGATGTGGAAGATCCATCTTAGACACGGTTGAAGCCAAGCGATTGATTTGGTATGAGTATCTCGTAGGGATGGATCACATATAGAGGTAAAAGAATATGTAGTTGTGGACATCTATAACAAAAAAGAAGCATGGCAGCCCTCCTAGTATCTGGATGAAAGATGTAGAATGTGATATGGAAGCAAGGGGTCTACGATAAGGAGACTGGGTATACCAGAAAATATTGGACGTTGAGAAGCGAAAAACGGTGTCAACCGTAAACAACACGCGTTGTATGTGTATATATGTGTATCAGAAATGGTGCGGTCAAATGTAACAGAACTTCTTTACCGTGGTATCAGCTCGTGATCACTGAAGTCACGCACCCGAAGAACGAGCGTACTTGTCCGGTGCCGCGCGTTAGCAGCAGTGTGTTGCGACGCGTGTGCCCGCTCGCAGCCCGCTCCTCCGCCTCCGCCGCCACCTGGCGGTCCGTGGCCGCGTGCCCGCTCCGCCTCTGTCTCCGTCTCTGCCTCTGCAGTTTGTTGCCGGAGCACCCAACCTCACCCACCCGGCCCGCGTTTTCGGCAATCAGATAGCCCCTATGAAGTCCCGGTCTCCTTACGGAGGCGGAACAGGGAAGGGTGGTGAATGAGCAACAACGGCGTTGAAGTATAATCTCAGGAGTAACTCACAATTACGTTTTTGACTTTTGTTGCAGTCACGTGGCAGTCAATACATTTTATTCCCTTGGCTAGCGCCGTTAGTAACCGGCGTTCCCAGACGGTCACCAATCCAGAAATCACTGATGCTTCGATTTGCTCAGCTTCCGCGACTTCACGGAGCGTAGTTAAGCAATTCGACCCGAGATCATGCGCAATAATCTAATAATTTGATGTAAAATTCTCCGAGTATCTGCATCACAAATGGTTCTGCAGTGTGGTATCCGCTCCTCACAAACGTTTGGCCCCTGAAGTCACGCCCCCAAAGAACGACCGTTCTTATCCAACGTGGCAGCAGAGTGTGAGGCGGCGCGTGTGCCCCCTCGCGACCGCCCACCTGGTCCGACGCCCCGCCATCGCGCGCCGGCTTCGCCTCGGCCTCCGGAGTTTGTTGCCGGAGCGCCCAACCTCGCCCACCCGGCCCGCGTTTTCGGCAATCAGATAGCCCCCTATCAAGTCCCGGTCTCCTTGCGCGCACGGACCGAGGTGGGGGCGGGGAGGGGGGAGACAACGGCGGAGTGCCTGCGGCCGGGGTGCGTCGCTCCATATTGTGGGCCGAACAAAAGCGCACCGCCGCCACCGCCGCCGCCGGACGATGGAGTCCGTTGCAGCACACGGGAGGGAAAGGGGCGGGGCGGAGCGGGGCGGGGCTTCGAGAAACAAGAACAGCACAGCGCCCGCACCGCCCCCGCGCGCGCGGGCGGGAAAATATCGCACCGAGATCCCACACGGCTGGCACGGTACTGCATTCGGGGCGGGGCGGGGCGGGGCGGGGCGCGGCGGGGCGGGGCGGGGCGGGGCGGGGAGGGGCGGGGCTGGCGGAATGGGCGAGGCGATACGGCTGGGCGAACTGGGGGGTTTCTCTCTCTTCGATCGGCTTCCGCCGGAGCAATGCCGGGGCCGCGGGGGCCGGGGGCCGGGGCGGGCCGAAGCGAGCCCCCCCTAACCAAGCTAATAACGCCTCTCTGAGACGCGCCAGGCTCGACGTCGTTCCCATTTTTCTCCCCCCTCCCCCCCTCCACCTCGCTTTCGTTCCGGCGCGCGCGCGTCGCGCAGTAAAAAGACGCCCCGATGAACCTTCGCGCAAGAAATTGCGAGCAGACGCGGGGCGGCGCGAGCCGCCAACAAAGCGCCACCGCTTGCAAGTTCGCTGCTAATAAACACAAAGTGTGATATTTCAATTAATATTGCGCGCGGGAGCGGGGCGTGGTGGTGAAGGGCGGAGCGTAGCGGTGAGGGGCGGGGCCGAGAGGGGTGGGGCGGGGAGTGGCGTGCGGGGAGGAGCGGTGCGGGGAGGAGCGGTGCGGGGAGGAGCGGTGCGGGGAGGAGCGGTGCGGGGAGGAGCGGTGCGGGGAGGAGCGGTGCGGGGAGGAGCGGTGCGGGGAGGAGCGGTGCGGGGAGGAGCGGTGCGGGGAGGAGCGGTGCGGGGAGGAGCGGTGCGGGGAGGAGCGGTGCGGGGAGGAGCGGTGCGGGGAGGAGCGGTGCGGGGAGGAGCGGTGCGGGGAGGAGCGGTGCGGTGGAGGGGCGGGGTGGAGAGGAGCGGGGCGGAGATGAGCGGGGCGGAGAGGAGCGGGGCGGAGAGGAGCGGGGCGGAGAGGAGCGGGGCGGAGAGGAGCGGGGCGGAGAGGAGCGGGGCGGAGAGGAGCGGGGCGGAGAGGAGCGGGGCGGAGAGGAGCGGGGCGGAGAGGAGCGGGGCGGAGAGGAGCGGGGTGGGGCGGAGAAGGGTGGGGCGGAGAGGGGCGGGGTGGTGGAGGGGCGGGGCGGGGGGGAGGGGGGCAAGGCGGTGGGGCGGGGCGGGGGGGCGGGGCAGGGCGGGGAGGGGCGGGGCTGGACGGGGAGGGGCGAGAGCGCAGGGACAAATGGCGGTGGAAGTTGGTCTGCTCTTTTGATGGCGCCCCTTCGTTAGCGTCCTCGCAACGGCGCAGCGGGCGGGGGCGAGGGCAGGGCGAGGCGGGGGCGGGGAGGGAGGAGGGAGGTTACAATCACTGGGAGGCGAAGGTGTGAGGGAGGACGACCGGTGGCGCAGGAATTGAGGCGAAGGAAAGGTAGGTGCGACCAAGAGCGGTCTCAAGTTTCAGCAGTTGAAGTGGAATCAGATGTTCTCGGAAGATTCATGTAATTTTGTTTTTTCAGCATTTGATTTTCTAAGAAGGAGCTGATCATTCAGTGCGACAGGTTCGCGTCTGAGAGGTGAGATTCATATCCGGTGTTATTGAATCACGCAAGTATAACTGAGTTACGCCTATTTTAAGATCTTTGTCTTTTCCTGTTGAGAATATTCTAATTAGTTGTTAGGATTTTGAAGATACTGCGGGTTATGTACAGAAAAAATTAATTACCAAAAATTGTACACATTTTCATTTTATCTTATCTATATACTGAGTATAATCTTATTTATAAATTGATTATAATTGAGTTACGTCTATTTTAAGATCTTTGTTCTGTCCCGTTGAGAATATTCTAATTAGTTGATAAGATTTCAAACATACTGTGTTTAGTTACAGAAAAATTAATTTTCCAAAATTGATCACTTTTTCATTTTATCTTATCTACGTTCAATGATGCAAGTATCTATGTTTATTTTCCGGTATAACACCTTTCTAAATAATTGCTTCTCTTATGGAAAAGTTATCTTGTTAAGAAATGCAACGAGGGAGGGGGCGGAGTACGCAGAGCAGAGCTAGTTGCGAGGAGTGAAACGCGGGGAGTTGGGTTAAGCCCGACGGACAAATGTGAGTGGGGTCGAAGTAAAAAGGGGTGTCGTGGAGTGGGGTGGGGAGTCACGGTGGGGAAAATAAAATTACTTCCATTTCACACTACAACTAGATTTCATTCCTTTTCCTGTCGAATACATTATTGAGAAACCGTTTCCATGCTTGCACACGAGCTTCAAAGACGTCGGTCCAGTCTTCGAGTCTCAAGAACATTCACCAACTTTCGAAGTGTAATTGAGAGATTCATCGTGGTTTGTTAATGGGTTTGGGAATATTGATGGAGATAATACTGCAACAAAGAAAGTTTAGGACCAAACTTTCTTCATCATGTTTAAGTCGAGATATCTTCCTTCTACTTTCTCGTCTACGTACGGAGTACTTAGTCTACATCTAGATACGTAGTAATAAACGTTTTTGACTCAATGTTTCTTCAAACGTTCGGTACGCACAGTGCTAAATGCACTGATCAAGAGAAGATAAATGCCATTTTGATGAATTCTTTTGATTTTTCACTAATTACATGCATGTATTTTTTAAACACATCTTATATGGTTAATATGAACAATATAAGCGTTTTAATACATCATTTTATTCCTGAGTAGTAGGGCATTAAATAATTTTTGATAATGTTTTTCAAACATTCAAAAATTATCAGGGAAAACAAGCTCAAAATTAAGCAGTTTCAGAAACTCTCAAACGATATTGTCTCAAAATTGGCTGCAAATTCTTTAATAACACTATGCATATCTAACCAGTTTTCACTCTTACATAGTATTCTGAGAGATGTATTCCAATTTCACTCGTATTAAGGACCTATATACAGTAAACTAAGAGTCTTTTAGGTGCCGATAGGTAGCAAATCTGCCTAAACAGACCTACCGTCCACGGGAAGAGGGCTAGGCAAAACGGAAAAGCAAACCCCGACTAAAGAGATTAGAAAACTAACTAGTCCGGTAGAGTAAGCCATTCTGTAGAACAACTAGTTTGTTATTAGTATTGGATGTATCCCGACGCTGTCCGGGCTTTTATTTTATCACAATAATGTATCCGACAGGAAAAGGAATGAAATCTAGTTTTAGTGTGAAATGGAAGTAATTTTGTTTTCCCCACCGTGATTCCCCACCACACCCCACTCCACGACACCCCTTTTTGCTTCGACCCCACTCACATTTGTCCGTCGGGCTTAACCCAACTCCCCGCGTTTCACTCCTCGCAACTAGCTCTGCTCTGTATACTCCGCCCCCTCCCGTCAACGGAACTAATTTTCAGTTACGACCTTCACTTACTCAAAGCCAAATTGAGCTATGATTCATTAATCACAATGCATTTAGTGGGCAATTCTGCGCTCTTTTAGGATCATCTAAACATATTTTCTCAGCGTTTTCAATTCAAGTTATTAAATTCTATTTGCATGAACCGTAAAGGGGAAAGGCGAAGTTTTCAAAACTCACGAGGAAAGTAACTTTTTCTGGTTTTTAAGATCACGTGTACAACACTTCAGTAAGATGAAAATAAAATTATTTCCACATAATAAAATCAAATTTTTTACACATTGTAAATGATCATGATCGAAAATACTAGCCCAAATAACGTGCGACCAAATTCTCTACATTTCAGAGAGAACTCCGTCAAAAACGAATGCTTTTTGTGTAAAACAAATATATTAGCATATAAACGAAAAGTTGGATAGAAATGATAGACAATATGTTGACACAGATTCTATATTATTAGAGTAATTTTCGAAAAACACAAAAAATTCTCACAGGAAATTCCATTGATTTCCTATCCTTCACTAATTTTTTTAAACGGCAATGACAGTGTCACACACGGTTAAATTTGATGCTTGACTTCTAGGCTGTCCGGGTGACGCCGCATCATTGGCAGAGAGGTCCTTTCTGCTTCTCAGCCAACGACGCGGTGTTACCCGGACAGCCTAGAAGTCATGAACTCGAGCCGCGGAAGCCTACGTGTAAAATTATGGTGCTTCTTAATTCTGTACATTAATTTGATCTCAAAAGTTTAAATTGAAAACAAAGCCACCGAGGCAACCGGACCCAGTCGGGACAAACTCTAAGCTCTTGGCTAGTCTCGACTTGTGTGGTAGTATAGTGTATAGCAGTTCAAGTGTGTGTAAGGGGTGACGATAGATCAAGGAAGAGGAAGGAAAGATCGCGCACGGTCCGTGGCCCGTTTGTTAGGGTACTGCTCCGGCATTCGTCTGATGTTGATCGGAGAAACCACTGAAACCGACCGATCAGCGCAGCCGGTCGCTAGAATTCTTCTCCAGACAGCGACAGAACTCTACCTAGTTCTATGGCTAGTTTAGAAATGTCTGCCACCGTCGGAACTCGAACCCCAAGATCTCACGTTCAGAGGCACTGCGGACACATTTACTACAGTTGGGAGTAGCGGACACATTTACTAAAGTTTTGCCTTCACTTCGATTGCAAACGCAAGAGCGCAGCTTGTAAGTGAAATCAGCGGCAGCCCCGAATGATCGGCCGCAGTCCGCGGCGAGAGCTCCGGGCCGAGCTGCGCCGCCCATTCATTGCCGCGCTCTCTGCTATTTATGAACGACGCCTCGCCTCGCCTCGCGGAGCCACACGGGTCAACGGCGCCTCGGTGCAGCTGCGCCGCGCGACGTCAGTGGCCGAGTGCAGAGGAGGAGAGGGGGAGGGGAGGGAAGGGGAGGGGAGCTGGCGGACAGATAGGCGCCGCGCCGAGACGATCAAATGAGATTCTTTATTGTCACGTTTGACTACACTTGTAACGACGTGACCTTTTGCGACACGACACGCGAGACGGACGTTGCGACTGTAACGAGGAACCTTACGCGGCTCCACACATTCGGCTTTCAAAGAGCAGCGAGCTACCGCTCGCCCAATCCCGAACAGCTGAAGTGTTCGGCGAATGTTCGCTCCCTTTGATGTGTCCTAAAGGCGGCTCCACACATTCGGTATTCGCCGAGCAGCGAGCTACTGCTCGCCCAATCCACAACAGCTAATTTGTTCGGCGAATGTTCGCCCCCTTTGTTGTGTCCCAAAGGAGGCTTTACACATTCGGCATTCGCGGAACAGAGAGATACTGCTCGCCCGATGCCGAACAGCTGATGTGTTCGGCGAATGGTCGCTCCCTTTGGTCTGTCCTAAAGGAGGCTTCACACATTCGGCATTCGCCGAGCAGCGAGCTACTTCCTCGCCCAACCTCGAACAGCTGATGTGTTCGGCGAATGTTCGCTCCCTCTGATGTGTCCTAAAGGCGGCTCCACACATTCGGCAATCACTGAGCATCTCGTCTAATCCCAAACAGTTGATGTCCTCGGCGAATGTTCGCTCCCTCTAATGTGTCCTCAGGTCCAACACGCGGTGGGTAGGACGAATACCAAATGTTTGGCGCTCGGCGAATCGCAAGCCACCCGTCCACACTACTCGGGATTAGCCGAATGCCGCATGTGTGGAGCCGCCTTTAGGTACGACTCTACGTTTCACTTTTCAGCGCAGGGCTGCCAGGGCCGAGCAGAAAAAATACATGTTGGAAATATTTTTAGTACATACATGTAGTATTGTAAAAATATGTGACAAAGAATGGAAGGATGTATGTGATGATGTAGCACTATTAACTCTTTCTGCAACTGACCTAATCAGAAGACAATCCATGACATTTTATGAACTGGCTTTCCAACAATGAACAGCGTATTTGTCATCAGAAGTAGCGATTAACTCAACATTCGCATTCATTATGGAGATTATTCTACTCGGGGAAATTAAAATCAATAATGATTAACTATATATACAAAACGCCCCATCAAGACGATGTATCTCAAAAAGTTTATCGCTTTTTCTATCCGATTTTTCTTATCGTTTCTACCTACTGGCCAATCACTGTGGCTCGTCTAACTTCGGTTGCGGTATACTACATCGATCGCTGTCTCGCATGCGATTTTAACAGAGTTTTTAGTTATTTTCAATATTTGGCGCATTTTGGAACTCTGTTGGACATCATTTCACACGTGGGATAGTCCTATTAAATACCACTCGTGCTGTGAAAATTCTCATATAAATCCCCTCGCTTCACGAGTCGGGAATTTATCGACAATTTCTAAAGCACTCGTGATATTACCTATGAAAATTAAACGAATATCACATATGCAAATCACAAGTAGGTATAGCTAATACGAAATTGAAATGATTTCTGACGCGTCTTCTGTTTGCACTGAACGGATTTAACTTGTTATTGGTGCGAAGAGAATCAGAACTCTCCTTGAAGTCGAGAATCAAGAGAGGACGCCGGCAGACGCCGTGTGGTGCCTGGGGCGCCGGACGAGACGTTGCAAATGCGCTGAACTCGCTAGTGGCGCAGAGTAAATGTCCCGGGAGCAACAGGCAAATGGCAACGGCCGGGAGGCGTGCGGGACGTGTCTGTTGTGACGGCAGAAGCAATAAGACGGCGCGTGAGGAGGGGAGGGGTGTGTGGGGGAGCGGTGGATGGAATGGAGGAGGGGGAGCGGCGGGGGCAGAAAGGGGCGGGAGGGAGGGAAAGGGGAAGCGATGGAGGGATGGGGTGGGGTGGGGCGTGGAGAGGGGAGGGGCAGAGATGGTGGGATGGGGAGGGGAAGGGAAGCGGAGAGAGGGGAGGAGAGAGGTGGGGGAGGTGGGGGGGGAGCTTTGGCCGGCTGCCACGCGCCTCGCCAGACGCTGAGGCCTCATTTGCGGCTGCGTGCGACGCGGCGCCCTGGGTGCATTGGAAGAGGCGGCGAACGTTGCGCTCGGCGCCATGTCAGGGAATGCGGATGGCTGCTAGCAGCTTCGCGGCATCCGGAAGCGGACGCAAGACAAGTACACGACAGAAACCTCATAATTCGCCTGCCGTTGGGCAGATTAATACTAACAACATTGCACGTATTTTTTACCTCCCTTCAAAATGTTTTAATACAATGTCTGGAGAAGAATTCTAGCCGCCGGTTGCTTTAATCGGTAGTTTTCCGTGGTTTCTCCGATCAACGTCACACGAATGCCGGAGTAGTACCCTAACAAACGGGTCACGGGCCGCCCACGATCCTTCCCTCCTCTTCCTTGTTCTACCCTCACCCCTTACTTACACACACACTTACATGCACTACACTTTCTCACAGGCCAAGAGACCAGTCAGAAGCTTGAATCTCGTCGGCGCCCTGTTAGTGGGAGATACCTGTTTGGAGAAAATCCTCGTCAGATGTCGCCACGCAGCGGCGGGAGAAGATCACCCTCTCCTCCCGCGGTAAAATTATGCACTACACTTACGACACCTTAGCAGCTGATTATCTCGGAATTACTAATCAATGAATGGTTTGCGCTAAATGTCCCTTCCCTTTGTTGCCGATCAGCGATGTCCAACGTGGTCCCAGTGCGCACATGGCCTATGAGATTGCACTTCTCCCCCCCCCCCCCACACACACACACAGAGGGCGCCCGGAGAGCCCGCGCCCTCCTCCGCCAGCGACGGGCGAAAGGGGTCGCGAGTTCAGTTCCCCGAAGAGCCAGGCCGCAATTCAGGATGTTCATGTTGCTCCCGAAGCCGCCGACCACTGGCGGCGCCTGCGAGGCACAATGCAGCCTAGGGAGGGTGGGGCCGCTGCGGCGCGCGGGGGGTTTGTCCAGCACATGTGGTTAGCGAACAGCGAATTCGGACTTTCGGGGACTTTCCGTGTAAAACTGAAACTGTAACTTTTCGTGTGAAGCTGCCTAGATATACCACATTGAAGCTATCTCCTCTAGCGACGTTGAACAGTTATAGAACAAGAAGTGGAAGAGCTGCCGAGATAAGGTTGACACAGTGTCTTCTTGCACAGGACAGCAGTGTCTGATTAGTTACAAAAGTGGCATGTGGAGTAGCTTAACTTTCAGAGGGAATAAATTCTGTTTCATGTATCAAACATTATTTTAAGAACATCTCTATGAGATGGGTTTCGGTCATTACGCAGTATTATGCAAAGTTGTCCATGGCTTGCCGAGAATGTCGCATGTGCGAATCCGATCTGAATTGTCACAGTCATTGTCACAGGAATTACTTCATTGATCAATCCTTTTTAGAATGTGAACTGCATTTTTTTGGCGTGTCTGTTTATGAGCGATTTGGCGAAGACGAAAAGCAGGGTTGAATAAGTGAATACAGAATAAGTGAATACATGACAAGTCAAAGGTGTTGGAAACTAGTCGAAAGAAGGCAAGTAATCCTAGAAATTGAGAAAAGAGTTCATGACAGATTTTTGGTGATATTTTAAGGAAGAGCACAAACTAATAAAATTTTAAAATGGCACACTTTCAGGAAGTTACAAAACCTGGCCAGCTAACACGAGATTAAAAATGCTTAAACGAACAACTCTTTAAAAGTCATCGTTTATGAAAAAGTGACTAGAAACCAAGTAAACACAGATAATTATATTCTTTAATTCAAGTGTAGTTTGCCCTGTCAGGGGTCAGCCTAAGACAGGTTTCATCGCATTCTTCGATTAAATCAGATCCCTTGTCCCACGCGTCCCCAAAAGTCACGAGGTGAGAACAGACGGGGACACTGACATCCAATCGGGAGAAACATGAAGTCGTAACGAAGCCCGTGATTGGGCGACAGCGTCCCCCCTCGCGCGTCTGTGAAGAAACTCGTTGTTTTAATCGGATCGTTCGGTTCGGCGCGCGCTGCGATCCGGGCAGCCCAGTTCGCCCGGCGCCGACGGATAAGCGGCGGGCGACTTTCGGCGTCTCGCGACCGCCACCGCGAGGGCCTCGGCCCGGCCGGGGAGGCTGCGGCGCGCCAGCCCGGCAACTTTCGGGCAGAAGTCGAGACTTTCCTTATTCTACATAGCGGCCTCGGGTTGGCCGGTTGTGGCGATGGAAATAGTATGAGTTTGAGGGGTCCGCTCGCTCAAAATGGACAGCGGGTGACGGGCTCAGAAGTCTTTCCCTTGGCTAAAAAATTCCTGCTGCATTGCCACAGGCAAAACACCGCACGTAACAGATTTCATGGCTACTTTTTTTCTCAAATAGACAAATAGAGACTAATCTACACAGATTAAAATTAAAAAGATTCAATATTCGAAAAATACTTGTGTACTTTCTTTCATATTTCAGTATTCACATTTATAACTGGTTGAGTTTTTTATACATAATACGCCTTTATTCGCTGACGTTACATCACCACGTAATGTTGATATTTTCCAACCTTGAATATTTGTGCCAGTTTTGAAACAATCAACTCGAAAACTCAATGATACAAAATTGCTAACATTAATGATCTTGAATCATAATGAACACAGTATCACAATCTAAAGAAAACTATGGAAACATACATTTGAAATGAAAATCTCTTTGAGAAAAAAGAGTTAAATTCTCTACGATATTCCGAAAGCCTTATTTCGATCAAGATTCTTGGGGCTTGGATAACCGAAATATGGATCTGCTTCAAAATGTATCGTATTAGTTAGTGTCTTAATCTCTTTAGTCGAAGCTAGCTTTTCGGCATTGCCCCACCCCATTCCAAGCTGTTACCTATGGGCGCCTAAAATTCATTTTTTCCACATTTTCCCAATTTTTTGGTTTTCCAACAGAAGAAATAAAAAAATACTTCAAGAATAATACAGAAGAGTACAACATGGACGTAGATAAACATTGTCACTAAAAAAACTGAAGCTGTCCCTGAGGAAATGTTTTTCGTGCGTTTCCGAGTATGCGTAAAATTTTTGAATTATTTCATTCACAGAAAGCATTTGAAATTTCGCGAAACTTCATAATTTGCAACAATAGTGCTTTCCAATACAACAGAATAAAAGAAATGCCTATAATTTACTAAATATTATCGACGTTAGAGATACATAAACTAAAAGTGTTACAGCAGAACTTTTTGGCATTATTTGTAACGGTTATATTATACTACTAAACTAAAAGTGTTTCAACCAGCAAGAAATTTTTTCTCCGCGTCAAGACTCGAACTAAGTCCATTGAGTTATCTCGCTTTGCGCTTTACTGCTACACCAAAGAGATGCTGGGCCAAACTTTTATCGACGCTTAAAAACTAATAGTCTCTCTCCCATTACTCCCCACACACAAGTTTTCAAAATTTAGAGTTCAACGAAAATTAGATCCACCCCATATTTAAGAGTTCTTTGATCTATCCGCGGTAAAAAATGGACCTTTTAAGAGAAAAAAGATTGTTTCATAAATTGCATTAACGTCAAGCAGATATAACGCGTAATATATTAGTTTTATAAAAACAATATTACATGAGCTTTTAAAGGTCTAATTTGTTAGAACAGATTTTACTGAAGACAAAAATCCCCATCATCAATGTAGTACGCTTGAAATGTTATTTTTTTGGCAATTTTCGAAATATTCGACGAATTACTTCGTACGACGTACACGTAGTCGTTTGCTTTCTCGTCTTACTTCGTATATTGTAATTGTAAGAAAACACCGAAAAATATTTTGAACTATTTCAATTTTCGAAAAACCAGCGATTTCAACGAAAATAAGATCTGCGCCTTTATTTTATCCGTCGTTTTTGCTATCAGAGGACAAAATTTAATAAAAATATAGAGCCATTTGTGAGATAAATGTTTCAGGCTTGAGTTACAAACTCCTAGGGCCTGGAGTTTCTTAACATCTATCGAGGAATATCGATTTTGGAGAAACTCAGCTGAACGTTTTAGGCACCAGCGTTGACCACAGACAGACGGACTGAAAAAAAAATGCCGTTTCTTAATTTTTTTTTGTATCCAGGCTCCACCAAACTTGGATTCTGACTACTCAACGTGAAATTAATAATTTACTATATATAGGAATAAGATTTATTCCTATATGCTACGAAGTAAGGCGAGAAAGTAACAAAAATTTATCGTGTTCATTTTGAAAAATAAAAAGAATACAGCAAAATGGAATTTTCAGCCCGTTTATCTCTATCCGAACAGAAAGTTTAGAGAAAATATTTGAAGCCGTGTTTGAGATAACGTTCCTTTGAAAATTGCCTTTATTTCACGCAATCCTAAAACGAGTTGTATAATATCTGAGGCTGAAAATCGCCGTCTGAAAAAGTATTTGATGATGTTTAGATTAATATTCACAAGACACTATGTAAGAAAATAGTAAACAAAAGCAGAAAGATAATGAAAAATAATGTGATGAGAGTGACACTTACATGCTTTTTTTTATAGCAATTGGTTTAAAAGTAAACTCTTTCGGGATTATCTAAACCGGGAAATCCAAGTACGCAATTTAAGACGGCTTAAGATTCTGCTCGCACTGTACCAAAACTGAACATAACGATTCTGCGTCATGCTGTTAACTAGGTTTACCTTAATATCGGAGCAATTGGGAGGAGAATAGGCGAGAAGATAATCTCGTCAACTTACGATCCGATCCGAGAGATCAGCGTAGAACGGCGTCGGCGGAGGACCCCCCCCCCCACGCTTCCTTCCGCCCCCCTACCCCCCACCTTCCGCGAACAGCGGCGCGCGCGCACCCGCTCAAGCAGGTCCCCGCGATCGGGCGCGATGACATATCCCGCTCCCGGAGAGACCGCATTATCCCTCAGCGAACGGCTTTAAAAGAATAGTCCCACGGCGCTCGCGGAGATACGGGACCTTGTTAGGTACATTGCAATAACGTTAAGCTCTCGTAATCAGAGGAGCCGAGAACTGGCTGGGAAGCAAGGGAAAGACATTATCGGATTTTGTTCTGATTACTTTTCTTCTTGCGAAATTCCCCCGCTCTTACAGGGCGCCCATTATAGTAGTTTCACAACTGATACTTAAAAACACTAAATTCTTATTAGAGTTTGCATCGCATTAATATGAACTGTGCTCTTCGTATGTGTACGAGTGTGAGAGAGAGGAGTGAGAGGGAGAGAGGAAGAGGGGGGAGAAAGGGAGACAGAGAAAAAAAGAGTGAGACAGAGAGAAAGAGAGTGATGGAGAGAAAAAGAGAGAGAGACAGAGGGATAGATACAGAAGACAGAGAGAGGGAGAGAGAAAGACAGAGAGAAGGAGAGAGAAAGACAGAGAGGGAGAGAGAAAGACAGAGAGGAGAGAGAAAAATAATACTTCATTCCCCAAACCAAAAAAAATTTCTGCTGTAATATATCTTACGATTTCTTATTGAAACTCGTGTTCGTCTATTTGGAGGATGAAAACGCAACATTACATTCATAAAAGAATGAGACGTAGTATACGCGAAATCACGGTTAAAAATTCGTTATTCATTCAAAATATTCGTAAATTATCAGAGAGTACGAAAGGGTGTAATTGCAGTTAAAGATAAAACTGTCGCTTCGTCCTGCGCGAAGAAACCATTTACTGGCGGAGCCGCGCAAAAAATGTGGGAGAGGGGGCTCTTTAGGAGAGGTTTAGGTGCTGGCACCAGCTCTTATGGGCCTCTGGAGGGGGAGGGGGGCTGAGAATGGGCGGCGGAAAACCAAGGCCCTGGCTGCTAACGCAGCGCGCGGTTAGTTTTTGCAGCACCCGTAATTACCTCGATTGGGAACACATTTCATGGGAAGGAGATTGGGAGTGGGAAACGGTAATGGAAGGAGCGAATCAGAAGGAAAGGAAGCGAGGAAGAACAAAGAAGGTATTTGGAAAGAGAAAGCTGGGAAGAGGAGACGATTAAGAAGGACGACATGCAATTTCAACTGCATGTTCCGGAGACAGATTGAGGGAGGATGGAGTATGCTGAGATTAGGAAATTGTTTATTGTTTCTTTCCGGGAGCGTCAATTGTTACAGGCCTTAGTCCTGTAAGTGTATATTTCCCGGAAAGTGGCGATCTTCCTCCTCCCCTGGAATGTGAGATCACGTGCCGACCTACTCGTCAGAATGTGGAATATCTCTCTCGAGGTATCTCTGTCCAAGCAGGATTCCACCTTAGCTCGAAGCGACTGACTAGCCTCACTTGACATGCAGTTTACATTCTGGCAGAATAAATAAATGGTAATTATATGGGCTGAGTATTACGTTCGCTGCTTTCAGCCTCTTGAATATTTGTTGCAGCTTCTGCATATGGTCCTCGAAAGATTTTCCGTCAACAATTGTATCGTCATCAGAGACAAGGCATGTCTCCCACGACAGATCTCTCAGCACATTTTTCATTGATTCGAACGTAGCTGGAGCATTGCTGTAAACTGTCCCAAACCTGTGCTTGTGACGTACTGTAGTGCATATAACTGTGAGTGAGTGAGAGAGAGAGAGAGAGAGAGAGAGAGAGAGAGAGAGAGAGAGAGAAGAGAGAAGTGAGAGACAGAGACAGAGAGACACACATACAGAGAGAAAGGAAGAGAGAGAGAGAAGAGAAGAGAACAAAAATGTGGAAGGAAAGATCGCACGCGGTCCGTTGCATGTTGAAGTACTCCGGCATTAACGGAAGAAACTACGAAAAACTTTTTGGGAGAATTGGAGAAAATCGGCTGAAAGCAAGGGCTGAATTCGACCTCGCTACCTTCGGAACTCGAACCTCCTTCCCTCCGGGCCAGCCATGGCCGCGGGCGGAGAGGCGCCGCGCCAGCTTCCCAACCCGGCCGCCGCGCGGCGCGGCGAGCGCAGGGCGCCCGTCGAGGGCGCAGCGCTGAGCGCTTTTTGCACGGCACTCGGCGCGATGCCGTTTAGATAGCGGGGTTTCGATAACGCCGATAGCGGCGCGCGCTGATAACACGCCGGTAATGGCGCGCGCGCCCGGTACACAGGTGGCGCTAGCGGCTTTCCGCCCCCCTCCCCTCCTCCCCCACCCCCTACCCCCCAGGCGAGGTGAGCATCGACACAGCGCGCCCGCACGCGGTCCGGGGGCGTGTAACGCGGCAGGGCGGGTTTATTGCGAAACGACTTCCGCGGCGATTGGGCGGGCAAACGACACGCCCCCTTTTGCGCACGAGTCACCGGTCGATTTGCGGGCCTGGCAAGTGGCGGCTCTAAAGAGATCCCATCTTTAATCCGGTTCAATTAATTTTTATAAGGGGAAACTAGTGGCGCTAAAATGGCACGTACTTTCTCGCCTGTATTTTCACGCAAAATTACGCAAAAAGGACTAAAGAGGTTAGAAAAAGAAATGTACACGACTTTTTTCAAAATTTATCTTTACGTAACAGATTTCATTAAGGAAAAAATCTTCATAATTGAAGTAGCAGGAAGACGTCGAAATTATTGAATTTTTGCAGTTTTGAAAAAATCGGGAATTTTAACGAACATGAAACTTGCGTCATTCTCTTAGACGTTCTTCACATTATCAAACAACAAAAGGTAATCAAAAACGACGGAGTCATTTTTTGAAAATTTGGTAATTAAATTAAATTATTAATTTAAATAAATTAAAAAAATATACGTTTCAAATTCGAGGGACTGCAACACCAGCCATATCGATTAGGGAATATCAATTTTGGAGAAGTTCGGCTGAACGGTTTAGACGCTAGTGTTGTACACGAACAGACGGACTGACATACAGACGGACGGAGAGACGTTTATCTGTCATTCAATTTTTCGGTATAAAAAGTACAGAAAACATGTATTCTTGCTATACTACATGTTAGAGGATTTTTCTCGAAATTTCGATACATAATTTATCCACTTTTTCGTCACCAGGGCCCTGTAATAAGAACCGAAAATTCGCCGTCCCCTCCCCCCAGAGCTTTTTATTACTTTCTCTCAACTGTGTAAGCGATAGCGAGAAAGTAAAAATACAACCACAAAAACACACGTCCTTCTTTCACAATGCAATTCCAAACAATAATATTCACACTATTGCAGTCGTGTTGGTTCTGGGTTATACCCGATCATGTTTCGAAGATAAAGTAAGCAATTACATCGTTGATCTACATGATTTCTAAATATGAAGTTCTATTCACGAGGTTTCGTATTAGAAATATTTAATTTTATGTAAATAATGCAAGTAATATTTGTAGAAAAATTAAAATAGCAGTGCGTAGGAAAACATCGGAATCAACTGAAACGATGCTGAATCTTAGCCGAACAGTTCCTTCTTCTGCAGTGCGAGAGGCCTCGACTAAATCAACGACTCAGTCTCGTTGGGAAGCAGGATATTGATCAAAAGGTAAGCATTATTCATTTTAATTTCGCCGTGATATACGATCGTACCGATATTAAATTTTTCTAAGTTATTTTCGTGATCCGGTAACACATTTTAATGAAAATGGAAAAAGCGCTGGAAGTTCGGTGCGAGGGACCTACATTGATCTCTTCTGGCACATAATTCCTTTCCAAAATAATAAACATATTAAGCAAACTCTGCGTCATTGCTAAAGGTTGTGAACTGTGTATTTGTTGTATATGTGCAATATTGCGTAGCACAGGTCCACTAGGTGGTGATTTTAGTGCGCATATCGACAAATTCGCGGCTGCGACATAATACATGACCGTGATATTTATTGCCAGGATAAAGCAAAACGCGACAACGTGAATAAAGTCGATATTGCCAGAAATTAATATCTGTCGAACGGATCTCATATTTATTCCCTACTGTTCACGGATGTGATAAATGTTCGACTTCGGAACGTAACTTGTGCTGTCTGTCGACGAAAACAAATCATTAATCGATCGTCAAGTTTAGTGTTGAAACATCTACATCTGCATCGATTGAGAGAAGTAGGTTGTTGTTTTTCCCACCTTAAGAAAAATGCGCCGGACACCACAAATTGTAGTCACCAATTTTTAATAACACTTCTTAGAAACACATTCTTTAAACTCAGTAAGATTCATTATCACCCAAATTTTCATGAAACAATATGATAAGCAAAGAGGCGAAATAGATAATAGAATTTTGAAGGGGTGGAGTGGAGCATCCATTTTCAATATCACATTTCACCGGGAATTTAGATCAGAAATAGAAATTTGGAGCGCCAATTGTTGAACATTACAATTGTTCTCAAGATGGAGTTTTGTAATCATGGTTAAAAAAGTTGAATTGGCTGTAAACAAATTATTAATTTTATTTTCATTTTTCTCAACATTTCTTGAGTAATTAACATACAGATAAATAACTCAAGACATCCAACGGTGGTATTTAATAAAACTACTTCACGAATGAAATTTCATTAATATAACCTAATATTAATGTAATATACGTTCAAACTGGGAGAGGCTGGGCCACATTATGCGGGTATGTGCCTTGATATAGTCGCGTCCTAATGACAGTTAACTTTGCTAGTATTTGAAGTACGAACAATTTGGGAAACTTAGAACCGCCGAAATTCTTACACCCGTAAATATTGTATAAGCACTGTATGTAGACACAAACTGATGCAAAAACTATTACTTCCTAGCATGTAATAATCAAGAAATGATAATTGTGCGCGGGTATGTCGTCTCTAATTGGTTGGTATGGTTTCATTTCTTTAACGCTCTTGGCTGAAATGTTATGAGTGGAAAAAATGTAAATGTTTCAATGTAAAACTTCGAAGGCTCTTTTGGTCTCACAAGGAATATCAGTTCACTACGTGAGTACGAGCAAACTAGTGGAAATGCGCGACGAAACTTCTTCTCGTCTTTGTGTTATTAGACATCACCTTCTCATATTTAGAAAAAGGTTCTTAGCCCTATTAAAAAGTGTAAAATTGAGGAATAAACAGCAGGAAGAAAGAAATGTCTGGTTTTAATTTTGGAAGTATAGAACGTGTTCAAAAATAAATTTGAACTTTTACAATTTTCAAAATTTCCGAGGTCGGCTTAGTACAAAAACACTTTCCTATATTAGAGCAAACAATTGAAACAAAAAATTTGCAGCCATTTTTTAGAAAATATTGTAAATTTTAAGAGAGGCTTTATATAAATTACCCCGCCCCCTAATCGAAATATTTTAATGATCTCCAGACCACCACGACTAGACAGTACTCCTGACATGTTTCCCAAGTTTGAGCTCTGAAACGTCAAACATGACAGACTTATGCGTGACACGTTCATCCATCATCCATATATCTTTACAAAGACACATCGCCAAATTGGAGTACAGCGAGGCACATATCTCCTCCTCACTTGTACTAATCGTAATCATCTTTGAAACTCTACTAATGGACCTTAATTATGACGCATGATGTTGCAGCTTAAAAGGCCCATAAACACAAATTTTCCGACTGCAAATTCGACATCATTTCTTTTTAAAATTTTAATATATTTTTTTTAAATTTTAGGCCACTTTTCCGCATTTTTTTAAGATATAGCAACCATTGTTATTGCTCTAACTGTAGGAGGAACTGTAGGGAGAATACGTCAGGGGAACACGAGCACACACAAACGTCCATGCCTAAAGCGGGGTTCGAATCCGCGACGCTTCAAGCCTTGACAACTATGGCCCTTTAGCCTTAGTAATGTAGAGTATGCAGGCCGGCCAATATCGTATTGTTGTGGTGATTGGAAGATGACTTTTAGGTATAAAGGCGGCCCCACACATTCGGCATTTGGCGAATCCCGAGCAACCGCTCGCCGAAGTAGTGAGGACGGGTTGCTTGCGATTCGCCGAGCGCCGAACATTCGGTATTCGCCATACCCAACGCGTGCCTGTATTTAGGACACACCAAAGGGAGCGAATATTCGCCGAACACATCACCTGTTCGGGATTGGGTGAACTGTCGCACGCCATTTGGCGAATGCCGAATGTGTGGAGCCGCCTTTCGGACACAGCAAAGGGAGCGAACATTCGCCGGACACATCAGCTGTTCGGAATTGAGCGAACTGTCGCTCGCAACTTGGCGAATGTCGAATGTGTGGAGCCGCCTTTCGGACACAGCAAAGGGAGCGAACATTCGCCGAACACATCAGCTATTCGGGATTGGGTGAACTGCCGCACGCAACTTGGCGAATGCCGAATGTGTGGAGCCGCCTTAATGTCGATGGCAGCAGGATGACCCACAAGTCAGATGACAAGCCTCGAAGTGAGCCGGGAGTCCCCCGCCCCGCCGCAAACCACAACGCTCCAATTTCGTGCGTTCGGACAGCGCGGAGGAAGATTCGACGGGTGTGCGGGATGTAACGCGCGCAGTTCCAAAATCGATTCTTTTGTTGCGACACACGCGACACGCCCGCTGCGGAGCTGTGGTGGAAAGGGAACCGGGGTTAACAAGCGAAATGGCGCGGTGGGGGGAGGACGATGTTACAAGGACAACTCTAACAGAAAGAGTGTGATTGATTATTTTGTGTATGCCAGGGGTGTCAACTGCGATCATTCGTTCCTAACGCGTGATATCCCTGGCGGAGGTGGCTCCCGGTTGGAGCTACCAGAAGGGGTTTCTCCTCTCCTACATTTCCACCAGCAGGAAGCCGCCACAGCTAAGACAAACTTCAAGATTCAACAGGCCCACCACGTTATGTAGTAAAACAGTGCGTGCAAGTATAAACGTGTGTTAGTAGAACAAGGTGTGGGAAGAGAACAAGCAAGAGGAAGGAAATATTGCATGCGGTAGGTGACAAATTGTGAGGGTACTGTTCCGGCATTCCCTTCGTATAGATCGCAAAAACCAATTAAAACTACCGTTTAGAGCATCCATTTGCTAGAATTCTCCTCCAGACAGCTAAACTCGACCTGGCTATGTAGAGTCGAAAACTCCTGCCACCGTCAGAAGTGGAACCCTACAACCCGGTCAGAGACTCTGCAATGACATCATTTGATGCCCTGAGCAGGTCCTGATGTTTCGGAGTGATGGGAGTGTGTGTGTGTGGGTGTGTGTGTGTGTGATCTCGTTCCAGGCGAGGCGGATGCAATTCCTTGATCGTGGGAACCGCAGGCGCGCTTTTCGAGGGGGCAGGGAGGACGGTGCGCAGACAGCGCGATCTGTCGTCCCTCGCGCCGGAGCGTGGGGGCATCGGAAGGTGGACGGCGCTAAGCTAGAAGCTAAGCGGTCGCCGTGGGTGGCGGAGGACGGAGGGAGAGGACGGAGGGAGTGGGAGGGGGCGGGGGAGGCCAGAGTGCCGGAGGACGGGGGTGGGAGTCTGAGGGGGTGGAGGAGGGGCTGATGGGGGCGGAGGGAGGCAGGAGCGGAAGATGGCGGGAGCGGCGGGAGGCGTGGGCGGAGGGAGGCGTGGGCGGAGGTAGGCGGAGGCGGAGGTAGGCGGGGGCGGAGGAAGGCGGGGGCGGAGGAAGGCGGGGGCGGAGGTAGGCGGGGGCGGATGGAGGCGGGGGCGGAGGGAGGGAGGTGGGGGCGGAGGGAAGCGGGGGCGGAGGGAGGCGCGGGGATGGAGGCGTGGGCGGAGAGAAGCAGGGGCGGATGGACGGCGGTGGGGCTTTTGGGGTGGCGAAGGGGGCCGGGGGCAGAGAGGGGCGGAGGGGCGGGGCGGGATTCGCACCGGCGCAGGGTGCGTTCAATCGATGGAGCGCCGCGCCGCTTCGCGTAGCCGCTAGTCCAGAGCGTATCCATCTCGCACGCGGCGCACCGCAGCATTTGTCTCGCGCCCTCGCACGCACACGCCCCCCACGGAAACTTCCAATTACTCAAAATTATTTTACGTGCGCTGCCAGTCCGCTCGCCGTCTGGAATATAAATAATTTCGGATTATGCACACGCTGCGGTTTTGCGTCCCGCCCCGCCCCGTCTCGTCCCGCTCCGCCTTGCCCTGTCTCGTCCCGCCCCGACTCGCCTCGCCTCGCCTCGTCCCGTCCCACCCCGCACCCCGCCCCGCCCCGCCCCACCCCTTGCACCCCGCCTCGCCCGATTCCCTGCCCCGCCCCGCCCCGTCCCGTCCCGTCCCACTCTTTAGCCCGCCTCACTCCCTGCTCCGCCCCGTCCCACTCCCCGCCACGCTCTCTCCGCGCCGCCGCCGCCGTCGTCTTCTGAGCCGCCGCCGCCGCCCCATTTGTCGCGCGCGGCCGCAGTCATATTTCTGCAGGTGGAAAAATGAGCAGCGCCTCGCTAGCCCGCTGCAGTTGATCTGCGTGCACGCGGTCTCCCGAGGCGACTGCAGCGCGCTCCCTTGCCCCCGATGGCAAACACCTTCCTCCGGGCAAAACTTCCCGATGCAGGGGCATTGTCATTCAGAATTCCTAATTAAAACCACGGCGTATAGATGAGAAAGTGCGCGTGCTTCAGTCGTATTGTATTACAGCAAACTAGCACTAGTGCAACGATTTAAATTCATTGTCTTGCGGCGTTTATCATGATTTATTACTGTAATCTTCGAGAGAAGGAACGCAGGTAGAAAATTATTTTTTTGCCAATATAAATAATTTTTTCTCCACCTAAATACATACAAACAAAATTTAAGCAGTTAATTACAATTAAATACGAAGGTGACCACGTGAAACTGAAAAGATACTATTATGATACTACGATTATTTGATATAGATATTTTATATATACATTTTACTCAAAATGACACATTTATAGGTCAAATTACGTTAATAGTATCGTGCTAAAATGAATCACGAATTTTAAAACTTCTTTCGCACTAAACTAGTCCATCCTCATTTCACTTTCAGTTACATCATTACATTTCCAACACTAGAGATAAAGAAAATCAATCACAGTGTACTAATTATGCAACAAAATAACCAAACGTCGCAGTCGATCAGCCCAAGCTTTCAGTTCACAAGCCCACCACAAATGGGAATTAGCTGAAACTAGCACACTTTTTAGGCGCTTTTTTAAAACGTTGAATACGATTTCACGCTTCAAAAGAAATGGATCTCCAATACACGACAAACAAAATAGAGAACTGTATTACTACAAGAAATAAATATAAACCAAGTATTTTTGACAAAAGAAAGCGTATAAATTATGACACGACTTTATACAGAATTCAACATAACCGAAAATATTACTTTCGAATATATTATGGTAACTGCACACTTCAAATTTGGAGAGAATATGAAGTTCGAGTCAATGAATAGTTCGAGTTTACGATATTCCTATTATAGAGAGACAAAACTCAAAATTTAGATAGAGATACTCACAGACGTACGTAGGCCTCCTCTTACAATATTATTTAAAGAAATGTAGTCTTGTGAAAGTATTCGTACAAACGTATACCTGTATATAACGCTAAACTAATTTACGTGCCTTTTATGCAGGAGAAGGCGGAAAAAATTCTCTCAAAGTGTCTGTGTCAGAGCGCATAAATATTTTACACGCTCTTCAGAGCGGCTTTTAAGCTTATTATTGAGTGAAGAAAGGCGACGTTCTTGCAGGGTGGGGAATTGGCACCGCGTCGAGCACTCGGGTTCAATTTGACTCCAAGGACAGGTTATGCAGTAATTCGTAACAGATTCACTGAACTTTGACATTGTGATCAAGACATTGACGACCAGCGTGTGATATGTTTGTCGTTTAAAGGTTACGTCTTAGCGACCAACAATGCCTGTCACGTTTCTTACGGGCTTATCATCATTGATTTATATTAACAGCACTAAAGAAGATTAGTGTGTAGTTGTTTTAGGCTTAGTTAAGACTTTAAGTAACAGTTTGGAACATGATGTAAACATCATGTTTACTTTGCACAGATATTCTTCAGTTCGTGACACCTCCTACAGCTGTTCGCGTTATTTGCAATTATAGTTCACCGGAAGAGGTGGCTTAGGGCATCAACTGATGTCACTGTATTATCCCTGAGGTCAAACGGGCCACAGACCGCGCGTGATATTTCCTTCCTCTTCCTAGTCCTGTCCTCATACTTTACTTACACACACACTTACATGCACTACACTAGCACACACGCCGAGAGACCGGTCGGGACATCATAGCTTGCCCCGACTACGGTGGTGGGCGTTGGTGGGAGATACCTGGTTTGGGGAAATCCCGCTAGCTGACAGGTTCTTAGGTTCTGGATCTTACGATCCAGCGTGGGAAGGACACCCCCACCTCTCGAGGAAAACATGCACTACACTTATGGGACTAATGACCTTAGTATTTGACGCTAATCAATCACATAAATCGATCGATTCCGTTTAAGTCCGTTGCTGACTCCCGTAATGACATCGTTGACGGTCACAAATAACGTCGTGAACATAAGTTCCCCACATTATTCGCTTTTAAATTCATTTCATCAAAAACATACGTAATATAATGTTCGCAAAAAAGAGGGGGTTTTAGAAAGAAATGGAAATATCTCAGCGCGTTCTAATTTTGTTATTTTTTGTCTTTATTTATAACAAAAATATTGTTTAAAAAACTAAGAAACACATTTTCCTTTTTAATGCATTTTCAGTCTTGAACTTCAAGTTGGATCGCATAAATATTCCACATAAAAATTTTAAGAATCCAAAAATAATAAATTAAAACTGTAGAATGTTGTTGCTGACGGTCACTGATAAATTTTATAAATAAGGAGTATAAAATGACTCTTGGAGGACTGGTAGTTTATAAACCACAGGGAATAAGCCCTCATTCATGATCATGTTTCGGGTATACACCGCTTCAAGTTCATTAGTCTTCTAAATAAGTACATATAACTGAAGTAAGTAAAGAATGTCGATATTTCAACGATCCATACAACGATCTACAAGTATCCATAAGGGTCATTTCACATCTTTTATTTATAAAATATTTAAAACAACATTATTTTGACATAATTAATTTCTATAATTATTTGTTTGACTTGTTACCACAATTTGGGACAGCAAGTACATTACGTTTTAAATGTCTCAATTCAACTGAATACTCATAAAATTCAATAAGAAAAGAATTGTTGATATCGTAAGTAGGTAAAAGCGAAACGACATATTCACTGACATATGCATAAGATCCTGGTCAGAAGTGAACAGCATAAAGTAAGCGAAAGGAAAGAAAATAACTGGAGTTCGTCAGCCCATTGACCTTTACTTTATTTCTTTTGACTACTCAATAAATAAATACCTACATCATCGAACGATACTAAGGAACCATTTTTCACGGAGACGTATGCGACGTTGACATTATGACAGGTAGTCAATATGAAAACCCAGATATTGAAGTTTCGTTCATGGTTCCTCTGTAATAATGGAATTCTCATATGAATTACAAGTCATTGCCATGATTCCAGACAATGGTTAATGTTGTTACATTTATGATAAATTTTCAATTTTTTGTGTTTTTTCAAAAATGAAAGTAGTCGTGGAAAGACGATTTTCATAATATAACTATAGAAGCAGGTTTATCACCGCAGAAATGCATTGCATAACACATTACGTGACACATTATACTTCCTCAAAAGAACATAAGCGACATAATTTTTTGTTGGAAATATGAAGGACTCTTGTATATAATTATGTTCCTTACGCTACATTTCACCTAAACAAGAGCACCTTCTACTGTTGACAAACCTCATTTCACGCGCTTTTAACCTAAGAAGAGTGGCAGAGTAAAGATACTTTTATACATTTACTAAATCATTCCTAATTTTTGTGAATGCAAACATAGAGAAAAATGTCACTATTTCGTTCACTGTGGTCTGTTCCAGAGCATCAGTAGTAGAGAGTACTGAAGAAAAAAATGTGCTGGCTCCATCTAATTGTTGGTAGTGGTTCTCTGAAATCGCGTCCATCGCTTGGGCTGATCAATTAGGACGATACATAATTATCTCGTGATTGAATTTCTTCGGTTCTGGATTGTGTTTAAAATGTATGTAAAAGTTGAAATTGAAACTGCGAAGGGAGGTCTGAAGTAGATTATTGTGAATTTAAAAATTCATATTTTTAATAAGAATGTCTTCGCACCCATCCTCTTTGACTAGTTGGAATTCATAAAAATAATATTTCATCCTCGTAGACGTTGATAAGTACAAGACCTTTCTTTGTAATAGAGTAATTACACAAAGTTGACAACATACTATCGCTTCAGGACACACGTGCATTTATCTAGAAAGGGATAACGAAGAATTGTTTGGAAAGTTCCAGTTGTTTCCTTCGATATTAGCGAGATCAATTCAATTACCCTTTGATGTCCTTTAATAATAATAATAATAATAATAATAATAATAATAATAATAATAATAATAATCCTTTAGGATATCCTTTAGAATCCCCTCTTTAGAAAGGGGTGTTTATTTCACGGGGGGGGGGGGCAGCGTACGTGTATCTGGACAGATGAAAGAGAAGGCTTTTTGAGGATGCTATACAACGTGCAATTCTGCTTTTCACTCATTGATGAGTAATTCAACAAGCAAGCAGTTCAACATATCTCCGCGGCGGCGATGGTGTAACGGTTAGCGTACCGGACTGTTGTACCCAAGTTCGCGGGTTCAAACCCGATCGAAGCCGTGGATTTTTCAGGGCGAAAAAATCCTTCGTACGCCTTCCTTCGGAGGGGAAGTAAAGCCGGCTGTCCCATGTTAGTAGATTGACTTGTGTCAGCGCAAGCTATTTTCTATTTCATAATTATATTTTTATATTTTATTCAAGACGCATATCTCTGAAGTTTCTACACAGCAGCGGCTCAGTCCTCAGAATCTGTATTACCAACTAAGTTTTCAGAACAGCACGTGTGGCGGAGCTACTCGGAATTCCCCTCACGCCACATCGACGCAACCGACTCGCTCGCTGGAAACCCCCACCACCGCACGGCAGCTACCGTGCAGCTGGGACTCCTAGAATCGACAGCAATCGCGCAGCTGCGCGCTTAAAATTCTCAGAAAATCCCACTCGCAATAACGAACCCCCCCTTGCACACGGCACGTGTGCAACCGTTGCCTCGGCGCCGATGCTTCGTATTAATTTCTCCTTCTGTCATCAGAGCGCTCCACCTTACAGCACTCTCCTGCTCTCGCACGCGGCTGGTGATGCCAGCTGCCACCGCGCGGCGCGCGCCGCCCGCAGGCCACCGCCGCCGGCCCCCCCCCCCTTCTTGAGGCGCAGCCGGAGGGTGGGGCTGGCTCCCTGCCAATGTCTGCAAGCAGCGTGGCGTCAGCGTCCCCCACCACCGCCAGAGCTTCCTTTGTGTGCTGGATCTTTCTGGAAATTACCCCGACGCCTTGCCGAGCGCTCAACCGCCAAATCAGTTCTCGTCTGGCATTCATGTCGAACAGACGGGCTCCGCGCCGCTCCGCGGCGTGTTTGTCAGTTGTCGTCTCGTCTCCTTGCTGAACAGACGTTGCTCCGCGCCGCGCTCCTCGCGGTGTGTACTGTCTTTGTCGAGCGTCCATCCTGGACGGACGTGTCGCGCGCCGCTGTGGCGCCCCTGTAACTTTCTTTCTGTAATGTCCAAGTCAAACGGACACGTTGCGCGTTGCTCCGCGACGCGCATACGGCACTCATGGCTATGTACGCTCTCCGAGGTGCAATGGTGCCCAGCTGCTCATACGTGTGGAACCGGCTTACGCCACACACGTACAATGGTGCCTAGCTGCTCATACGTGTGGAACCGGCTTACGCCACACACGTTCAGTCCCTGTGCTGGTAACATTAGTGCAACTTACTAACGCTCACGCCATGTGGGCAAACAGTGCATTGTAACCACGTTCATATGTGTTATTTCTACGCCACGTGTGCTAATCAATCTCATTATGTGATATTTAATGCCACGTGCGCTAATTACTTTCATATGTGTTAATTCCATGCTACGTGTAATTAGTTACTACTTAACAAACTAATGCACAACGCCACGTGTGCTAATCAATCTCATTATGTGCACAATGCCACGTGCGCTAATTACTTTCATATGTGTTAACTTCATGCTACGTGTAATTAGTTACTACTGACAAACTGATGCACAATGCCACGTGCGCTAATTACCTTTATATGTGTTAACTTCATGCTACGTGTAATTAGTTACTACTGACAAACTGATGCACAATGCCACGTGCGCTAATTACCTTTATATGTGTTAACTTCATGCTACGTGTAATTAGTTACTACTGACAAACTGATGCACAATGCCACGTGCGCTAATTACCTTTATATGTGTTACTTCATGCTACGTGTAATTAGTTACTACTGACAAACTAATTCACAACGCCACGTGTGCAATTTGGTCTCATCATGCATTTATTTCATGTTATTTATGTGACTTCATTCATAGGTTAAGTTTCATCTTCATCAAGGGTCAAATATGTATCTTTAATTTATAATATACGCTTATATGTTTTGTATTCTATTGTTTCATGGTAACAAGCACCCTCTCCTGTCATCTCCCCATCCTTGCAGTCCCAGATCTGCAGGAGTGGTTATAACCTGTTCTCTCATTTCAGAAATCTGGGTGGTCCTTCGAAATCTAATTAATCTAATTAACCTGGGCTATGGCAGGAATGTATGGGAAGAGTCGAAATTTAATTATTTCAAACCAGTCCACTTTGCTCGACTCCCCATTCATTTTGGTCCTTCGAGCCGGATTTTTACCAGTAAATTTACATATGCCTATATATGCCTAATTTCTATTTTCAATGCCTTCCAGGTACCAAGCTGATATTCACATCAGCACATTCCTTTTTTGTACTTCCATTGTCAATGTCTACCAGGCATTAAAGCTGATACATCAGCATTCACTTTGTATGTGCCCTTTTTGAGCCATCAAATTTTGTCTTTGAGCGTGCTTGTTACTATATAAACATACTTGTGCCAATTGCATATCAATGTACTTGTTTTTGTGTAACATACTTGTGTTAATTGTATTTGCTTTGTCAATGTGCTTGTTTTTTATGCAACACACTGATGCCTGATTTAAAATGTTACATGTACTTACTGTCCTGTATCGTGTAACGAGGCTGTGCTCCTGTATCGTGTAACTTGGCTGTTTGCTCCTGTATCATGTAACGAGCCTCTATGCTGCTCTACTGACTAACGCTGCCTGCTGCACCACTCAGCTGTTTTCAACAAATTTGTAAGTGTAGTAACCTCAAAGATTTGCGTCTATTCAGGGGTTTAACTTGCTTGCTTGCCTGCAAAGATTACAATTACTGATTCTTTTATTAATTCTGACTCAATTATCAATCTTATCAACAAGTGTTACATGTACAATTGTGGACTCACATTACGTGTGGTCTTTAATCTCATATGTACACTTGTATCTACGCTCCACGTGTGTATCTCTTTAATTTGTACACACTGCTAATTCACTTCCAAGTGTTACATGCATACATTTGTGTTTTTACATTTTTATGTGCTTTATTAATTTCATGTGTTTATTGTGTCACATACACACACATTTGTGCTTTTATTGCAATTTTTAAATGTCTCATGTATACACATCAGTGTTATAACTTGCTTCTTTTAAGTGTCATGTACATACAGTGTGCTTTGTTTAGTGTCTATGTATTTTGGGGGAAAGTCCAGTGTCAATCAATATTAGGTTAGGGCTCCCTTCTGATCCCTCAGCATTTCCTTTCTATTCTGTGCCCATCAATTGCCAATTGCGCATCCGAGATGGCATCACAAACTCTTCCTAAAAACGTTATTAACGTAATGGCCAAATTGAAACGTTATTGCACCTTAACTTCAAATTTTCTTGCAGAAAATGAGAAACTCACTTCACTTACGTGCCGACAGTTAATCTGCACAAAGGAGACGCTGATTAAAGCTTTTAATAAGTTTGATAATTTAATTGATAATACAATTGATGACATTGATCTAACTGATGAGATTACTTCTCAAATAAACGATCTCTTTAATGTATATTATGATGTTCTCGCTGCAGCTGATGTGGCAGTATCTAATTACAAATCAGCTCCCGCTGACAATGTTTCTGTTTTCAACAGAACAATCTCCCCAAGCCATACTTCTAGGAATTCCAATTCTCACGTTAATGACAAGCCTCACACCGCCAGGGCAGGCAACGTCAACAACACGGGAAGGAATATACTACCAATTTGTCCAAAATGCAATTCGGAGCATTTAAGTAACGACTGTCCTTCATTTTTAGAATCATCACCTAAAGCACGCAATGACTTTACTCTTAAACAAACTGTAAGTTCTAGATGCCTTCACCCGGAGGCCCATGGTCATTCTTGTCTTACAAAATGTACCATCTGTAGTGAAAATCACCATAAACCTCTGCATTCTGGTGATGAACCTCCCACTAATCAACAGGCTGCATCAGCTGTTGTAACCAATTCAACTACTAAAACTAGAATTGTGCTTAACGCCTCAGCCAAAACCACTCCTGGTATTGCTCTTAATGATGCATTGTTAAATGGCAGCAAAATTCAAAACGATCTCTCTGATCTTTTGCTCAATTTTAAATTTAACAAAATTAGCATTTCCGCTGTTCTTAAAACGTTTCGTCAAATTAATGTAGACCCACCTGACTGGAGCCTACAACGTGTCTTATGGAGAAATTCTCCTGAACCCATGCAGGGCTTTGCCTTACCTACGGTGACGTATGGTCTAAAACCAGCCACCTTTCCTGCTGTTCGCACCTTGCATCAGCAAACTACAGACGAATGCACTGGCCTCCTTATGGGCTCACATGTGCCAATGTCTAATGATGATGATTTTCTATATTCATCTCCTAACCTGCATGCTGCCAAACAATTCACTTCTGAATTAAATGATCCATTAACAAAGGGTGGTTTCCTCCTACGCGAATGGGTTTCAAATGACAAATCTGTTTTGTCAGATCTTTCAGATCACCTGCTGGCCAAGTCAGGCCACAAAATTTTTGAATCTAAAACCCACGGAGCAGCGAGCTATGTACGCTCTCCAAATGAACACGGTACTTACACCGTAAACACCTTTGGCACTGTGGGGGTGGACTACATGTTATCTGTAACATGTTCTTTAATTAATCCACTCCGCCCATTGACCACTTGCATAATTACATGTAAACTGCCATTTCAAGAACTGTGGGACTATTTCCTCAATTGGGACCAACCGCGCCCACCTGACATTGCCCTTAAATGGCAAGTAGTGTTCACGTCACTAATTGACAAACCTACATTCAATGTGCCACGATGCATTCTGCCATCTGCACACTCATTAATCGAATTTCATGGCTCTTCTGACAGCAGCCTGATACCCTACGGAGCAGCAAGCTATGTACGCTCTCCAGGTGAACACGGTACTTACACCGTAACACTGCCTTCTGCCAAATCTAAAGTATTGCCCTCTAATGTGAAGTGTAAAGGTAACACCTTTTGTGTGTTAATCACCTCTGGCATTGTGGGGGTGGACCATCAGATGTCAATTCAAATTTAAATTTAGGTAATTCATAGTTATTTAGTGTTAGTTATTTAGAGTCATTTTGTTTATTATTTTGTTAGCTGTAAGATTAATTCATTATATTGTAGACATGTTAGTCATTAAGATTTTTGCATTGCATGCAACCTCTCCGAGGACAACATCTCATCCGAGATACGCCTTATTAGCTTCGCTATGGCAACCTTTTTTGCATTGCATTTGCCACCTCTCCGAGGTGCAACCTCTGACTTCTCATCCGAGATATGCCCTACTAGCTTTGCTATGGCAACATTCTGCATTTTCGTATTTGCAACCTCTCCGAGGTGCAACCTCTGACATCTCACCTGAGATATGCCTCATTAGCCTTTGCTATGGCAACATTTCTGTTTAGTGCTAGTTATTTAGAGCTATTCGTTTGCAAGGTTCACTGTACTATATTGCAAATATGTTAGTAATTAGGATTATGTTAAGGTTAGTGGTTAGGATTCTGCATTATGTTAAGATTTGTGCATTGTTGCACCCACCACCTCTCCGAGGTGCACCATCTCACTTGAGACATCTCATTAGTCTTGCTATGTCAAGAATTCTGTTGCATCACTTGCTACCCCTCCGAGGTGCTCTATCTCAGTCGACATTATTTTACTATGTCATTGTACTTTGTCACATCGTGTGCCATCGCACTTGCCACCTCTTCGAGGTGCTCACTTGGCTAAGGTTTATTATACCTTCCTTACCAACGGCTATATTCAATATCCCTGCCATATCTCCATACACCCTACCACTCCCATCTTATACCTAACTACCTAGCTTGCCCTAACATCTTTTTTGTCGAACGACCTAGTCGTTCTGTGGGGGTGTATGTCAGCGCAAGCTATTTTCTATTTCATAATTATATTTTTATATTTTATTCAAGACGCATATCTCTGAAGTTTCTACACAGCAGCGGCTCAGTCCTCAGAATCTGTATTACCAACTAAGTTTTCAGAACAGCACGTGTGGCGGAGCTACTCGGAATTCCCCTCACGCCACATCGACGCAACCGACTCGCTCGCTGGAAACCCCCACCACCGCACGGCAGCTACCGTGCAGCTGGGACTCCTAGAATCGACAGCAATCGCGCAGCTGCGCGCTTAAAATTCTCAGAAAATCCCACTCGCAATAACGAACCCCCCCTTGCACACGGCACGTGTGCAACCGTTGCCTCGGCGCCGATGCTTCGTATTAATTTCTCCTTCTGTCATCAGAGCGCTCCACCTTACAGCACTCTCCTGCTCTCGCACGCGGCTGGTGATGCCAGCTGCCACCGCGCGGCGCGCGCCGCCCGCAGGCCACCGCCGCCGGCCCCCCCCCCTTCTTGAGGCGCAGCCGGAGGGTGGGGCTGGCTCCCTGCCAATGTCTGCAAGCAGCGTGGCGTCAGCGTCCCCCACCACCGCCAGAGCTTCCTTTGTGTGCTGGATCTTTCTGGAAATTACCCCGACGCCTTGCCGAGCGCTCAACCGCCAAATCAGTTCTCGTCTGGCATTCATGTCGAACAGACGGGCTCCGCGCCGCTCCGCGGCGTGTTTGTCAGTTGTCGTCTCGTCTCCTTGCTGAACAGACGTTGCTCCGCGCCGCGCTCCTCGCGGTGTGTACTGTCTTTGTCGAGCGTCCATCCTGGACGGACGTGTCGCGCGCCGCTGTGGCGCCCCTGTAACTTTCTTTCTGTAATGTCCAAGTCAAACGGACACGTTGCGCGTTGCTCCGCGACGCGCATACGGCACTCATGGCTATGTACGCTCTCCGAGGTGCAATGGTGCCCAGCTGCTCATACGTGTGGAACCGGCTTACGCCACACACGTACAATGGTGCCTAGCTGCTCATACGTGTGGAACCGGCTTACGCCACACACGTTCAGTCCCTGTGCTGGTAACATTAGTGCAACTTACTAACGCTCACGCCATGTGGGCAAACAGTGCATTGTAACCACGTTCATATGTGTTATTTCTACGCCACGTGTGCTAATCAATCTCATTATGTGATATTTAATGCCACGTGCGCTAATTACTTTCATATGTGTTAATTCCATGCTACGTGTAATTAGTTACTACTTAACAAACTAATGCACAACGCCACGTGTGCTAATCAATCTCATTATGTGCACAATGCCACGTGCGCTAATTACTTTCATATGTGTTAACTTCATGCTACGTGTAATTAGTTACTACTGACAAACTGATGCACAATGCCACGTGCGCTAATTACCTTTATATGTGTTAACTTCATGCTACGTGTAATTAGTTACTACTGACAAACTGATGCACAATGCCACGTGCGCTAATTACCTTTATATGTGTTAACTTCATGCTACGTGTAATTAGTTACTACTGACAAACTGATGCACAATGCCACGTGCGCTAATTACCTTTATATGTGTTACTTCATGCTACGTGTAATTAGTTACTACTGACAAACTAATTCACAACGCCACGTGTGCAATTTGGTCTCATCATGCATTTATTTCATGTTATTTATGTGACTTCATTCATAGGTTAAGTTTCATCTTCATCAAGGGTCAAATATGTATCTTTAATTTATAATATACGCTTATATGTTTTGTATTCTATTGTTTCATGGTAACAAGCACCCTCTCCTGTCATCTCCCCATCCTTGCAGTCCCAGATCTGCAGGAGTGGTTATAACCTGTTCTCTCATTTCAGAAATCTGGGTGGTCCTTCGAAATCTAATTAATCTAATTAACCTGGGCTATGGCAGGAATGTATGGGAAGAGTCGAAATTTAATTATTTCAAACCAGTCCACTTTGCTCGACTCCCCATTCAACTTGCATGTAAAAGATCCTCAAGCCTAAATGACGCCTCTGAGCTAAATTCAAATCGCCTGTTTCTCGCCCAAGAAATACCTCCTTTCTCTGCTAGTTGAAGAAAGGAGCGTAGCGAAATTTGCGTGGTCAGACGGAAGAGCGGGCCTGATGGCCCGAGTCTCGCCACGTAAAAATAAGGCAAATTCAATTCAATTCAATCTCCAGTGTGAAAGCGTGGTGACAAGAGCGGCACCGCGTCAGTCTCCTGTGTCACAGCGACACGAGAAGGAAATCCGATATTATCGCGTTAATTGCATTTTTCGTTGGCTGCAGCTCCATGCTGGACAGTTGCCGACACTGGCTTGTGGACTGTGGCATCACAACAGGCGGCCGCGCGCGAGTCCGAGAAAAACGCAAGACACTTCCGAATGCTTGTCCGTCCACCCTGTGACCACTACTGGTTCATCGCAGGCATTTATGAAATAAAAGAAGAGCGCTCCCGAATGCCGAAACAAAGCCCACAAGTTAAATAACTTTATTATTAAAATGAATTATTGAATAATTTGAATAGTTATCGTAAATTTCATCCATCGTCGTAAGAAATAAAAACATTCACATTTGACAATTTTGACACAAAAAGTTTTGGAGAGACTCGGATTTTTAAAAATAATCGAGTTTATAAAAACTTCCTCCATGTCTACATTAATTATAAATCTTTCAATATCTTTCCAAGCGTTCTCTATTTTATAAATGTGAGGATTTGAGGTACCCTATCCTATGAGGCGCTGATTAAAACAAAAACCGTAAACATTAAAATTTCTTTCTGATTATTAACACAATTTTATTACGAGATTCCAATAAAATTAATATACCGATCAGTCTAAAGCAGTCCTCATCGCTATTTGAAAAACATCGCCAACAACCGAGCAGCGTTTCTCATTGTATCTTTCTCAAAATTCTGGGGATATATTCGAAAAATTGGTCAAAACATAGTTGGCTATGGTGGACAAGTATGTTTCATATGGGAAATTTACAAACACATTATGTGTATAATGCATCAGAATTCGGACCCAGTGTTAATAGTTTGATTGTTTCAGTTAGAGATCTTGTATTGAATCTACACATCAGCCTAAATTCGTTATTTTAGTTACGTGACGGCGTTATTTCTTGTATATTCTCGTTATAGTTATACGTACTACAGAGAAAGTTAAGTTTAATTGAGAACAATAGATTTTTATATTACATCGTAAATACACGTTTTGAAGTCCCCTGATACTGAAAATGTGTTATTTTTCAAAGGTCAGTCCGTCCGTCCGTCCGTCTGTTCCCCTAACCGTCCGTCTGTTAACAACGCTAGCCTTTAACTATTCGTAGGATTTTTTTCTAGTATTTCCCGGTAAATTGGGCTTGTCTCTAAGCTCTGCGAGTTGGAAAAACATTCCTTAATTTTTTGGGTACTTACATGAAGCTCCTGAAATTTTAGAATATTTTCACACCGAGAAATAAATGAATTTATCCCAAAATATATTAGATTTTACAGATGAGATGTGAGCATTTTATACTAAGCTTGAACCGTACCCAATACTGCTCAAGCGCATCACAAACGGAAGTGTTTCGAATTGGAGCACTAGCGGGTAAGTCTCTCCAATTAAGGGTATCCCTGGTTAAAATAGGTGAAATGCCCTTGTCCCTGAAAGTCCAATTTTTTTATTGAACATCATTTTGAATAGTAAAAAAATAAGATATGTAAGGTCGAAATTCGCCATTCCCTCTCCCCGTCAATAATTCAGTAAAAAAAACCTTTTTTTCACGTTTTATTTTTTTCCTCTATTTTCTACAAACGAATTTCACTGAAAAAAATCACGGTTATAGAAGACATCTAGGGCTATTTTTGTGAATTTTTTGAGCATCTGGAACCAGTTTTAAAGTCCCTAAAAAAATTCCCAAAATAAACAATTATTTTTTTTATTATTTTAGGAGCAGGTACAAAACATTTTTTAATTGTTTTTCATTCACTGAAACGTATTCTGTAATCGCAATTTTTTTCAGATTTTTTGGAGTGGTGCGCCAGGTCGAAAAAATTATTTTTTTTTTCACTATTTTTCCCAAGAGATGGATACTTCCGATGAAGAATTGCCTGTTAAAAAACCAAAGATGGGGGACTCATCTAAGTGTGTACAATGTAAAGTCTACTTTCGGAAAGGAACAGTAAAAGAAGCTAAAGAATTTAAACAACGAGAAGAAGCAGAGAACTTCACTTTAGCATATGGGTTCTTTGTTCAAGTAGACGACAGTATTTGTGAGAAATGTTATACTAAATTGCGAGTACAACGAAGCAAACGTCAAGCAAAGCAGATGTGCTTGACAGCGGGTCCTGAACTTTTGGATCAAGAGAGACCTTCAACATCAAAAGCAGTAACTAAAAGTGCTGTTACATTAGTTGAGGCACTTTCTCAATCATCACTCGAAGATACTGAAGATTCAGATAATACTCTAAATGTTGAAGAAAGTCAACATTTAGAGTATTATCCACCTATTTTTGACGAAACTCCATCTTCATCTCAGGTCGAAAGTCAAGGTTCTGATTATTGTCCACCAGTTTTGATCGAAATTGAATTTATTATAATGCCGTTCCCCAGAGTTGTAATTACAAAATCGTATTGCTTTATCTGTAATTCCAAAACTGACCTTCGTGATGTTCCTTTTGATGCTCGCATTCAGGTTTTTCTAAAAAGACGTCTTTTTATTCCTCGAAGAAACAGATGTTGTTCATCACACATGATTAAGAATCGCTTTTTTAACGACGAAATCGAAAAAATGGTTGAGTATTCCGTTGAATCTGCTATTGATGCCGACGAAGTGAAACAATTCATTGCGAAATTGGGTGATGAAGTAGATGCGCGGCTTCATGACAGAATTGGAAGTATCTCGTTATCAGAAGAACGGATTAAAGCTTTTACAGGTCATAACTGGGATACGATAATTCTGGTTCGTGATATGATGCAGACGATGAGAGATTCGCATAATAGAAACGTATTACAAGCTCTTGTGATATTTTTATTTAAATTGAAATCTGGAAATTCGGATAAATTAATTGCTGCTATTATGGATATTACTGAAGAAGTTGTTCGAGATTATATCCAATCTATACTTACAAATTGTTTAAAAGTTGTCCAAAATGTTAAAAAATTGGGAAAAATAGTGAAAACAAAAATTAATTTTTTCGACCTGGCGCACCACTCCAAAAAATCTGAAAAAAATTGCGATTACAGAATACGTTTCAGTGAATGAAAAACAATCAAAAAATGTTTTGTACCTGCTCCTGAAATAATAAAAAAAAATAATTGTTTATTTTGGGAATTTTTTTAGGGACTTTAAAACTGGTTCCAGATGCTCAAAAAATTCACAAAAATAGCCCTAGATGTCTTCTATAACCGTGATTTTTTTCAGTGAAATTCGTTTGTAGAAAATAGAGGAAAAAAAATAAAACGTGAAAAAAAGGTTTTTTTACTGAATTATTGACGGGGAGAGGGAATGGCGAATTTCGACCTTACATATCTTATTTTTTTACTATTCAAAATGATGTTCAATAAAAAAATTGGACTTTCAGGGACAAGGGCATTTCACCTATTTTAACCAGGGATACCCTTTATAACATCTATAATTCGCGCACGTCCCAAATGACGGTCATTACGAAGGCATTACAATTACGGTGAAACCCGGCAGCATCCCTCTCGGCAGATGATTCGCGGCCGCGCCCGCGCGTTTCGGCATCTGCCGCATTACGCTCCGAGGACTCGCAGGCGGATCGCACGGATCGCCCCCGACGCACGGAGGCCGAATGCGATTAGCGCCGCGCACACCTCGCACGCGCTCGCCGGACTCGCCAGCAGCGGCCATTTTAGTGGTGGCCTCGCCAGCAGCGGCCATTTTAGTGGTGGACTCGCCAGCGGCGGCCATTTTAGCCATGGACTCGCCAGCGGCGGCCATTTTAGTCATGGACTCGCCAGCAGCGGCCATTTTAGTGGTGGACTCGCCAGCGGCGGCCATTTTAGCCATGGACTCGCCAGCGGCGGCAATTTTAGCCATGGACTCGCAAGCAAGCATTTTAGGGATGGACCGCCGTCATTTTAGGGATGGTTGGTTGATTCGCTAGTAGCGATTCAGGGCGCGTCATCTAATGAAATAGTCCCTTAAGTGTAGTGCATGTTTTCTTCTTGTCAATCTCCCCCCCTGGCTGGATGGCAAGATCCCGCGCCGACGACCTACCCGTCGGCTAGTGGGAGTTTCTCCAACCATGTACCACGGGTGCTCCGCTCCAGCCGGGACCAGCTCTAAGCTCCTGACCGGCCCTCCCGGCATGTGTGGTAGTGTAGAACATGTGAGTGTGTAAGTGGTGGGGATAGGACAAAGAAGGCGCGTTACGTGTCCCGATTGTTAGGGTACCGCTCCGGCATTCGCCTGGTGTTAATCGGAGCACCCACGGAAAACTACCGATCAGAGCAGCCGGCCTCTAGAATTCTCATCCCCGTTCAAGAAATATATTTGGAGATGTAAAATAACGTATGTGTTAGTTCGAACACACATGCCGCCCCCTGCTAATTCGCAACCCGCCGGCCGCCACAGCTCAAAGCCGACGTACCGGCTGATGGTACAGCACGGTGGAGCACAGGCGGGGCGGGCGGCCGTCGGCAGCAGAGCCTGACCGAAATGCGCGTATTTCCATAGCAGAGGGATTCCGCTGTGACGCGCAGGGGCCCGTTTCCTGCGCGCGTCTCGGCCGGTGCCATTGGGATGGAAATGACCCCTGCGCGCGCTCGGCGGGCCATTGTCTCCAGGATGGGACGGAACGCGCTGCTTCCGGGCTTGCTCGCCCTCCGGAGCGTTCAGCCGGAACGGCGAGCGGAGGAGCGCGCGTTCTGCGAAATGGTAATCATTTCCACGTGAATGACGACTGTGCGCGCGCATGATGGGGCTACTCGCTGAAGGACAGCCGCTACACTATGACCGGTCGTTGCTCTAATCGAAGCGCATTACGTAGTATTGAAAGTTAAAGTGTCACTTATTTTGGAGGAAAATACATTGCTAATTAAAGCTGGAAAACAAAAGTATATACAATATTACAATACTTTTAACAATAAGCCTCCAGAAAATATTTCGACGCGTAGTAAATTTCAAAAACATAAATGAATATTGCATTCACTATACTAGTTCTGTGAACAGTAGACTTTGCGTTCGAAAGTTTTATATAAACGTTCCTCTTAACTATTTCGAGACCATTGCTGCCAAATTCGAAGAAAATAAAACATCACTTTTGCTCATGAATTTACAGAAAAGAAATGAGGAATGTGTGAAATGAAAAAGCACTTCCCTCCGCCCCGTGAATTAGAGGTTAAAATCGGTTAAGAATGCTTTCATGATTTTTTTTCTCAGTTGTCTGCAATTTTCTAATCTCAAACAGAAGACAGTTCCAATTTCAGTGGGGATGACCAACTCATTTAAGAAAATCATAAAAACAAGTATCGAAATTTACCAATTTATCAATTGAAACTTTCGAGATTTTGAAAACATTCGGAACAGTGAGCTACAGTACGTAAGAGAGTGTTTGTTTTATATGATTGATTACTACTGCTTCTAAGCTCGTCAACTGCTTAAGTCATTAGTCCCGTATGTAGTGCACACTTTCTTCGTGCGGTGTCTGTAAATTTGCAGCGCTGAATGATAAGATCCGGCGGTGACTTACATGGGCTAGCGGGGTTTTCCCCATGCAGGTATCTCCCATCAGCGGGGAGCCAGCCGGGCAAGGTCTAAGCTTCCCACTGATCTCGGCATGTGAGGTAGTGTAGTGCGTGT
Organism: Gryllus longicercus; assembly: GCA_038098605.1. Classification (NCBI taxonomy): domain Eukaryota; kingdom Metazoa; phylum Arthropoda; class Insecta; order Orthoptera; family Gryllidae; genus Gryllus; species Gryllus longicercus. The sequence goes on from JAZDUA010000849.1 coordinate 172,236, forward strand.
AAGTGTGTGTACGGGAGGAGATAGGTCGAGGAATGGGAGGGAAAGTTCGCGCGCGGGACCGTGGCCCGTTTGGTAGGGTACTGCTCCTGCATTCGCCTGGTATTGATCGGAGAAACGACGGAAACTACCGATTAGAGCAGTCGACCGCTAGACTTCTTTTCCAGACGACAGAACTCGACCTAGCTATGGGGCTAAAAATTCTGCCAATGTCGGCAGTGGAGCCCTAGGACCTCCCGGTCAGGGGCACTGTAGTGACATCAGTTTATACCCTGAGCCACCTGTCTCAGATACAATTGAAATACGATTGAAACGAAGCGAATAGAGTTTCATGTTTACACAACTATTGGTGTGAAAACTGACACACCATTTTTTCAATCAAAAGATGTTTCCATGTGGGAAAACGTTGACTTTGGCCGCGACCGCAGCTCGGCCGCCAGAGCAGCCGTGCCAGCGCCAATGGCCGGGCGGAAAAGATGCGTCGGGGGCCGGGCGGCGTCGCAGGTCGCAGGGCAGGGTCGCGCCGCCCTGCGCAGCCCTTGCGCCGCCCTGGCCCTTCCGCGCGGCGCAAGTTTAACGCGGGTGAACGCGAAGGGCAAACAGGCCAGGAGGGCGAAGGGGGCGGGGCGGGGCGGGGCGGGGGCGCGGACCCGTGGGAGCCTCCGGACGGCCAAGCGGGCAAGAAACAAACAACCCCTGGACTCTCTGGCCAACTTCTCGGCGACAGCTGCGGCGCCCTGGGGGAGGGGCCCGGCGGCGGTGCTGCTCGCGTTGTCGCCCGCCCGCGCCACCCTGCGACCGCCCGCCCCCGGCATCGCCACCGGCCCCGGTCCCGCCCCCCGGCCCCCGCGCTCACCCCCGCGGCCCGCCCCCGGCCCCCGCCCCTGACCCTCCCCCGGTCCCGCCTCCGGCCCCCGCCCCCGGCCCCGCCCCGCCTCTCTCCCCGCACCGCCCGACCCCCGTGCCCTCCGGCCATCGCCCCATCACCGCCCCACCCCACCCCGCACCGCCCGACCCCTGCGTCGTCCGGCCATCGCTCCACCCCTCCCCGCGCCGCCCACCCCGCTGGGCCCCGCCCCCGCCCCCTCCCGGCCACCACTCGCCCCCGATGGAATTGCTCCGAACGCATATCGGAGATGGCTTAATCTAAAAGAAAGCTAATATGAAAACGCCCCAACTGTTACAACGAAATTGTGGACTGCGTCAAACACGATCACTGTAATCGAAGGGCGCAGCGCAGCTCCTACGAAGAGAACTGCCTTCAGTTTGCCAATAAACTCCAAATTACTGAAACTCGAAAATGCTTGTACGTAACCATTATATAAATCTCAGATCACAGCTGATCTTGTCAGGGATATTTGATATTTCCAATAAAACTTGAGAAGTGTGTATAATTGCATTGTGTGTTCTAACGTCCTCAATTCTTCTCGAAAGTAAACATTCTATCCACGCGGTAAACGAATGCAAGTCTGACGATGACATGTAATTCAAATCGCATTGGTAATTCGTTAATGCGCCATATATCTTCAGTTGATCCCACATAACGGCCATTTAAAAAAAAACATCAATTTGTATATCTTGGTCTGGTTTATTCTGTTTGAACCAAATTCCACAGATGCTTAGTCAAAGCCTTTATACTTGTATTCATAAATGTATTTAACACTTTTAAGTGAAATGTATACTTCAACATTTATATGGCAATTAAATGTGGCAAGTAAATACGATTTGTATGGTACAACATAATGATTGTCGAAGCAACTACTGCGAACTGCAGTACTAATACCATTATCACGCCTTTTGCAAAATGTATATCCATTTAATAATTCACATGTAAATTTATTAAATCGTTTTGGATAATCATTTGTGCATTTCCATCTCTCATACATACAGAATTTGGATTAAGTATATCGCATGGACAATGCATCATGTTGTTTCCCAACATTCATGTAATGTAGGATATGTTTGAATTTTAGGAATTTCCCCAGATATAACTTTATCAACATTGGTATCATTAACAACTTTATCTTGCTAATTTACAGTGAGTAAAATGTGAGTATGAGCTCACTATTTTTGAAACTCACCTATATAAATGAGTGCTTCAACTTTTCCGAAGATTTTTTTAGTGTAGATTTAATGACGAATACATGCACAACAATAGCCGGACGAAAATTAGATGGCTCACCTATACCAATTCTGCAATATCATGACAACTTGGGATGCAAGCCATTGTAATAAACAAAAAAGTATTTTCGAAATGGTGTACAATTGACATTGAATTTATATTATTCTGATATACATTTCTTATAAATCTATTGGATGTGGTAAAATTGCGAACAACACTACTGTCATTGGGGCCAATTTTAAATAATATGTTTAATTGTTGTAAACTTCAGACAAAAGAATTGTTTATTTTCTCGAATGAAATGTAGCTTATGCTATCTATTTTCACATACATATCAACTATCCACTCCAAAAAGCATTTTTGTGAATGTTGCAAAAACGTTGATATCTCCTCTAAATAGCAATTCCATAGACTGCATCCAGAAGCTCGTGTTATTTACTTGTAAGCGTTCTTGAATTGGATGTAGTAGGAAATCTATTAGAAAAATTGCTATCCAGTTTCACAATTTGGAAAAAGAAATCGATACGCAAAAGGGTCCACATAAAAAACACTGTTCCCCACATAAATAACACAACCACATAAAAAACACTGTACGTGTCTGGGAATCAGACCATGTTATAGGGGTCACTGAATCCGAATCTGGTGTTCGTTTCACTGCATTGCATCAGGTTTTTGACATAACCTCAAAAAATATGAAAATGAAAGATATTCCTAACCGAGGGGTCAAACCATGTTACCTATATACTTTTGGGGGTCGCTGAAACCAAATCTAATGTCCATTTAACTTCATCACACCAGATTTTTTAAATTCAGATCAATTGTAATTGATAAAGAAGTTGGTATTGGCCCCTGACGGGACAACACTCATCACGTTGTTGTACGGCTACACTCCGTACCCCGGCGTTGCCTACATCGTTTGCGCCGGATCACTACCCTTCTCTCCAAGCAGAGAGTTTTTGATTGTATGAAAATATGATGTTATATGGAAATATGGATTTAAATAGACTGCAGATTCGGTTTCAACGACAACATATGGGTAACCAAAAACATATAGATAACAAAAAATGTTTCCAAAAACATATGGGTAACATGGTCTGACCCGTCGGTTAGAAATATCTTCATTTTTTTGAGGGTATGTCAAAAAGCCTGATGTGATGGAATGAAATGGACACCGGATACGATTAGCGACTCCAAAAGCATAGAAAACATGGTCTGATCCTAGACAGGAACAAAAGTTTTTTTATGCGCCAGTGTAATGAATCAAAAACAGATTTATTTTAATGATACAATTAACTTTTAAAAAGCAAACCATATTTTATACCAATAGTGGCTCACTATCAACTGTACTATATATTACTACTATATCAGTTTAAAATGAAAAATTACAACGGCGTAGGTCTAAATCACGATTAATTTAATGAGCTTACAAATTTCTTTATTTGATTTTCAACTCTCTGTCAATAATATTTTATTGCAGTGAATGATAAAATGAAAGGATTAATGCATTACAATTCAAAGAGACTTCACCTATTATATTGTTATTGCAGGTTTGATTAGAGTGTTCACGTAATCTATAATTGACGGGCAGATTCAACATAAAAAAATGTGCATAACATGGTGAGCGACAATATTCAGCTGAGACCATGGCAACTGATGTGATAAAAAATGTATTTTACAATGATACTCTCCACGCGCAACTGTACCCAAACTTTTAGTTTCTAAACTAACCTTAAAAATGATTATTCGTATTTTAAAATGTCTTCAAAATCAGTTTTAGGCTTATAATTTTTAGACTTTAGGCATCTCCGGGTATCTACCACCAGCGAAACACCGTCCCAGCCGAGACAAGTTCTATGCTCCAGACAAGTGTGTGTGTGTGTGTGTGTGTGTGTAAGGCGGTGGATAGGACAAGGAATGGAACAGGAAAGGTCGCGCGCGGTCCGTGGCTCGTTTGTTAGGGTACTGCTCCGGAATTCGTCTGGTGTTGATCGTAGAAACCACGGAAAACTACCTATAAGAGCTGTAAGACACCTAGGGTTCTCCTCCAGACACCGACCGAATTCCACCTAGCTGACAAGTTAGTGTCGAACTGTCCAAAAACCAGCCATCGTTCGGACACGAACCCTAGAACCTTCCTGTCAGTGACACTGCAATAACTTCAGATAATGTCTAAGCTACCTAAGCAGGTAAGATAGACTAACATTGAAACTTTTAAGCAAGACATGCTACCAAAGGAGCCAGTTTCCTTTTTGCCGAGGAAGAATTTGATATTACGAAGTTCCACGTTTATTTGCCCCTAATCGGCACACAACGCATCGTACAATGGTGATTGTCATGTACGTACACGTATCACAGAAAGAGATATCATGTTCTCGTACGCACCCGCCCTTCTCTAGAAGTTATTAATATTACTTCTCCCTGTAGCAGTCTACATACACTTCCCCCCATAGCACGTCACTAAGAGTTGTTAATTGGTTTTGACGTTAAATAAGAGACACAAGTTACTTCTGAGGCACCGCGTATCGATCTAAGAATAAAAGAAAGAAGCGAGGGTTCGTGATGAAAATGCCTGCAGCGCCCCTTGCGGTGACCGCCTGGCTGTCCCGCGCGGCTGTGCCCTGCGACAACTGACCGCCCCCGTCACGTATATTGGAGCTATGCATTTCAGACGATCAATTTTATTTTCTCGTCTTACTACGTACGAAGTAAAGAGAAAGTATTCTACTCGTGTAGCGAAAATAGGTGTTATTTCGGCGGAAAAACTATTTCTTTAAAACGGCTTCCAACTTTTTCTTTAAATTATCTCCGCGTATGATTACGTATTCTTGGGTGGTCAGAGTTTGATCTAGGTGGTCCACAACAAGCCACGTCTGTATCGTGCAGGCCGACGTTTAGGCCAACAGATTGTGGCCTTCCTCAGAGCAGCAGCGTACCAGACACCCTAGATAATATTATCTCTGCGTATGTATCGAAGAACGGTAAAAAAAACATAGGTCTTGGTCCCATTTTAGCAAACATCTGCATTTCAATTCAAAAATTGCAAAAATTGGCACTGAAAAAGTCCAGTATCGATGATGGAGGCTTTTATCTTAGAGATCTGGTTTTTAACAGTAATTCTTTAACAAGGACATGCTCAATTTGTTTTGAAAAAAACTAGTAGTTTTCATGTAATTTTTGCTAGAAGATAATGAAATGTATAATGCAAATTATTTATATGTAATTAATTATATAGAGTACAGTTTTGTAAAAGCCGTTCCAATTTTTTTGACGGATAGGGCGAAAAACGCTTAAAAAGTGACGCAGGTTGAACTTTCTGAAATTTCGTAAATTGCAAAAGAGACATTTTGCGAGCAAGTAAGCACGGTTGTAGCACAACTAGTTTTCAGTATCAATTGGGAAAGATTTTCGCATTTCATACGCATCACCCGCAATTCTTTCTGTTGCCTCGTCGTAACCCGAAACGCGCGTAAGCGCGGAACTGCGCCGCTCCAAGGCGGCGGAGGCGGCGTCGATGGCGACAAGAAGGGGCCCGCACTCTGTCGGCGGGATAATTAACTGCGCAGGTGTTGCCACCTGCGCAACGCTGATAAATCTGCGCCGGCGGATTAGCGCGGAAGCTGCGAGAAAAACTGCGGTGCTCCGCGAAACCCTTCCGCCGCACGTCGCCCTTCCTCCCCCCCCCTCCGCCGTTGGGATGTCGGCCAAACAAGCCGCCCAGGCAGGGCAAAGGCGACGACAGGAGGCGGGGTTGGGCGGAGGCGGGGGCGAGGGCGGGGCGGGGACGAGGGCGGGGGAGAGGGCTAGTGCAAGGGAGAGGGCGAGGGAGAGGGAAAGGGCGAGCGCGAGGGTGTGGGTGAGACCTGGGGCGGGGGAGTGAGGAAGGGCGAAGGCGGGGGTGAGGGCATGGCTTAGGGAGAAGGCGAGGATGAGCTTGCAGGCGAGGGCGAGGATAGGGTGAGGAGGGCGAGGTTGTAGAGCGAGAGCAACGGCGAGGGTAGGGACGAGAGCGAGGGTACGGGCGCGTGGTGAGGACAAAGGCGAAAGCTAGGGCAAGGGATGATGGGGAGGCGACGGGACGTCGAAGACAAGAGTGAGGGTGAGGGCGGAGGCGAGCGTATATACGCGAGAGAGGGCAAGAGCGAGGCCAAGGGCGAGGGCGAGGGCGAGGGCGAGGGCAAGGGCGAGGGCGAGGGCGAGGGCGACGACAACGGCGGCGAGGTTGGGCGGAGGCGGGGGCGGGGGGGCACGGGCGAGGGCGAGGGCGAGGGCGAGGGCGAGGGCGAGGGCGAGGACGAGGGCGAGGGCGGGGGCGCGGGCGGGGGCGGGGGCGGGGGCGAGGGCGAGGGCGAGGGCGAGGGAGATTCCTGTGTGGCCTCGCCCTTCAAATCGCGTGGTGCGTCGCTGCCCTGCAGGAGCGTCGCGAGCTTCCGAAGCATTATTAAGCGCACTTGTGATTTATTTCATTTATTTGTTTTGCAGGAGCAGATTATTGGACACGTTGTTCTGCAGTTAACTGGGTCATTGGGAACGAGAGATTTTCAGAGCCGGTACAGTAAAATCAATGACTTTGATACTGGTTTTAACTGCTTCATGTTTGTACTTGATTGTGCTCATTAAGGAAGCGCTTGTGTTTCTCAGTGGACGGGCTAGTTTAAATGTATAGTTAACCACTAGCTTCACATAAAATGCTAAAATGTTTGTGATTGGGTACTTAAATTGGTCGACATCGATGATTTCTTCCATAAGACAATTTGGTGTAGTCGTTCGTTACATCTTTAACTTTAGGTTCAATTAATTCAATGCAATTTTAGACTAAAAATGAAAAATGAGTTAAGAAAGATTTGAAGCAACTGGAAGTGACATTCGCAATAGAAACATAAAATACTCGTACATGAACTTGTGTTAATACTCATAAAATAGCATACTTGTATTAATATCTGCGTCAGTATGTAAGAGGCTCAGCTTCCTATGTTCTAAATTTGTACGGGAAATTGTTACATTTCTATTTATTACAATATTTTTGATGAAGTATGGTCACAGTTCATTTAGTTTGGAATGCTATTGCAATAGTGATTGTTTTCTTTCATAAGTCTCTTTCGTTTAACCCATTTGCCGCCAAAGATATTTTACATCTCAAATGTCTTCGCAATACTCGTATTACATTTGCATCGAAAACGAGTTGCACAAATAAAGATGTTTCTCGAGGGAAGAATCTAAAGTTTTCAATTTCCTCAAAAAGAGTTCGTCTGACGCTTTTTGGATTTCGTTTCTGTTGTGAAGGTCACTAGACCGACAAACAGGAAATAGCGGACGCAATTGAAGATCGTAAACCGATGCGATATCAGAGGTATATAACTAACCAACTCTTATTTGTGATATTTTTCAATAACGTTCAATATTTATCGGAACACCACCTTGCAACAATTGGTTGCAAAGAACAATGCAAATAATTAAGAAATATAATATTATAGAATTACTCATCCGCCATCTTTAACTAATCCTAGAGTTCGAGTCCCGACGATCGAAGGATTTTTGACAATAACCAGGACGAATTCAATCGCAGCCTGGAGGAAAATTCAAGCGAACGGCGGCTCTGATCAATACTTTTCCGTGGTTTCTCAGATGAACACTAGGCGAGTGCCGAAGCAGTACCCTAATAAACGAGCCACGGACCGCGCGCGATCTTTCCTCCCTCTTCCTCGCCCTATTCTCACCTCTTACACACACACACACACACACACTTGTATGCACTACAGTACTATACATATCACAAGACCGGTCGGGAGATTAGAGCTTGTCCCGGATGGGGGCGGTTACACATTGGTGGCTTTGCAGGGAAAACCCCACTAGCCGACAGTAAGTCAGCGCCAGAACTCCAGCCATAAAACAGAGGAAGATCATCGCTACGTCCTGTTGGAAAACGTGCTAGACCTACGAGACTAAATGGCCTTAGCAGTTGATGCGCCCGGAATCACCAATCAATCAATCAATCAATCAATCAAAAATCTTAACAAACGACGGCCTTTGAGAGCGGAGCGTCTAAATTGCGATAAGCCGACGCAACGGTACAGTGTTAGAAAAAGTTGAAATCGGCGCCCCCCCCCCGAAGCGGCCGCAGTGCATGGCGCGTGGCGTCGATCGGCAAAGCCCCCCCTCCACTGCCCACTTCGCCAGGAGGCTCACGTCGCCCCCATTTGTACGAAGCCGAAGTGATTGAGGTCGCCGGTCGGGGCGCCGCTGATGGGCTGATTTTCGCCCAGGGTTAACAAATGGGCCAGGTGCGATGACTGACGACTGCTAACGGCTAATATATCTACATTGAAAATCTATTTTTAACAGGGTTTTCTTTTTTCACACACAGTGTTAAATTCTTTATTATATACTGAAGTTTGATTTTAGTTTAAATCAAGAACCGAACACTAGCATGTTTTTCTTTCTTCAGTCCATAGTTTCAAAATATAATGGAAAACACTGCGCCGAAGGGAAAATTATTGAAGTTCTTTCAACTAAACAAGCTGACAAGCATTTTTGCTTTACTTCTATGTCCTTTTTCACGTCAGAAAACTTTAATATCCCTACAACACCAATTTATTAGTGTTATGGATTTTCTGTTTCATTTTTTAATCTCTTAGCGGAATATTTTCATATGAATTTACATCTCAATAAAAATAAAAAACCCATCTAGTTGAGAATACTGTTCTATAAATGAGTCATCTCTAGTAATCACTACTTATCTATATTTTTAGACGACACTGGGAAATTTAAACGTTTTTTCACGCAAATTTAACTTTGTATTCTCTTCTACCAGGCAAAATACAAATATAAGGTAAACCGGGTGTTATGTGCAGAATACACAAACAAAATAAAATTGTTCTGTAAATCAGAAAAAATAATTATTGGAAGTGAAATTTCTGAATATTTCGCGAGAACAATCGAGAGAACAATGATCGAGAAAAGGTTTTGAATTTAATATCGTCGTCCACAACCGTGCAGAAAGTTCCTCAATCACAAAACCTTTTGCTCTAAATAAGATTAAATTATTCTGAAAACAAAAAAAGGAAATTTCAAAACGCCAGCAATAGCTCGGCCCGTTCCATGCTTCACTCTAGAAAGCTTTCCGTCTATCCGAAGGGTAAGGCGAGGTGCAGGGTAGGGCGAGGCCGGGGGCGGTGGCGAGGGCATGGGCGAGGTGGGGCGGTGCGTGGGGGGGGGGTGCAGGTCAGGACGCGGTCGGGGGCGGTGGCGAGGACATGGACAGGCCGTGAGTGGGACGGGGTGAGAGTGGGGCGGGTAAAGGTAAGGGCGAGGACGGGGGCGGAGCAAGTGCGGGGCAGGGTGAAAGCTTGGCGAAGTCGGTGGCGGGGACTGGGCCGCGGGGCGGATGTATGGCAGAGCCTAGGCGAGAACGGGGCGAGGACGGGGCGAGGACGGGGCGAGGGCGGGGCGAGAACGGGGGGGCGAGGACGGGGCGAGGACGGGGCGAGGACGGGGCGAGGACGGGGCGAGGACGGGGCGAGGACGGGGCGAGGGCGGGGCGAGGGCGGGGCGAGGACGGGCGAGGGCGGGGCGAGGACGGGGCGAGGGCGGGGCGAGGGCGGGGCGAGGACGGGGCGAGGACGGGGGCGAGGACGGGGCGAGGTCGGGGCGAGGACGGGGCGAGGACGGGGCGAGGACGGGGCGAGGACGGGGCGAGGGCGGAGTCGGGCCGGTGCAGGGGTGGCGAGGGCAGTGGCGGGGGGCGGGTGCAGTGCGAGTCTAGGGGCGAAGGCGGGAGCCAGTGCGGGCGCGAGCGCGGGGGCGGTGGGGGGGGGGGGGGCGCCCCGGTTGCATATTGCGAGAGTGGCGACGCGTTGCGGCCGCTTTGAGACGGGGAGGACGGGCCCGACCGCGGAATCCGAGGAACGCGCAGCGCAGGGGCCGATTGGAGGCGGTTGCGCCTTCGTTTCCGACTTGTGACGTCTGCTTCGCGGTGGCCGGCGTCTTTAGCGACGCCGCATTGCACGAAGGCCCTGCGCCCAATCAAGCATAAAGAGCAGAGCCTAAAGGAAAAGAATAAAGGTTTCGCGTCGAAACTTACGCGGAAAACAATGAATCGGTAAAAGAAGAAAAATGCAGGAATAGATCTAAAAAGAAGAAATAGCTAGAGATGACCAAAAACGGGCCAGAGTTATGTCCTCACTATAGTTTCACTCTGGAACCATCTGTCGGGTGAACTCATGATTGATTCTGGGAACGCTTCTTTCAATTCCAACAAGGCAATTTGGTACCTACATATCACCACATCTAATACTTTCAATAGTATATTTAGCAATATCTCTATGTATGCTCGTCAAGCGGCAAAGGATGGCAAAGCGCTTTCAAAAAGAGACGATGTTCATTTTGAATGTCAAAGAAAATACAATCACATTGCAGCCATTGACGTCAAAGGTATAAATAACTTAACAAAGATTCAGGGTAGTGGATATAATGATTGCGGTTTGGAATACTGAAAAAAAAAAAAAAAATCAATAGCATGGTGTATATCTCTAGTAGTTTTATATATACGTAGTAACGACTTCAAGTGCGTCACTTGGAATCTCTTAATAAATGTGAAATAGGTTGTTTGTGTTCTGACTACAAAATTTCTGCAATGCATAGCGTTTAAATTTTTCCAAGAGAAATCGGAGCAAGCGGTTTACAAACTTACTCTTTTTCATAGTATATCTGCTATGTAATTATGCCCTTTATCTGCAATAATATAAGTTTTTAATTTTATCGTAAATCGTATGTACCAAATGTATGTTTCGTGACAGTTTTACCATGAATAATATGATATTGTGAAAAAAACATGTTTTTAAAATTAAAACAAATGTATTGGCTACAGTTTCATTAACATATATTAGTTTTAAAATTAACAGAGAGCCAAAAGTGTGGTTTTATTAATTGATGCTTATCTTCATATTTTTCACGGATCATTAAGAGCAAAGAAGCAGCTATTAAAAACAGCCCTTTAAACAAGCATATACACAATTTCTTGAAAATTGATTTCTTGAATAATTTTTACTTGAGGTACATGAAAATTATTATTTTCCTTTCAAAAAGTCTTCACATATTTTCTGTATTTTTCCCCTCGAATACAGCTATAGTCGGTAAAAAACGGAAGATCTCATTTTTTTTATAATATGAGTAGTCGTCACGTATTGGTGAGCGAAAAACGAGCTTCGAAACAAAAGATACTTAGAAACGGTTTCAACGTTTTGCTTCAAACTATATTCCTCGGGAGTGTAGTTCATGCCTTTATCACGGACGTCGGCAGAGTTCTTGTCACGCTGGATGAAGACATCAGGCGCCGACCTACACATCGGCTTGCGGATAGTTTTCCCCAACTAGGTATCTTTCACCAGAGAGACACCGCCAGACAGGACAAGCTCTGAGCTCCCGACTGGTCTCCCAGCACATGTGGTAGTGTAGTACACGAATGGCTAAGTGTGTGTGGTAGAAAGGAGTAAGGATAGGACAAGAAGGAGGAAGCAAGACCGCACACGGTCCGTGAGTCGTCAGTAGTACTGCATCGGCCTGGTGTTGATCGGAGAAATTACGGAAGCCTACCCATCAGGGCAGCCGGCCACTAGAATTGTCGTCCAGATAGCAGCTGTATTCGGCCTAGTGTCTAAAATTCTGCCACCATTTCATCAACTCGAACCTTAAAATCTCCCAGTCAGATGCACTGGAAAGATATTAGCTCGTTTTTATGACAACGTAAGACCAGAAAATAATGGCTTTTTTTAAACTCTAAATGTCATCCTCTTTTGTCGTCGCAATATACATCAGCGAATAGCAACAAAACTCAACAAAGCTAGAAATCTCACCAACAGAAAGTTGGCAAAATGACTTCCTTTAATACGTTCTATCACCTTATTAACACCCTTCTAAGGGAGAACGAGTCTGAAACTTGAGCCCGTCTGGCGATAGTGGCGCGTCTTCGGGGAAGTTGCGAACTGCGGCGCCGAAACAAACGCCGCGCTGCGCCGCGCCGCGCGATCCAATTACGGCGCGGCTGATGGCGCTGGCGCTGCGCGGCGCTGCGGCCCCGGCCACCGCGGCTCATCAAAGCCTTTTCAGCGGCTCCTCAGCCGTGCCCGGCGCTGGCGCCCGCGATAGCGCGCCCGCCAATCGCATTCACAGCCCCCACCCCCCACCCCCCACCCGCCCTCAAGCGCAGCTGCCGGCGACACTAATTTCGCGACTGTTTCCTCCGACACGGACATTGAAGAAAACGAAAACTCATCCACGTAATTAATTTTTGTTTAATTGATTGATTGATGGGTCCTGGCGCGTCAACTACTAAGGTCATTAGTCCCGTAAGTGTAGTACGTGTTTTTTACTGCGGAGAGAAGGCGGTGATCTTCCCCAGCTGAGTGGTGAGATCCGGCGCCGACCGACCGTCGGCTTACGGGTTTTCCCCAACCAGGTATCTCCCACCTGCGGAGTACGGCCCCCAGCCGGGACAAGCTCTAAGCTTCCGACCTGTCTCCCGGCATGTGTGGTATTGTAGCTTGTGAAATTGGGTACACGTATGGGGTGACGATAAGACAAGCAAAAGCAAGGAAATTAGTCGGGCTGTATTTGGCGCTTAATTTAAAGAGAGAAAATTATATGATTGCTTTATATCAAATCTTTATATCATTTATACGATACATAATTACAGCGACGTTTCGGATATTAATTATTTACGTCATCAGGCGTACAGTCCGACTAATTTGAAAACTACCATAGACAGAAAACGTAAATAATAATCTTAAAAGGAAGGAAAGATCGCGCGTGGTCCGTAGTTCGTTTGTTAGGGTATTGCTCCAGCATTCGCATGGTGTTGATGGGTGAAACTACGGAAATCTACTGATCAGAGCATCCGGCTTCTGGGATTATCTTCCAGACAGCGACTGAATTCGTCCTAGCTGACAAGCTAGTGTCGAAAATCCTCCCACTGTGACGTGTGGAACTCTAGGCCTTTCCGTTCAGAGGGACTGCAGAGGCATCCGTTGATGCACAGAAGCACCTCGCCCGGTTTGAAAAAAAAGAAAACTCGTCCATGCCAATAACTAGATGAGTCAGTGGCAACGAACGTTACTGACGCAGCGTTGCAGGCCGGGACGTCAGAGACTTTTCTCTCTACGGTGGAATATTTTAGACACCAGTTACATAGGCCCAATTGAGCTGCTGTCAGGAAAATTCTAACGGTCTGTTGCTCTGATTGGTAATTTTCCATGGCTTCTCCCATCCATACCAGGCGGATTTTAGAGCAGTCAATTAACAAATGGGCTACGGACTGCTCTTATTTTCCTTCACCTTGGTCCCTTCTCTCCCCCTCCACCCCCTCCACACTCACACTTGCATAGGCTACACTACATTCTTGTCGGTGCATTAATTAGTCAGGGTTTAGAGCCTGTTCCGACTGAGGGGATACCCTGGTGAAGGAGAGATTTGGAGGGAAAACTCCCTACAAGAAGACGTGAAAGTCGGCACCGGATCTCTTGTCAGCGCAGGAAGAACACTTCTGTCTGTAGAATATTACATGTACTAAACTTACGTGACTAGTGATCATATTGGTTCACCAGAAACACAAAACACTCATTTCTAAGATATCTAATTATCTATCAAGACTGAAAAACGCAAAATTAATTTACAACAACCGTCGGTTCTTTTTGTACGTTTGTGACATTGCAGAAGGAATGAAAGGTGAAATATCGTAAATTTACCCAATACAGTGATATCAATTGAAGCAAATAGCAACTCGTATGTCAACGAAATTTTTGCGTTAACCTTTAAAAGTTAGATGGTGTGTGGGTCTAGCAGCTAAATGTATGTGTAAGCCTATAATCTACTAATCTGTCCTATAAACGATGAAGTCGGAGGATTTTGTGACGTAGTGGGCTTCCATTCATTTGCAGCTCTCATCCATCGTTTAATTCTATCAGCGGCGAGTTGACGACGGCACGTGTATTCAGAACTGGAAACAATAAATATGTTCACGTGACCTTTCTAATTGTATGAGAACGAATGGCGCGGTTGCGCGCACGACGACCTAGGTACCGTACAAAGATATATCTCCCGCGTGAAACGATCTGCGTATTTTTCTGCCATAACATCCAATTGCGGCGCCAGCAGGGCCTGCCGCTGGCCGCGCGATAAATTCGTCGCCCGCCACCGCAGCGCTCGCCACAGCGCCCGCCTTGTTTGCGCACGCAGCGGGCTGGTCGGCGCGGGAGGGACAGGGCACGGTGAGGGGGAGGGGGGGCGCGATGCATGATGGGTTGGGAGGGGGGCAGGGCGGGGTTGGGGCCGTGCAGTGTGCGGCGAGACGGGGAACTGTGGGGAAGAGCGCTGCGTAGTGTGGCGGGGCGTGGCGGGGTTGGAGGGGTCAGGCGTGGCGGGGCGGTTCACCTTTGCGCGGTATGAACGGGTTTGAAGCGAGACGGGGCAGGAGGACGGGGCAGGGCGGTGTTGAGGTCGTTCAGTATGAGGCGAGACGGGGAACTGTGAGGAGGAGCGGTGCGTAGTGTGGCATGGCGGGGCGTAGCGTGGCGTGGCGTGGCGTGGCGGGGTTGGAAGGGCCGGGCGTGGCGGGGCGGTGCACCTTAGCGCGGTGTGAAAGGGTTTGGAGCGGGGCTGGGGCCGGAGGAGCGGGGCGAGGGGGAAAGTGACGAGACGGAGCGTGGTGTGGCGTGACGTGACGTGACGTGACGTGACGTGACGTGACGTGACGTGACGTGGCGTGGCGTGGCGTGGCGTGGCGTGGCGTGGCGTGGCGTGGCGTGGCGTGGCGTGGCGGCTGTAGGGAGATACACACGGGCGCCTGTGGTTCACTTCAGAAAAGACGATTGGTAGAAACGCCAGAAGTATTGATCTAAGATCAATCTGAGACTAGTAATTGATTACTGAGTGTTCCAACTACTTTTCCATCTCGTAAGTGTAGCGTGGGCTACTTTCCAAAAGGGGCAATGCCTTTCCACTAAAACGTGAGTTCCGGCGTCGATCAGAAAAAGGGGACGGTGTGCCCACGGAGGGGGAGGTGGAAAAGGAGGTGCAGGTGGAGGTAGAGGTGGAGATGAACATGGAGGTTGAGGTGGCGGTGGCGGTGGCGTTGGAAGAAGCGAAGACGCTGGGGGAGGCGGTGAGGGAGGCGGTGGCAGTGGAAGAGGCGGTGGCGATGGCGGTGGCGTTGGAGGAGGCGAAGGTGGAGACAGTGGCGTATGAGGAGGCGGAGGCGGTGGGGGAGGCGAAAGCGGTGGGGGAGGCGGTGGCAGTGGAAGAGGCGGTGGCGGAGGCGGTGGAGGAGGCGAAGGTGGAGACAGTGGCGTTTGAGGAGGCGGAGGCGGTGGGGGAGGCGGAGGTGGTGGTGGTGGTGATGTTGGCGGTGGCGTTGGAGGAGGCGGTGGAGGTGGAGTCTGGGGCTGAGGCGGTGGCGTTTGAGGAGGCGGAGGCGGTGAGCGAAGCATGGCGGAGGCGGAGGTAGTGGCGTCGACGGAATGGGGGTGGGCGCGCGTGCGGCACGGGGCGGGCTGCAGAGTGACCGCTGGGCGTCGCGGCCGCCGAGCACAAAAGACGCGGCTCTCTTCATTTCCGTATTCAAATCTGCGCGTGTGCGGGCGCCGCTGTTTTACGAGGTCATTAAACGCGCCGGTGTTTGTGCTTCGCGTCGCCGCCGCCAGGGGGTTTCGCCACGTCATTCAGCGGCGCGGGGCTGCTTTCGGCGAGTTGCCGTTGCCGCGTGCACACAATGTGCACAGAGTTACGAACAACCGAGAGATTTATTTTACTGACCAACTGCAGATTAATGACTCGAGGCCATGCATCGTCGTCTACGCTTTCGTGTTGCACAAGAAGTCTGTCATGTTATGAAGCTGACACATTCATCATCGATTCTTTTGAATATACTCAATGAAATTGTTTACCACGCAAAGTTATTAAAATTTTCAAGAAAGAATATTTATGTATGTTTGGAATCGAGTGGAGGTTTTTGATATTTGATTTCTTTTAAGGATCCCCAAAAGCAAATAGCCCATCCATCAAACATGTTTTGATATCTGGAATTCATACGATACATCATATCATGTTTGATAGATGGACTATAAGCTTCAGAAATCCAATAGGTACCCATAATGCGTTGAACACGATGGGATCTCGCTACGACACAAGTAATGACGCTTAAATGAGGTGTGTAGACGCACGCAGCGATGCTTGACGGCTCTATTACCGGCCTCAAGGCTTGCGACCATTTCTTATCAGCGCCCTTTGCGACTTCCAAAGAAATTCGATTTCCTCCGTAAGTATTACATTATGAAGTATTATCGCCACCGAAGAATTTTAAAATTCTGTATTCGAAATTTCAGTTTCATTACAGTGTTTCAGAGTTACTTTCTATATTCACCTTTCTAATATTCTTAAACGGTAAGTATTAAGATTGGTCACTTGCCTCGCAGAGGGCGGGTTTAACAGAAACTATATCTTCCGTTACAACTCAATTGCATCAACCCAACTTACTCTATAATGGTGAAAAAATAATCAGTGACCACAAAGCGACATTTATAGGTCTCGACACAACACTTAGAATCCAGTTTGCATTGAACGTAAATCACATATATTTTAGTTGTGGGGGTACTTTACATAAAGCCTTAACAACATTACCAAACGTTTCTAAAAAAATAGCTTCAAATGTTTCGATTAAAGAGCACGTACGACAGACAAAAATTAATATTAATCTCGAGATTAAGTACATTGGTACGGTAACAAAAAATTAAATAAAAGGTATCAAATTTACAAAATCAAACAATCTTAGACAATAAAGTGTTTTATTATTACATTTAAAGAATTTATCACGGAACTAGTGGTTGCCCACAGATGGGGTCCCAAGGAATGGCTTATTTTGCTTGTAGATGTGTCCGGCCCTACTAATTTTGTCCTCTTGAGTGTGCAAGTCCGACATACCATGAATTACCCAGATGCTCATTTAATTACCGAAAGCAGTTTTGAGATTCAACTCACTGCGAGGGAACTCATGAAATAAAGAACGCCCAAAACAGCGCGAGGCCGCGTGCCCGACGGAGCTCAAAGTCCCCGCGCCGGGTAACGTAAAGTGAAGATAACGTTAAGGTTTGCGGCGCCGATGGTGTAACGGTTAGCGTATCGGACTGTTATACCCAAGTCCGCGGGGTCAAACTCGATAGAAGCGTTTAGAGCGAGTTTACCGAGAAAAGTCCTTCGTACGCCTTCCTCCGCTGGTTAGCGGGGCGTAGAGAAATTTGCGTGATCAGACGAAAGAGCAGACCTCAACGCCTGATATATGTTTATAAACACCGCTAAATCATGAAATGAATACTACTGACAACCTCGAAGAAGTATACAGTAGTCTACTATAAACGTAGATACCTCGAATTGAATTCTCCTTGCAATTTTGACTTTCTGACGGTTTTCAAGTTGATTCTGGCCCTCTCCCCCCTGCGCCGGGCCACGCCCCGCCACCCCACGCTACCCCAGGCCAAGCCACGCCACGCCACGCCACGCCTCGCCCCGCTACGCCCCGCCACGCCGCGCCACTCCACGCCCCGCCATGCCACCCTACGCCACCCCACCTCACGCCACGCGCTCTGGCCTCGATTAATGCGATTCTAATGGGCCGGCGGCGAAACGCAATGTTCATCGGCGCCCACGCAGCGCGTTACTCGCTGCGTCAATGTTGCACCGGAGCCTCCGCTCGCCAGCGTGCGCCAGCCGCAGCGGACGAGGCGCCACAGCGCAAGTGAACCGCGCGTATCACTGAGAAAAGGAACTCGCACTATTCCTGGAACGCCTGCGGAATTACGTCATTTCATATCGGCGACGCACATTCCTTATACGCTACGCGGCGACGCTCAATTCATACACTACGAAGAAACAAAACGTTACGAGTCATCAACGGTTGCCGTACACAATAGAACATTATGAAACGATGATGTAATGATGATCGTTAATACACGAGTGTAATATACGGAAGGGGCGAGTATCGTAAACTTCACATGAGTGTATTAATACCCATTACATCGAGTTTCATACGGAACTTTTTATGCGACTTATGGTAAGTTTTTTACGTTAAACAATTACATTGAATCGTATCGTGGCAGTTGACATGCAGGATTCAGACAAGGCTACCTAGCGGACAACGTCCCTACCCTATACCCTGCCGCAGGTGGCTTTGGTGTACTGCACTCGAATAGGATCGAAGTGAAATTACGATCCAATTTATTTTAAATAATATTCCAGATAAAAATTACTAATAATAAAAGCAATTAATACTGACGAGCATAATATAATGTTAAATGCACGCAATTGAATGAAATTACTACATTTTTCAATGATTAATAGTCAATACTTGGTTTGTTAACTTCTCTGTGATTGGTCAAGAACTTGTATCAAAATGAAATCTGTATCCTAATAAGTACCATTATGCAAAGGGTTGCAGCCATCAAATGACAGAATTAAATGATGGGAGTAGAGAAAATACATTTTTAAATAGTATGCATTCATTTAAATTTTTTTATATAATTTAAATGAATTTTTAGACATCTTAATCTAGCGAGGAGAAAAATTACTTAGTGCAGAAACTTTTTCATGAGCATAGCTACGTTTGAAAAAATGTGATACAATTCCTAATTGTTTTACTTAATAATAGTATACCATTCACATATCATAGACATTTCATACAGTGTCTGTTTTAAATGTCAAACCTTTGTATTTGAGAAATCCAAGGGAAGAAATTTCCTTAATTCTTGTGTCCTGGCTATTGTGGTGTAAATGTAGTTGCAGGAGATTTGAGTGTTTCATAACTGGCCAGCACATCGTTTCCAAAAGAGAAAACCGTCCTTCTCAACTCATTTACTCATGTTTTAACAGATTAATTTTGATTTAAAGATAATGTCGTTTTTATAATTAGTTGCAAAAATAATAATCTAAATCAAGCGACAGTTCGTATAAATAATTTCTACTAAGAATTAACATGAATAAACCTATATTGTATTTAAGCGTGTTAGAACTGCATGCTTTGTCAGAATAAAGTATATAATGAACTAAGTAATTACTGGTATCTATAGTAGTCATGTACAATCGCAGAGTATTATTAAGTATAAATATCTATGGGATTAGTGTCCTCTAATTTTTATATTACCACAATTATTTTGTCTATGTCTTTTATAAATGTACAATTAGGTGCTTAAAAAATGAATAAGAAATATAAGATTGAACCGTTCCTAAAATGAATGCAGAATAGTAATACTCAATTATATAAAGCACAACCTCATTTCAATGTTATTAATTTTAAAAAACCTCTCTTACATAAAATGTCAAAGAAAAGTTTAGGTTTTTGTACTTTTTCTTGCAAATACAACTACTATCTATTTGCCCATAGCATAAACCATACATTTAGAGATACGTTGAAAATTGAACAAATTCAATGACAATTTTTTTGTGAAAATTAAACACATTTTCAGTTGAATTTGGACAATTTTCAATAATAAGAGTATATTTAATTATTATAATGTACCGAAATCATAACATAATTTTCGACGTCCAGCTTAATACAATAAAAAACTATTATTTGCAATACATCATGGTACACGAGACGGTTTGCACGAGAGCAAGGAAATAGCCCACTTCGCATTCTTTTCTATTAGCTAAAAAATGTAATATTTTCAACTCTGGGAACGCGGTTGGCGAGGCGATAAATTAGCGTATCATTTGATACGAGCGTCCCAAAGGCTTCTAGATATTGATGCACTTGGAACGAGACGGCGCTGCCCTGTCGGAGAGGGAGAGAGATAAAGAATGAGAGAGGGGTTTGGTGTAAGGGAACTATTGGTGTTGGGGAAGGGGGCGCGGACTGGGCGGAACTAGGGCGGGGGTGTGCCGAAGCAATGGCGGTGGAGAGGGGCGGGCCGGGGGGTGGTGGCGGGGGAAGCGGGGGCAGTGTCGGAGGCGGCGGGGGGCGGGGACCGCGGTGGTTGGGTGGTGCAGGTGGCAGGGGGTGCTGGCGGATGGTGGGGTGCTCGCGGGCTGAGGTGATGGCGGGGCACAATGTCGGGGGAGGGCGGAGGCGGTGGGCGGAGGCGGGGGCGGAAGCGAGAGCGAGGGCGGTGGCGGTGGCGGCGTTGGCGGAGGCGGAGGCGGTGGCGGTGGCGGAGGCGGAGGCGGAGGTGGAGGCGGAGGCGGAGGCGGAGGCGGTGGCGGTGGCGGTGGCGGTGGCGGTGGCGGCGGCGGCGGAGGCGGAGGCGGTGGCGGTGGCGGTGGCGGTGGCGGTGGCGGTGGCGGTGGCGGTGGCGGTGGCGGTGGCGGTGGCGGTGGAGGCGGGAGCGAGGGCAGGGATGGGGGCGGGGTACGTCAGAGGAGGCGACTGCGCCTCAGTTGCGCTGACAAGCGAGCCATGGAAACGTCTGGCCGCCGCGCCGCCCGGCTCTCGCGTCGTCTCTTCGGAGGCTCTCGCGTCGAGAACCCGCCTGCCCGACGCCAAGAAGTCGCATTATCGCTCGACCACTTTATTGGAATTGCCCTCTTTTTAAGAGAGGGGTTGCTTTCACGGACGTGCATTTTTCTGATCACACAGTGCGAATTAAACCAATAATGGAAAGGAAAAAAACAAATTTCGTTTCTGATAATTGGTGCAACTGAGCGTTTTATAAATTATAAAACACCCATGCCGATTTGGCCAAAACAAATCAGATACATTTCTTTTTCATGGCTACGGAATCTGTGATATTGAAGACGCTTTTTTGCCATTTGATTACTTGAGAAATAAAATAAGAAGGAAACTTGTTTTTTAATAAAATATTTATGTCACGTAAAGATCCACGTTTTTAGAAGAGATTTGTTTTATTGAAAAAGTCTCTAACAGCACTATCGTACTTTTACCATGTTAACTTCTCGACCCCAAACTGACGCACAGAAAAAGAAGTTAGGCCATCAATCGATTTTCGATAACAAGGAACCAGAAAACCTGCATTCTGACTTCAAAACCTGTTCGAGGAAATAATTTACAACACATATCAAGAGGAATTATCCACTTTTTGTTGCTAGGGACCGAGAATACGAGATTTTTGCTCAAAAAATCGCCAAATTCAGCTGCTCGATTAAAATACTTTCTCCTTACTACGGACACGTATACCTACGTGTATATATTAAAGTGAGAAAGCAAAAAGTGTGAAGCAATAAAAATACGTATTATGTTCAAAACCACCGCGACCGAGCGTTAATTTAACGTCTTTTCCCCATTGCTCGCGGTTAACGGCCTCGCTCGAGCGGTGTCTTCGGCTGGCTGGCGGGGCTCTCTCCGCCCGCTCCTTGCCGCCGTCCCTCGTCCGCGCCGCTGTACCTGTTGTGGGCAGCGGCGGAGGTTTGGTGTGCACGGGTTCGGCCCCTGCTCGCGGAATTATTCACAGCTACCCCTCCCTGCCCGCGCCGCCACCCTTCGCCCCCCTTCCAACGCGAATTTCGCAACGCCGCGAATATTTCATGCCGATGGCCGGCCCCCAAACGGGGACTCGCGGATAATCGCATTTCCGAGATGTCTCTTCGTTGTTAAGTGAACACTTAGACATCGTGATCAGACTGCGCCCGAAACGAAGTTGTGAATTCTAGAAAAGACGGTTGAGTCTGCGAGGGAAATTATAGAAACTGTATTACTTGCTTTCCCCTATCATATTACCGTACACTCGTTGTAATGACGGTTTTGTACGAAGCACATGTCAACTTGCGGTACTACAACAGTACATACTCGTACATTCTTGCAATTATTTCTAACTTTTGAAATTATTGAAAATTTGGAGAGTTGAAGAAAAATTAGAAATGCGTCATGCTTTAAACACCATTTACTATATAAAACGAAAAGTTTAAAGAAAACAATTGTAGCAGTTTTTGAGAAAATAATTGTTTAAAAATTGCCAAACTTTTATGCGCAAACTATATTCTATTGTGCAAAATAGACAAATTTCTGAAAAATTGTTCACGTCCTTATTTTAAGATATGTCCTAGAACAACAGATACAGATCACTAAGGTACAAAATCTTCAATATTGTATTTGTAGTAAGATCCCAATAAAATTTTCAACTTTGGCGATTTTTTAAAATTCAGATATATCAATGAAAATTAAACCTGTGCCACTTTTAAGCATTTTTAGGCTATCCAATTATAAAGATAAAAATATTTCGAGCCTTTCTGAAACTGTATTAAAATGTTTTTGAGACTTCAAACAAAGTAGCCCCAAAATAAAAATATAATTTCAAACTCGTTTTGCCTCGAGTTCGTTCAGCTCGCTCAGGAAACATCAGTTTCGGAGAAAATTGTCTCAACGATTTAGGCGCTAGAGTTGCCAACAGACGGACTGACTCTCTGATGTTTTGTCGTCAATCGATTTTCGGAGTCAAGGACCCACAAAACGTGGATTCAGACCATACGTTTTCGAGGAAGGAACTTGCAACGTATAGGAACAATATTTACTAACATTTTTGTTACTTGGGTCCGACAATAGAAGTTTTTCTGATACAAAATCGTAGTTTATCGCCACATTATTGAATTACTTTCACTTTATTACGTAAGTGGTAGGTAGTAAAAAAAGTAATGAAAAACGTTAAGCGAAAAAGTAAAAAAGTTATCCTTTCTCGATGAATTAGAATTCTCAAAAACGCATTGGATTGACAGTATCTAAAGGCAGCAGAGACTGACAGATCCTCTCTCTCTCTCTCTCTCTCTCTCTCTCTCTCTCTATATATATATATATATATATATATATATATATATATATATATATATATATATAGAGAGAGAGAGAGAGACAGACAGACAGACAGACACGGGGGGTCACGGAGACAGAGGCAGACCAACGCAGACAGAGACAACTGAGACAGAGGATGAGAGAGAAACAAAGAGAGATAGAGAGACAAGGAGAGACAGAAACACAAACAGAGATAGAGAGACAGAGGGAGAGAGAGAGACAGAAATAGAAGAGACAGCAGACAGGGAGACACGGAGACCTTTTCTTTTTCACAAGGATTGAATACAATAAAAAAAAAAAGCTGGCAACGCAAGGTATTTTGCTAGTCTATCCTAAATAATCAAAAATCTAACGATTTTATGAAATCAAATGGAAAACTTTCCGAAATTATAGAAGGTAGTACATTTGTCTACACAAAGAAGAGTGGTTTTACTCGTTTATAGCAGTGTATCGATTACTTCCTGGTATAATTGCTGTACACATTAAAGAAAAGAAATAATCCCTTAAAGAGTAGATGTGTTTGGTAACGACTGTACATTTTTCCCACGGTGAACTTAGTGCGCAATTGTATGCGTTTAATAAATCGACAAATTACTTCAAACGATTCTATGGCTGCGATAATTACCCTGAGAACCACAATACTTTTCCCAAAATGAGACTTCCTAATGTAGGGTTTAATTACAGGCCTACCCCACTGATGCATTTCTCATTGCTGATATTATTTTTTTTTTTGTTTTCTAATATTTTTGAGGAATTGTCTACTTAAATAGGGCTAAAGATGTTATGATGGCAGGTGATGAAACATGTTTATAAAAGTCTTTACTTTGAATGCAAAGTTGGTTAAGTTTTTATGTAATTTAAAGCAACAAAAATCAGGGGACGGAATCATTGTCTACTTTATCTCAAGCATCGGCGCCTGTCACTGTAAAGTATACTCCTATTATAAATGAAAATCGACAGTAGTATGTTATTTAGTGGTAACAGTGACATTTTATTTTGCAATCACTTTCATCACGAATGCCGTACACAATTTTTAATCGGCCTTGCTGATTCATTTTAACGAAGTGTACAAATCACTGAATGTTACTGTAAGGTCAGTAGAAGCTGATGCGGTCAGACGTAAGAATTTCAGGCGCCAGTACCTGGCAAGAGGGAGGGGGAAAACCGAAAAGCTAGCCCAGGAAAAACATATTATGAAACTAACTTGTACGAGAATGTCTGTGCCATTCTGTAGCACCACGAGTGTTTATAGTTTAAGTTCGTAAGTTTTTTACACTATCGATATTCAATTTTTTGCCGAGACTGATAGATCGAGAATAAAATTAATAGAGGTCGCGCAAAAATAACATTTCGCCCACGAAGTATAAACATTTTTTTCGGATATACGTGCTTTTGTTGCTAATCAAGATTTGTTTCATCTCTGTTCGTAAAGGGTCAAAGGAAATGGATCGCCATGTTCATTGACGATTGTGTTACAAGCAGCTGTGAAGTTCCGACGAAAGTATCAGTGAGGCAGTGTTGATCCTTTCGCGTTCGTAATCTGTAACGGGTACATCGTGATTATAAATACTGAACTCAGAATGGTTACCAGCGATACAGAGACTTTATCAGTAGCTGCACGAAACTGCTGGAGGATTTAATCTACAGCCCGAAAATTCCATTGGTATTTACAAAATAAATTACCATCAATTGAACAAATTGTTATATATCAAAGGAATTGTTAAGATCACTAAAAATGTTTCCCAAGCCTACTTTAATGAAAAAGAAGAAAGTGTCGATAACTGAATCGTAAATGTATCGTAACTGTCTGGTAAACTACATTATTACTTTAAGAAGTAGGTCAATGAGATTCTTAACATTTGTTATTTCGAGTTTTGTCACGAGTTGTCTTAATGCGTTTCAATAAGTGACTGTTTTGTTACGAGTTACATCATAATACGTGTTAACATTCGCCTACTCTTGGTGTTCATTATATATTAAGGGTTATTGGGAGGGGTTTGATATTAAAGAAGTGAAAGTTGTTTAGTCGTGAATGTGTCCTTCATTTTCTTATTTCTTTTGCAACTTACGTACCGTGCGTAAATCCTTTTCACAATATGATGTGACGTCATCGTGTTTTTTTCCCTGCTCGTTAATGTGACATTTTTCTCTGCGATGTTTTATGAAAAGACTAATTTTACGCACGCATAGCACTACGTAGAAATTCACATTTGTATTCTATAGTAGAAAAACAATTTTTTCTGCATGTGAATCGTTCTAAATAATTTCCCCTTGGAGACAAAATTGGCCCATTTTTGTTCAGTCTATCGACTCTTTAAATCCAGAAAAATTCGTTATTCTACAAACAATACTTGCCTTACTGCTGAGGATTCAAGTTCTTGGAAAAATATCACATAATATTGTAATTATAGTTAAGTAATTAGATAAGTAACTCTCCTTTTACTTTGTCGCATAATACTGCTTACGCAGTATTCAGCAAATGTAGTATAATCGATTCAGTAAATGACTTTCTCGATTATGTTCTGTAGTTAGAATCCACGTTTTGTGGGTCATTGGTACCGAAAAATCGATTGACGGCAAACCGTCTGACTGTCTCTATGTCGGTCTGTCTATCTGTGGTCAACGCGAGCGCTCAAACCGTTCACTCCGTTTTCTCTCAGATTTAAATTACACTATAGATCTGAACAAACTCAAAGTCCAGCGGATTTTTAACGAATGTTTTTTGTTGAAGGCATTTACACGAATTCTCAACATTTTCAAATTTTCCCAAAAGCGCCTCCAAATATTTTAATTAAACTTTGCCCTCCGATTGCATAAAGAACCCTTACAAATTGATCGAGACTCATTTTTATTTCAATAAGCCTAATATTTTTCGAAAATTACAAAAAAAAAAAATGAATTTTCTTCGGAAGATGAAGTACCGAATAAAATATCAAATATTATTTTCCTTAATACTCAAAACGAGAATATATAATACTCGATTACATTCTTAGAAGAGAACCTTGAGCGCCTCGGTTTGGTTTCAATTTCATCCCAAAGAGCCTTCCCCAATCCGCGCCTGTTCGCGCCTGCCAGCGCCTCTCGGCCGCGCCGCCGCCGCCCCAGAGCCCCTCGCGGAGCATCAGCCACGCCGAGACGCGGGATTTTCGCTTCATTCGGCCGGCGGCAGACGCCCCGCCCCGCGCCGCCCCGCGCCGCCATCGCCCCACTCCTGCCCCGGCCCCGCCCCGCACGCCGCACCGCCCGGTTCCTCCGGTTCCGCCACGCCTCACCTCGCCCCGGCCCGTGGCGCCCCTCCCTGACCCTCCTCCGTACCTACTCCCCGTTTTGCTCGTCCCGTCCCGCCCCGCTCTGCTCCGTCCCTTCCCTTCCCGTCCCGTCCCGCCTCGCCTCGCCCCGCCCTGCCCCACCCTGCCCCGCCTCGCTCATCCCCGCGCCGCGCCCCGCCTCACACCACCCCACCCGGTTCTTCTCGTCCTGTCTCGCCACGCCCCACTTCGCCTCGTTCCGTGGCTCTCCCCGACCCTGTCCCGTACCTTCTCGTCGTACAGCTCTGTCCCGCGCCATCTCCACTCTCTCTGCTTGCCCCACTCCGCCCCGCCCCCCTCCACTCCGCACCCTCACGCGTGGCTCTACGTAACCCGCCCCGCCCCACCACGCTTCGCTCTGCTTTCCCCGCCCCGACAGGGGTAGATATTGTTTGTTTTAGAAATACTTATGTACAAAAGATCCATTGTTGAAACTTCATTTGATCTAACTAAATGTTTTAATATTGAAGGCTCACTTCCCTCTAAAATACCTCTTAAAAACAACAACTTTAAATTATTTTACCCTATATTTTCACACAATATCAATGAACATTAAATTAGAATACAATAATGTTTGTGTGTGGTAACAAAGCACGCCTAAAACGAGTTACATGTCTGAAGATTTACTGTCAAAATCCTCTACGCAGAGTAATAGAACTCACACACTAGCATAGGTGCCGCCCTCGGCGTGTTTCATATTCACTCTCTCGTAAGAACACTATTTCGCCGTAAAAGAGAACAGTCGCCTGGCATGACATGAAGTTTTTAAACGCAACATCTTATTCAGAGCTGGCGTAGCAATGTGCAACACGTCATGTGTTTAAGAGATACTGTTTCCTTCTCACATTCTGAGAGTAACTTTTGGGGAATATACGAACTCGTATGTCGCGGACAAGGAATGCGAGGAAGTGCACAGAAGCTCATGTGTCTCATAAACAATTCATTTCTTCAGTATTATAAATTTTCTCGTGGTGTTTAGAATATTTCTCTAGACACAAGACAAATTATAAACATCGAATGAAGGTTTTGTATGCCTTCTGAACATTATGATTCGAGTCATGACAAGAACTAGGCACTAACGTTTCTTCTTGACCTTTAACTGTCTCTTATCTCTTCATTATTCATAGCTAGGAAAAGAAATTTGTTGGAAAAGAAATTCGTTGGTTTCTCACGACACATTAGAAGCAGTTCTTCTTAAGAAGAATATTTTCTACAATTTACTCATGTTTAATTCATTCTAATAATTATTTTTGCATTATCTCTGCGTAGCAATCTTAAAAACATTTGCATAAGTATCACTTCTCGCCTTTATCTATTTTTTTTAACGTTAACTCATGATTCAAAGGCAAACTTCAATAGAAATCGCAATTGAAGAACATTTTATAAAAGTGTTCTTTGTTCAAAAGGTTTACTACACACTAATGTGTTTTATATTAGTGGATTATTTCAAAAACTCCCAAGATTAACTCTCTAATTTCTATTTTAAAATTCTAGTATATAATAATATTATTTTAAGAAAAATAAAAAAGAATTTCTGTAACATTATCTCATATTTTTCAAATTCAAAACAGCTAGTTTACTCGTTCGTTTATATGAGCATAGCAAACGCCTTGTTGTTGAGCAAACTATTTCACCATTTATTACTTTCGATAGGGACCGCGAGAGAACGTGGTAAGTGTTTTCAGTTTCAACAGATAGCAGCAGGCAAGATTATTGGTCGAAAAAAAAAAGAAACAAGCCCGTATTCAAGAGAACAGGAAACTGACTTGTACGAGAAAGTCTGTGCCACTTTGTAAGCACCTCTACTAGTTTGTTGCTGCAATTTCAAAGGATGTTTCATATTGATTCTCAATATATGTTTTTTTCATGCAATCAAATCAGTTACAACACGGTGAATTGTTTTGAAAATATCTATGAAGTGTTTAATTAGTCAAATACTTTCACGCCTGAATCAAGTATTTGCAGTATGCCTCTCGAGGCTTTCACGGGACCAGTAGAAAGCATCGGAATCCTGACGGTTTAGAACACTTGGAAATGGGATCAAGTCAGGAGATCACAATGGAACTACTTTATTGGAGCAAACGAACTCTCTTGGTAATGGCGGCAGTCCTTATTCTCATTGAATTGTGCTGCGAGAGAAATTTTGCGTTCCTTTATTTGACAAACCGTCTTGTAATGTAACTGCAGAGCAAATCGTAGAGCTTATTACTTTCCTTTCCACATAGTACAGACAAAGTTAAGTATAGTGATGTAACAAAACGAACTTGGCATTTTGACGGAAATACACGCTTTAGGAGTCTTTCATAAAGAAAACGTAGTTTCTTCGAAAACGTCATCGAACTGAAAATAATAATACGAAAAAAATGTAATTTTATTTAAAAATCTATAGTAAACAATATTAAGTGAAAAAAACAACAAACTGAAATATGCACTAGCAGAAATGAGCTTATTGTTATATTATTAATACTTAGATAAAAAAATTGCGTGTGTCAGGAATTAGTGGTTGTAATATGAATTTTATTAAATTTTGTATGGTACGAAAGATAGATACTGAGTTTCTTTTACAATCAGATCGTTGCTCACCCGGTGCCTGGAGTGAACTAATAATTCTACAACATCACATACATTTTGGCAATATTTAGCACAAGTTTTGCAATTTTCGAAAATTCAGAGAGTTTAACAAAAATGAGACCTGCGCCATTCTTTGAGGGCCAATAACGCTATACCACATCAAACTTTATTCAAAAAATTAGGAGAAATTTTTGAGAAAATTTTGAAGTGTTGAGACTTCATATGAACTACCTCCAAAATTAAAATATACGTTTCAAACTCAGAAGGTTCCGAGTTCCTTTAGATCGATTTTTGAGAAAATCGTGGAACGGTTCAGGAGCAAGCGATGGCCACAGACTGTCAGTTAGGCAGACGGACTTGCAGGCACGCAGACAGACGATTTTGCCCTTAATCTATTTTTCTGTATCAAGGACCAACAAAATATGGATTATTCCTACTACACTTGTTAGAAGAAGTAAAGTACTACGTGAAGGAAATTTTTTTTCGTTACTAGAGGCCGTTAAAAGAGCTTTTTTCCTTTTTTAAATTTTATTGTTATTATTATTATTGTTATTATTATTGTTATTATTATGGTAATTATTATTATAATTATTATTATACTTATTATCATTATATTATTTTATTTTGTGTTGAAAAATCACGTTTTTTCTCGCCCAATTGCAATATTCTCTTTTCTCACGGAGCAAGGCGAGAAAGTGCGGGGCGCAGGCGCGGGCGTTCTTCGCCGCCAGGGGCGCTGCGGTCGCTGTCGATCGATGCGCCCCGCCGCGGCCGTCGGGGCCGCGAGGGCCGTTGGGGGAGGTCGGGAGCCGCGATGCGTCCGCCTCCCAGATTTTTAGTTCTTCCTGCCGCTGGGTATGTTCTGCTTTCCGCGGGTAGCAACCTTACAGGGGTAAATGACGTCGAAGTCACTCTCGCAGAACTGTCCTCGAAGGCGAGGTCGTTACAATCTGGGCAATATATATGGGGAGTGTATATATATATATATATATATATATATATATATATATATATATATATATATAGGGAGTCCCATGTAACTTGACAACTTTAAATAACTCAAAAAATACTCGATCTACGAGAAATTGAACCGAGAACAAATCTTAACAGTTTTGAAGGGGAATCATTCTATGCTAAAATCAGCACCCCTTCCTGCCCTCAGCGAGTGGGGCGGTGCCTGTGTGTGTGACGTAACTTAAGCATCTAACTGTAACTCTGAATGGTTAAAGTTATTGCAATGCAGTTTTCGCAGAAGTGCATGAGGAAGGGGGGGTAATTGATACGTGTTTTCATTTCTACTTTATCACATGCATTTTACGAGATATTTGAGGTAAATTATTTTTTTCTGTGAAAAATGCGCCTTACAATTTTTGTAATAATAATAATAATAATAATAATAATAATAATAATAATAATAATAATAATAATAATAATAAAGTCGGCCCCGTGGTGCAAATGGTTGCGGCAGCCGTCGTCTGCACCACGGAGACTGCAAGTTCGAGTCGTGCGTAGACATGGTCGTATTCGTGATTGTCCCTTCACCCCTCATCATTATCCTATCACCTCATAATTCACACTTCAAGGCGCAACAACTTTGTCGTACTGAGTGATACAGCTGATAAGCTGATTCTGGAAAAAATTACACACGTTAATCGTGTATCGTGGTCAGTAATAGCTTATACGCCCCAAAAAAACAAACAATAATAATAATAATAATAATAATAATAATAATAATAATAATAATAATAAGCGAAGCGGCCGAGCGAAGTGGCTCAGTGCGTAGCGCACTGACTTCGTAATCGGGAGGTTCGGGTTCGATTCCCGGGCCGGCCATCCTGACCGGGGTTTTCGTGGTTTCCCTCGGTCATAAAGGCGAATGCTGGGATGGTTCCAAAAGTCCACGATCACCTATCACCTCCTAATCCATTCCAATCATCTCATAATTCACACTTCAAAGCGTAACAACCTCGTCGTAATCCAAGGATACAGCTGAAAAGCTGATCCTGGAAGAATTAAACGCACGTTAATCGTGTGTAGCGTGGTCAGTAATAGCTTATACGCCAAAAAAAAAAAAAAAAAAAAAAAAAAAATAATAATAATAATAATAATAATAATAATAATAATAATAATAATAATAATAATAATAATAATCCCAACATAATGAAACTGAAAATGTTCCTTTACTTTGCATGCTGAGAACGGCGAAGAGAAAACGGTGGGATTTTGGAAGCCCTTGCAATACGCGAGGTACGAGAGCAAATCGTCTCCCGGCGGGACCCCTTATTTTCTTACTTCCACTCAAAACTTGCGCGCGGCTCCGTCTCCGCGTGGACACCCGGCGTCCGGCGCCTGCACCGCCCTCACGCGCACAGCCCGTCGCGCCGCCGCCTTCCGAATTAAGTTTGAACCAGCAACAGCAGCGGCCAGGCGACAACGCCGCCTCGAGCTCCCTTCTTCAGCGACTCTTTCAGCTGGGGCTCCATTGTCCTTTGGCGTTTTCATTACCTCGGGCAACGTAAAAAACCCCCACTGCGAATCTGGCGAGCGGGGCAGTCCGCGCCAGACGTCCACGTCCGCTTAAACCGGCGAACAAACAAGCCCAGTTCCAGCCCTTGCGCTTCGCAGTGCTAACTTAATATTTTAAAGATGGCTTCTCCGAACGACTCGTTTCGCAAATGTTCACGTAAGCTGTAGGTTAAGAGCCGCTTATGGTTTTCGAAATAAATGGATAGAAGAATATTCTGAGAATTATTACTTCCGAAGAAAAATGACTACATAAATTAATATTGTTTTACATTGGACACTACGAAATTCGTCGTATTGAATACCAACGTGGCGTTGCTACAAATGATCACGACGGATTGGGAAATACTACTTCCAAAGAAAATTTTCCAAATAAATTAATACATTTTTACATGGCACGCTACGAAATTGGTCGTATTGAACACCATCGTAGCGTTGCTACAAATAATCGTGACGAATTCCTAGCCTCAGTTCCTGCTTTTCTCTGTCAAGGAATTCTCTATCATGAAATCAAAAATATCGTCAAATCACAACAAAAGATGACGTTCCAAAAGGATCTCCGAGCGTCCAAAATAAATAATTTTCATCTCACCTTTTCTTGCAAAATACATTACTTCGAAACGTACAATGAGAAAAGATACTCTTGCTCTCCATTCATCTTCTCGGAAATACAAAATTAATTAAAAACTGAGATTAAGAACCAAGGTGCACCAACCGGATTGAAAATATATTCTTAAAAGAGTGATATTTTTATGTAAAGAACTCAACACTAAGTTGTCATAAACAAAATTGTTGAAAAAAAATGTTGACGATTAATCACTGAAAGAGTTAGGTACAATATAGGTTCAATATTAATAATATTGAAATATTTGTAGGTATTTATTATCTTTTTATAAGTATACAGTTATAATTTGACGCACAAATATGTATTAGAATATATGTATCTAAAAGAACTTCGTCTTTTGGTCGGATTTACAGAAGAAACACGGATGTGTAAAGCAAGTGAACACTATAATACATTGCGCATCTTATTACAGACTTCCGCTTTCCGTTATTAATATTTTTAAGTTTTCACCTTACTACGTAAGCAGTAAAGGAAACTATTTTTCAAAAGAATAAACTTATTGTCAAGCTCTGAAATTGAAAAAGTGAACAAATCGGGTTCGTATGTCTAGTAAATTAATTTTCCTTTATCACGTTGTGTAATCAGAATCCAGATATTGCGTGCCCATGACTCCGAAAAAGTTATTGACGACAAGTCTGTCAGACCGCCTGTGGTCAACAATAGCTCATAAACCGTAAAAATTTTCTCCAAAACTCCTATTTTTGATCAACTCATATTCAATATTTTGATTTTGAACGTACTTTACATGAACCCTTCACAACATTTTCATTTTTTTCAAACAAGGCTCCAAATATTTGACTAAAATGTGTCCTCTCATGATATCATAGAAAAAATGTAAAACAGTTTACAGGATCGGCGACGACAACTTTCCAACTTTCCGACGCCGATTCAACTACTTTATATACAATAACGTAAAAGATAAATACAGGTTACATTCTATTTTCTAATTCATGATTTCTTTGATAATCGTGTGTTGAAGTATTGTCTTTAAACAGAGAAATTCAGTGTTTTTAACATACGTTTTGTTGTGGAAACTACAAACTCTCACGTATTCATTTTATCTTAATGACATCACAACTTTCGATTCATACTTTCTAAGTTTTGAAACTATGCATTTTAATGTCCTCAAGCAAATTTGTGAAGTTAAGCGACTCACGACAGGAGGGAGTTTAAGAACAACTCGCAGCGCTTCTTCCGTCTCTAAGAATTTCCTCGCAGTTCACTTGTGTTCGTCTGCAACGCCGCGAGAAGTGAGCGCACAGCGGGCGGGAGCGAATGTGTTGGTGGACGGCGCAAAACGAATATAGACAGCAGGAAGTAGTGGAGGAGGAGGTGGAGGAGGGGAGGAGGAGGAGGAGGAGGGGAGGAGGAGCAGGAGGAGGAGGATGGGGAAGTAGGAGGAGGAAGAGGAGGAGGAAGAGAAGTAGGAGGAGGAAGAGGTGGGAGGAGGAAGACAAGTAGGAGGAGGAAGAGGTGGTGGAGGAGGAGGAGAAGTAGGAGAAGGAAGAGGAGGAGGAGGAGAAGGAGGAGGAGGCGGAGGAGGAGGTGGAGGAGAAGGAGGAGGAGACGGAGGAGTAGGTGTAGGATAAGGTGGAGGAGAAGGAGGAGGAGACGGAGGAGGAGGTAGAGGAGGAGGAGGAGGAGGTGTAGGAGGAGGTGGTGGTGGAGGAGGAGGTGGTGGAGGAGGAGGAGGAGGAGGAGAGGCATTAATTACAATAATTCGAGGCCTATGTGGTGGCTCTTTCGATTGATTGATTGTTTTAGTGATTCCGGGCCCGGTGAGTGCTAAAGTTATTACTCCCGTAAGTGTAGTACATGTTTTATCGCTGGGGGTGACGGTGATCTTCAGCTGATGGATGGTGAGATCCAGCTCCGACGTACCGTCGGCTTGCGGGTTTTCCCCAACCCGGTATCTCCCCCAGCGGGGCACCGCCTCAGTCGAGACAAGCTCTAAGCTCCCGACCGGTCTACCGGAATGTGTGGTAGTGTGGTGAATGAAAGTGTCAGTGTGTGTGTACGCAAGCGGTGAGTTTAGAACAAGGATGAGGAAGGAGAGATCGCGCGCGGTTCGTGGCCCGTTTGTTAGGGAACTGCTTCTTCTGGTGTCGGAGAAACCGGCTAAAATACCGATCAGTACAGACGGACGCTAGGTTTCTCCTCCAGACAGCGATTGAAATCTGTCTAGAAAATTTTGCCACCGTCGGGACTCGAATCTAGCACCTCTTGGTCAGAGGTACTGCAGTGACATCAGTTGATGCCGTGATCCACGTCTCCCGGTGGAGGAGGAGGGAGAGGGGAAGCGCTTATTAGAATAACTCGAGGTCTATGTGATCGCGTGCCCCCCCCCCCCCTTGCCGTGTCGAATTCTGACATCGTGCAGCAGCTGAAGGGCGCCGGCCCCTGCACAGCGGTTGCGCTACACGGCATTGAGTCCTTACGGCCGAGCGCATCTCCAATTAAACCAGCGTCTACCGAACTCAAGAGGTCATGTTTATTGCTGCAGTGCACCGTCACTTCATGCACAGATCAAAAATGTGGCGAAACAACATTAATTCTTGAAAATAACTTTTTACCGCTGGGATAGTTGAAAAAATGAACTTCCACATTTTTTAGATAACTTCAAATTTCGGGAAAAACGAATAAAATGAAAAAAGAGTTGTAGCTTATTTTACTTCAGCCCCGTTTTATAAGAATGGCTTATAATAAATTAATAAGAACGGAAAGTCGCTCTCGCCACAAAATTTAAAACGTTAAAAAATTATAACATTTGTTTAAATAAATGTTAGCACTAAAGTTTATAAGAATGATAAAACGTACTAATTTAACAAGGATTTAAAAATTTAATGGTTCTACAGAATGGCACATACTTTCTCGCACAAGTTAGTTTACAAGTATCTTTAGTCCAGAAAGCTTTTCGGTGATGCCTCACACTCTTCCCTGTTGCTACCTCTCGATGCCCAAGCTTAATTTTTTTATATTTTCTCAATTTTCCACTCCTAATACTAGAAAAAATATGATTTTAAGAATATTTTAAAAGAGTAAATCATTGTCCTAGTGGCACATTTTCATTGAAAAATTGGGAACTGTTTTTCAGAAATTTTTCTTTTTAAAATTGCCTTAATTTCTCACACAATTATACAAAAACGTGTCATTTTGAAGAACAAAAATCACAAGACCTCTCTTAATGATCTAATTTAAAAGAAACCGATTTTATTACGAAGAAAATATCTATATCATCAATACCTTAGTTGTAGAAAGACGCCGAATACATTTTGAGTTCAGAGAAGTCATTGATAAATCGGTTTGGATCCATTTTTATTTGTCTACTTTGCTCTAACCCATGAAAATATGGAGACAGGTTGGAGAGTAAATTGAACATACGAACGGAGGAAAGTGATGCGGGAAACCAATGTTTCCACATAACGTGGAATGTGACTACACAACAGATTAGAAGACTTAATTTACTACACCCTGAAACAAGAATTATCTAGTTTTCCTGTATCAGAGATCTATAACACTAATTTTTCAGCCGTAAAACCGACAATCTTGGCTGTAGAATTACCACACTTTCTCTATGCTATGTATGTAGTATAGAGAAAGCAAAATGGATGAACGGTTTCATAAAAAAAATCCATTCCTAATAGACGTAGCGCGTAAGACAGCCGCTCTACATAATCTTACTTTCTGAAGAGTAATCTCCAGCTCCTCTCATTCAGAGAGCTTTTCTCATAATTCTGTCTTGCTTTATAATATATCCTGTAATATGATCCACAAGAAACAAACTCTTGGCTCGATAATTTTTAACATAATAAGCGACGTCATTTTGTTTCGCCGTCAACTGCGCACTCTGGATGTCGTCCTGAGCACCTTGCTCTTCCATAAGTTTCCAGTCTGACGTACGAATATTTGTAAGCCATACCATACATATGACAAAGTGATGTTAACTGAACTATGTACTCCCGAATGAAAAAAATAAATACGTAAAAAAATTAAAAAACGGTATGACGCCATATAAAAGTCTTTTATGATTTCTTAACAGTATAAAATAAATCCAATTAACTCGGGAAATTTTTTCCACTATATTAGTATACAGAACGACACCGACTAAAAATAACACGAGCTCCATTGTTCAACAAGTACTCCTATCCATCAATCTGTGGCTAAATGAATAGATACTCCATTTTCTGCGAACTACAGTGAACGATGCGATATAGATTTGACTATATTTTATAGCAAGTTGAAGTTGACAACGATTGTAAATTATTTCGTTTAAATTTAGTTATTAGTTAGGAGTACCGGTGTTCGATTTCGAAATTGGTTTACTTCTTATTGCTCCCAATAGAATGGTTTCCTCATGAATGGAAATGGATCCTAAATTATGAAATATGGAACTAAAGGAGATCCTTCATGATAATATACAATTTATGGACAAACAAGAACTAATCTGATAAAGACAATATCGTATTAGCCGAAGCACCTCCTCACAATATCAGAACAAGAAATGCAAGGGAGGAAGGACAAAATCAATTTAGTCCGTCGCTCGCTTATCTCACGGTACATTTTTCAAACGGTGAATTAAGTATTTGAACAAAATTGGTGTTTTTTAAAATTTTTTTATGCTTTTCTGTTTGAACAAAAATCTTTTACCAAACGCTATTTCTTTTCCAAATCCAGGTTAAAACACACTTTTAAAATGTTACTCTTTAGTGACAATCATCGAAAGCTTATAATGTGAATTGCAATACTCTGTACGTAGAAAACAGGAAATATTGTAATCGTTTGTCGAGTATTGACGACATTTTAACAGAAATATTCTTATTATTTCTTGTTATCTAGCCCTGATAATGAAAAATGTGCGAAATCTTGTAGATCTTTATATGAAGCACTAACAACATTTTCAAAATTTTCTAATAAATGGCTCCGAATGTTTTCATTAAACTGTTCTTTCAAACGTGTAGACAAAGCTTGAAAAAAGGCGAAGCTCGTTGAACTCTCTAAATTTTCAAAAATTGACAAAGTGAGAAATAATGTGAAAATGTATGCGTTGTTCTTGCAACTCTAGTTTATTTGACAAAATGAATAATTAAAAGCACAGGAAAATGTGATAAACTACATTTTCAGAATGAGGGCATTCACTATTGTCTGCGTATCTTTTTAGAAGCGAAAACTCTATTTTTTGTTGTTAGATGGTCATGCCAAACCAATATCACTAAATTATAGTTCCCTAATGTAAGGGACAAAACAATTCCTTAAATGTATGAAGACATTCTATTAAAAAAACAAGAATGCTTTAGACGCAGAGGCTTTAGACGGAGAAACAATCACAGCGCTTAATCAATTTTGAAATTGCGTTAATGGTAACTGAAGTTGTCGTTTAGTATACTGATGCATGTAAGTAACATGTGGAGCCATTTCAAATACAGGGATTCTGTTATGAAGGACAGGGAAATTTCTTTTTCCAATCCCCTGCTTTTAATGTCACCTGAGAGAGAGAGAGAGAGAGAGAGAGAGAGAGAGAGAGAGAGAGAGAGAGAGAGAGAGAGAGAGAGGCGGCACCTGGAGCCGCTTGTGAGATCGCCTCTGGAGGTGGGGGTGGGGGGTGGAGGGCTCTTGGCGCTGAGCGTCGCGACGCCGCCGCCGCCGCCGCCGCCTTCGGCCGATTGGAGCGCGGCGGTCGCGCGCCCCGCGCCGCCCCCTCCTCCCCCCGCACCGGTCGTCATAGCCGGCGCCCGTGTCGGCTAATTCCCGCATTAAATTGCAAACTCTTCTTATGCAAAAGTCTGTATCTCATGCATCCTTAAGCGGAAGGCGCGGCGCCGGCGGTTTTATAAACAAGACGCCGCCGGGGGGGGAGAGGTAGCGTGGGCGAGAGGGGACAGGGGGGGGAGCGTCAACCCCCGTGCGACGCGACGCGGCGGCGGCGCCTCAGCCGACGGCAGATGCCCCGGCGACCTGGCCCGCCGGGGGCGGGCAGAGGGGGGCGGGGCTGACAGAGAAGGGTTGACGGCTCGCCGGAGAAGACCGCTCCCAGCTACGCCACGACATGCCGCTCCGCGCCGCCGCCGCCGCCGCCGCTCTCTCGGAGCGCAAGGGATCGGAAATCGATTGCAGGAAATTACAATGAAGGAGCGCAATCTGAGAGGGCTCCTCCCAAAGCGATGTCCATAAAAGCGTGGACAGTTTGCGAATGAAATCGAATCGTTGCGTCAAATGGGGATTCTTAAGATGTCTCGGCGGAACTTGTTGCCTTGGCAGATTGAATTTTAAAGAAATATGGGCGGGAAATGGAATTATTTACTCAAATAGATTTCCTTAATTTGTGACAGGATTTGAAAGCTCAGAATTTCCATTTCGATATACTTTATTTTGGCAAAAGTCAAGGTTAGAATGTGATCATAATTCGTAGGAAAAATGGCTTTTTGGGGGGGTCAATTAATATTTCAGAAATTTATGTTTTAAAAACGCAAGTAGTATTTTATGATCAGTGTTTATTGAATAATTTTAAAAAATTATGTTATTCTTTCCCTCTCGTTGTTCGAAATGAGGAGCATAACAGCACGGAGGGATCAATTTCGAATGCTTCAAAAATGCGGTGCACCACTTTCGAGTGTTCTCGGTAAGCTGCTGCAGACACAGTCGCATATCATTCCTTTCGTGGAAATGCCACATTCTTGGAGCGTCCGATACTCCGCCGGGCGCATCCCAAATGCCCAAAACAAAAAGCCTTTCTATCGACCTCGCGAACGGGCGCGCCCTGTCAAAAACAACAGGCTGCGGAGCGTCTGCGAGGAGGGGGCGGGGCGGGGCGGGGCGAGGAGGAGCAAGACGGGGCGAGGAATAGTGGGGTGAGGCAAGGAGGAGCGGGGCGGAGCGGAGCGGGGCGGAGCAGAGCGGGGCGGAGCAGAGCGGGGCGGAGCAGAGCGGGGCGGAGCAGAGCGGGGCGGAGCAGAGCGGGGCGGAGCAGAGCGGGGCGGAGCAGAGCGGGGCGGAGCAGAGCGGGGCGGAGCAGAGCGGGGCGGAGCAGAGCGGGGCGGAGCAGAGCGGGGCGGAGCAGAGCGGGGCGGAGCAGAGCGGGGCGGAGCAGAGCGGGGCGGAGCAGAGCGGGGCGGAGCAGAGCGGGGCGGAGCAGAGCGGGGCGGAGCAGAGCGGGGCGGAGCAGAGCGGGGCGGAGCAGAGCGGGGCGGAGCAGAGCGGGGCGGAGCAGAGCGGGGCGGAGCAGAGCGGGGCGGAGCAGAGCGGGGCGGAGCAGAGCGGGGCGGAGCAGAGCGGGGCGGAGCAGAGCGGGGCGGAGCAGAGCGGGGCGGAGCAGAGCGGGGCGGAGCAGAGCGGGGCGGAGCAGAGCGGGGCGGAGCAGAGCGGGGCGGAGCAGAGCGGGGCGGAGCAGAGCGGGGCGGAGCAGAGCGGGGCGGAGCAGAGCGGGGCGGAGCAGAGCGGGGCGGAGCAGAGCGGGGCGGAGCAGAGCGGGGCGGAGCAGAGCGGGGCGGAGCAGAGCGGGGCGGAGCAGAGCGGGGCGGAGCAGAGCGGGGCGGAGCAGAGCGGGGCGGAGCAGAGCGGGGCGGAACGGGGCGGGGCGGGCTCGCGGAATTCGGTCGCGAGGCTAAGTGGAAATAATGTGGAAGCCGCGTATCGGCGCCTCCAAACACGCAAACTCTCCCTTGAGCGACAACTCCTCACGGGAGGCGGCAGCTTTTAACTCACCGTGCCGCCGCAGCGAGCGCTCGCGTCGGCTAGTCACGCCTGGCGATAGTTCGCACCTGCCGCCCCCGCCCCCCCCCCCCCATCCCTTCCTGCGTCCGCTGTCCTCGTGTCGCCCACCAACTCTGCCCGCCGCCGCTCGCCCTGCCCGTGAAATACGACGCGAAAAGACGGGAACTTTCACCTCGCTCTAAATAAGGGCCACCCCGGGGTGCCCTTTCTCAGAACACAACTCACGCCCCCCCCCCGCCCCATGCCTCGTTCCCGCGTCACGCGGTGCGAGTTTCGCCGCCTCTGTGGGGCGCCACGCGGCTGTGGGATTTGCGTTCGCCCACTCGCTTTAGATTGGCTCCCCAAGGGGAACTCCCACAACACAATGGAACGCTCTGATATACAAATATGCTTTTAATTTTTTTTACGAGGACCCGGCAAATTTTCGCTATTGCAATGTATTGTACTTGACACGCTACAGGTCATGTCATTGTTAATTATGTTGTACTATACGTTTTGACAATTTTTAATAGATGAAAGGGTTTCTGGCGTGTATGGGTTTGGTCCATGTCCTAGTTTAGACATGATAGTCAAGTATTGTATTGTTAAAATGTTCTTCTTTAAGTTTGTTCTTGCATTAAGTAAGACACTGTGTCCGAAGTAACGTTCAAGTAATAACTCCGGCCGATATTGCACAATCGCAGTGCCTGTATATGCAGCCAACACGCATTTAATACATGAGGGTGCGGCGGGTTGCGTATAGCTTCTGTTCAGGGGTGCTTGAGTCAGCATAAGTACGTAAAATTATATCGCGTCTATATATAACGTACGCACGCACATTTTCATTGTACTAAGTCTATAACCTTCGCGCAAGCGCAGGCAATAAATTAACAAAGTTAAATCGTAATAGGATGAAACATGCATCAACGCATAAAATACGAACAAACATTGATTTTCAGTTATTAGATTTACCATAAACGGAGAACAATATTAGAGGCTAAAAGAGCTTAATATTTTGAAAGAATGGTTTTTGACAAACATTAAAAGCACTTTAATATTTCCATGCTTCTGATATCAATTCAAAGATATAATATGAATATCAAGACATTGAGTGTACTTTCTCTACTTGAATTCAACACATTCGTAAGTAACCTCATCCGATATTTCTTCAGTACTCTTTAAAATGTCATAAAAAATAACTTCTTGGTGATCTTGGTAACAGTCGTAGGAGAATGATATGAAAATCAAAACGTGAACTAACCGCAGGTCTAATGAGGAGGATGCATCGAAGTAAACTGAATGTACATTTTGGAAATGAACCACAACAGGCGCTTGAAACCGCAGAGGAAAATGGTATTGACCAATCTGCATTGCAAGCTGCTTATAATTAGATGTGATAGTTTAGAGGTTTTAAAATGATATATTGACCATGATAATTTGCTAGCATTTTAGTATATTTCGTGTGTAATGGAATTTTAATGGCATTAATATTACAACAATACTATCACCTTATTCTTATATGAAACTTGTTTTTCACGAACTTCATATTTTGGGTACATTTAAAAGTATAAAATCATAACTCAATTAACGAAATTATATAAAAGTTTTTGTTATTTTATGTAATAATATGCATATAAATTTCATAATATTACACTTCATTTATTTAACACTTTTGGGCGTCTGGTTTCGGCTAACGTTTTTCTGCTGGGACTGCTTAAAGGTCACTTCTGGGAAACACAGAACTCTTTAACACTTTCCTGGGGTAACAACGATCCCCACAAATTCAAAAAGCCAGGTATTGCAAGCTGAAGAGCTATGGATTCTTTCCTCGAACGCCATCCTTCCGTACTGTAAGGTTGTTGAGGGTTGTCCAGCTTCATCATCGGCAGCTAATATGAACAGCTTCTTTTAATTTACACAGGTGAATTAAAGTCCCCGGGGGGCACCCGAACCATACTACGGTGTTTTGTGTGACTTTTGACACTGTGCCATTTGCAATGAAATCCCTTTCGGGATGACCTTGCGTGAAGTGGTTCAATCAAAACTTTTTTTTACTCAGCCACATGAAAATAACACATGCTTGTAAAGAAACGTTTCATTACTAGTGATGGTACAATTCAGCACTTTAAAGTTTTTAAAACGTCGTATTTTGAAGACAAGGCTACAGCATTTTGTAGCGTTATAAAAATTAACATTGAGCATTTTGTAGCACAATATTATCTCGAATGTTGTGTCATAAAATCTACGTTCAAGATTATTTTTAGCTCTACCTTCGTACACACGTTGGGGTTCAGGTATATTAGTGGCAATCGAAAGATGGCGAAGATTCGTGCAGTTGGGGAGTAGGTCCACGTAATTTTGCGCCAGAAAACAGGGACATCTTTATGGACAGAAAGTATGTGCCTCGCAGAATCCTGTCAGATTAAAAACTTTTGAGCTGAAAATTAGCAAAGACTATTGTGGTGAGATTCAGCTGTGCCGTCACAGAGACCATTATGATATTTTGTTACATGAACCTGCTGAGAGGATTTCAAAATTTTCTGGAAATCGACTGCAACTTTTTTCTTTATTCTTTTCAAATAGACGAAAGTGCATGTATAAATATTCCATAGCAACTATTTTCATTAAAACTTCTAAAAATGAGAAAACTAATAGTTCAAATTTATTTTCGTACATGTCGTACACTTCCAATATTAAAACCTGATTTCTCAACGAAATTTATCCCTCAATATAAAGTCTTTAACTGATGTTTCGTACTTTTTTTTAAAAAAATGTAGGAGTTTCGAGTAATATCGCTAAGACAAGAAAAAACTTCATTGTGCCACGCACTATCAGCAGTTTAAATTTACTTTATGAGTTCATAATAATATAATATTGTTTTTCAAAAGTAACAACTAAAACAAATATACTATTTTTTGTAATTGTTTGTACAATATTTAGTTGATTCACGCCAGGGTCAATGATATGCTGCGATTCGGAAACGTTCTATCTCACGCCATGTGAGTCCATGAAGTTTATAAGCTCTGTGTTCTCTCATGCGTGCCCCTTCTTCGTCGTCTTCATAGATCAACTGATTTCAGAGTATTTCGATTCGTAATCAACTTTCATTTAGTAATTCCATTCCATTTGGCAAATTCATTTACAATTTATATCAAGACAATACTTTCACTATTTATATTGCAAGGAATCTAACGAATATCTATCTGCAACTGTTTCGTATTTTTTCTTTCTCGTGCTTAAGAAGAACTTCTTAAGAAGAGAAAGTTATGTAATGCTGCTCAAAAACGAGGAATTTTCGGCAGAAGAACTTACTAGAGGGTCCTGATAACCAGACGTGCATTCACCCAGTTGCTAAATTTAGAAAAATAATCCTCTAAAACGTGGTGCAGCCGAATCCCTGTTTTGTGGGTCCATGATAATGAAAAATCAATTGACGGCAAAAGTCTGTCTATAAACAACACTAACGGCTAAACTGTTCAGCCGATTTTCTTCAAATTTGATATTCCCCGATCAATCTGACTGATGCCGCGGCCCCTTGAATTTCAAACCGATATTATATTATTTATATTATATTATATTAATTTTGGGGGTACTTTACGTAAACCCCTGGGACCTTTGCAATTTTTTTTTACCATGGCGTCATTGAGTTTGATTAAATTTTTTGTTGTACAGTCTGAAGGACGTTTAAGAGAATGACGCAAAAACTACTCTTTTTAAATTGTACATTATTTAATTGGAAAAACTATGTTTTGATCAGTTGACAGTAAGAAGACAAAGTGGTTTTATGTACTAGAAAAAGATGCCTCACGAGGGATGTGAACACATTCCTCTCTTTATGGTCTAGAATAATAAATTACTTAGTATTAATGTGATAAATACATGTATGTTAGGAGGAAAGTCACATGCTTCGAGGGCTGATACTACTGGTGATTCTGAACAAAAAACATCTAATAAATATATTCCCTTTCCTTAACCGTTTCAGGGTAAACCAATACTAGACCAATACTAAACCAATACTAGACCAATACTAAACCAATACAACCAACTAGAAACGGTATCTTGATTTTCTTCAAAATGTATCACCAGAATACGTGGAGGATATCACTTTGGCAACTGGAGTTCGAATGTACTTCCAGCATTGCGGAGCTCCTGCTCATTCCGTACGGCAAGTGACTCAACGAAGCTTATCTTGGTCGTTGGATTGATCCCCGCGGAGTCATTGCTTCGCCACCGAAATCACCCTAGTGGATTACTGTTTGTGCGGTTGCCGTATGAGCGAACTCTACAAGCGCAGAGTGGACATAAGAGAGGAACTGCTCGCTCGTATTTTATATGCTTGGGCTCAAGTGAAGGAATGCTGAAATGAGCTCAGAGCAGCAACACAACACCTGTCTACAAGAGCAGCAAAATACATTGAAGTTGAGAGTCGAATGTTTAAAAATCTTTTGTGCGGAAACAAACCAGAACATGACTAACGTAGTTTACCGCCACCTGCACTTTTCCCGTTCCTAATTGTTTTCATTAGTAGGGACAATTACAAAAT
Organism: Gryllus longicercus; assembly: GCA_038098605.1. Taxonomy (NCBI): domain Eukaryota; kingdom Metazoa; phylum Arthropoda; class Insecta; order Orthoptera; family Gryllidae; genus Gryllus; species Gryllus longicercus. The sequence continues at coordinate 216,381 of JAZDUA010000849.1, forward strand.
ATCAATTCACAACACTTATCAATATTGAACATGAAAAGGATTTAGCAAAAAAAAATGGTAATGAATAAGAGTGTAATGTTGAAAATAGTAAGGTATAAAGAAATTGAAAATTAAGGAGATACAAATTGTGCAAAAAGTAGCTAAAATATCTGTGTAGAATTAAAGGAAGAAATTGATGTATGGAGAATTTATGCAAAGAAAAGGGGAGTGATTGGCTTATGAATTTACAAGAATAAAACGATCAATACTACGAGAAACAAGGAGAGAATTTTAAGTCAGACAAGAAAACTGATGGAAAGGTAGTAAAGATTGAATTTTAAAACATGTACTCATATATTTTAATGTATTAACGTTAAAAGAAAATCCTTTGAAGAGAGAGGAAGAATGGAAATTTTGTGTTGCAAAAAGTTAATACTACGGCCGGGGCAACCATAGAACATTGTGTTTTTTCAAAGAAAAGCAAACCGTTATATGTTATGGTAAGTGTAAGAATAAGAATATCTTGTAATTCAATAAACATATTGAAGATTTTATATTGTAGATAAAACGGCAATTCCAGAATTAAGATTAAAGATTTGTAATGGGAAATGACTGCTTAAAGTACTGTAACACACGTACGAATTAAGTATTCGAATATTTCATTTTACACCTGCTCCCTTTTATTATGATTGGTTAACACAAGTTTCAGACTGCGGATATTGATTAGAACTTTTAAACACTTCCTAAGGCAGTAAAAATGAGTTAAAACTTTGAATTTATACTCGTGTAATTTTCAGTCGGTTTTTATATTTAAAAAATATTTTTAAGGCTAATTTGAATATATAAAATCCATTCCAGAAAAAACGGAAGAAAACTGGCGTAAAAAACTTATTTTGACTCACTGCATTTGGAATACTGGAGAAAAATTAGAAGTTGTAGTTTACGTCTTATTAGACAGAATTACTTTTAAAAACTAACTAGGTTAGACGGCTTTTACGTGGATTTTCAATAACACTATGGGGTCTAAATCCAAACAAATGTGCCAATCCAATCGTTCCACGTAAAGGTAATGTTGAAGTAGCATCAAATGGAATAAAATAGCAAAAACCTGCTTCAATATATGAACAGAATGGAACAAAACGGCCAAAGTATTCTTCTTACGTAGACCGTAGAACTTGTGAAAACTAAAAAGTGGTGTTTAGATCAATTATTAGCCTCAAAACAGACCGGCTTCCAATAGTTGTAAAACGTGACCAAGATATTTCAAATACACCGTCGGTTTAGGTGACTAAAAAACTAAATGAACAATTGTATACAAAACCACAAAGAAGTAAGTTTATATTCATATTGTGCGAACATAAAGGAACTGCAGAAATTTCTGGCTGCATAGCGTTTTACTCTACAGCTTTCATTGGATCAATTGGGAATGATTTTCCCAGGCTCATTAAAAATATCTGCTCGTGTCTTGGATTTTTTTTTTAATTTGCTGGAACGATAACTCAAAAGTTTTCAACAACGATAATTCGTGGTAAAGTGGAGCGTCATTTTTGCAGTACTTTTGCAATATCATAATCGTTTAAGCAGTGGTTCTATAAGCGTGTACAAAACGAAATTCTATATAAGAAATTGTTTTTATAAAATGAAATGTCAAATATCCATGCTTTTTGCAAGCAGCCTACCCGACGTACGTGAACAAAATGGACGAACACAAAAAATGGCGAGGACTTCATGACATACCATTGGAAAAAACGGCAGGCCTGCAAATGGCAGGTTGCTAGAATTTCAATAACAAACTTCTTTATTTTCCCAGAAAATAAACTGGACACATGGGTGGAATGGTCGTAGAATAACAGTTCCCTTGGTTCCATGCACTAAACTCTTGCCGTGCAACATTTTTCTCGGAGTATAAAGTTTTTTTTGTCCATTTCTCAATGTTTCATCGGTTATAATTATGAAAAAGACCAATAAACATGTGTCATACGCGAGAAGAAACGAAGTTTGACACGTAATCTAACAGTGTGATTCCCAACAGAATAAGGTGTTCATTCACAAAATACTTAACTCATAGAGCTATTTTCTAATTATGTGCTAGATTCACATTCACTCATTCACGAAAAAGCAGCTTTTCCCCAAAGTAAGAGTCACATTTTCCTTCTCATATGGGCCGGATAAATTTGCAAAGAAGTGAAAGGAGAAGAAATTGATGCCTATGTATTTTTTAGATATTTTATAGAAACAAATTGGCAACATAATTACTTTAACTGCGTTTGAAAATTAAAATATATTACTAAGTCAACGCCTTCCTGTTAGCACATCCTCAAAAAAATAAAACTATCATTAACCCCCTTCTCTCGTTATTTTCCTATTCTATGCAAGAGTCCACCCCAAATTCCAGCTTTAAATCTAGTAAGTATTTGTTAATTAGATTAGCTTATGCAAAAGAAATATTCTGAAGTCTTCGAAATGTATTATTCCTGAATGACATAAAAGCTACAACCTAGTATAACATATCAGCTCTAATTAATATGATCAGAAGAATTTCACGATTTACTAATTTAAAACAAGGTTAGATGACAAAACATTGTTCTGAACTAACGATTCTAGTTTTGACAATTTTATAATATTAGAACTCCCTTATAAATATTGTATTTTACAGATAAAAAAATGTCGAAATTCAATCAGTGTTTATAAGTAAGAAAGACATATTTTAAGAAGTACATTTGTGCATAACATTCTGAAATGAAACAAATTCGTTCGTCAAATAAGTCATACATATAAAGGTACATGTATAATATATTCAGTATGCTGCTTTGAACACTTGATTGACAAATCTTGCACACGTTAAAAAACATTACGAATAAAGTAACTGAAAGAAACATTACGAATTCCGTCTTTGATGTCGAAAATGTCTCAATGGAAGATATTAAATAAAGTTCAAAATTAAAATGCGAGAGACGGTGATTATCACCACAAAGACACTCTTTTTCTTCGTTTTCTTATACTAATCAAAAATAAACATTTTTTAAATGTTCATAATGGAATGGAATAAATACTATCACAGAGAATCATGTTTTACCCGTCGTTTACATACATGCGCCAGTATTCATTATTCTTCTATAACAAAAAATCGTGAAACAATTATAGGAGTTGTCATTGCCAGCAATATTATTTATTTCAATAGCAGCTTTCGATGACTTACCTATCATCATCATCATCATCATCATCATGTTTTCTGCCGTATGGAAGACACCTTTGTGCCCTTCTTTTGTGGCTTCCATTCAGCAAAAAACGGATTATGATGATGATGATGATAATGATGGGTAAGTCATCGAAAGCTGCTATTGAAATAAATAATACTGTTGTAATTATTTCATTTTAAATGTCAACCAGAAACTAACAAAAAATCGAGTCAATACGACCCCTGCCCGTATCGCTGTGAAAGTAAATTGGCCAGCGAGGACACTTACCAAATATAAATAATTCCTTAAGTAGACATAATGAAATGGAATAAATAATGCCACATAAAATCATGTTCTACATACTGCTTGCATTTGTGCGCCAGCATAAATTCTTATAAATAAATATCATTAATACATTTTCAAATATTAAAAAAGATTGAGCGAACGCGAGCCATGCGCTTACCGCAGTGACAGGCAATTGGCCCGCGAGGCGGGCCTGTCCGCCGCGCTCTTTACCTGTCCGCTGAAGTTGCCGACGCTGGCGAGCTGCAGGCGCAGCTGCGTGTACGAGGGCCCCGCGAAGTCCGCGCGCTCCGCCTCGAACCAGCCGAGCACCGAACCCAGGATGAGCAGCAGCGCCACGCCGAAGCCCGCCACCAGCAGCCCCGACAGCACTTTGGACCGAGTCGAAATCACCATGGCCATGGCGGCGGTCTGTCTCGCACCGGATCACCGAATAAACGAACCGCAAATAATGCGCGAAACTTTTTTTTTTTAAGAAAAATACTTTCGAACCGAACCGCGAGTAACGAATGTGCCCGCAAAACGTTACACTGTTCACTTAACTATCTATCACAAGGCTATAAAATCTGTTACGAAAAAATACTGTCAAGCGAAGGCGCGAAAAACTGTGGCACACGTTCCAACACTCCGACCAGCGAAGACACTCCAGACGTTTGTCCACTCACAACCGTGTCTATATTTCTCAAAGTAGAACAGATCTACAACAACACCTTCAAACTATGAAACGAACGCGTAACGTTAGTATACTATAAAGCTTCAACAAATCTTCAACGACGGGTAGTTCTTTTCTAAACGTGCTTGCACTAAACTGTAGAATCACCAAACAGAATTGAGTTGAGAGTGTTGAGAAGGGTGAAGTGGACGCGTCGCCCGCCCGCGGGCCACGTGGGGAGTCGGCGCCGACCACCGCCTTTTAAGCGCTCAGCGGGGCAGGCCGCGCCGCCCCCAGCTGCGTCACGCCGCCGCCCCCGCCCTCCTCGCGCGCCGCCGCCGCCGCCGCCGCCACCGTCGGGCCGCCCCATCCCACCCTCCCCCACCCACACCCCTCCCACTCACTGGCCCGCCCCCGCAACACGTGAGTCGGAGAACAGAGCTCGGCGCGGCGCGACGTTGTGCGGTGCAGGCGGGCAGCCGACGCGGGCAGGCAGGCGCAGCGGCAGGCAACGTGCAGCACCGGCGCGCCGTGCGGGTTGCCGAGCGCCCGGCGCAGGAGTCCCGGACGTGTACTCGTCGCGGCGCCGCGCCGCGCCGCTCCACACATGCGCACTACCGCCGCGCCGCCGCCGCCGCCCCACCTGCGCCCGCGCGCCGCCCCGCCGCGCCCGCTCCGCCCCGCCCGCGGCGCTGCGCTCGCCGTGACGCTCGCCGACCCTTCGTCGCCCACTCGGCGGCGGCCGCGCGCTGCCCGCTGGCACATGCCGACGCCGCGCTCCCCTTTGCCCCCGCTTAGGTAAGGGCTCAACACCTCGTCGTTTAGCAATTTCATTATTACTACACTTCTCAACTCTCAGCTGTGGTTTGGTATTTCAGAACTCATCGGATGATTGAAAAAAATACGAAAATGGCGCCGTAGCGTTCGCTAAGCTCTCCCCGTTTTCCGACTATTTCATTATCTGTTTATATAACAGCTCAACACACTCTAAATCTTATTTCAGTATCCCTTCATATAAGTGAATATGAAATTCGTGAGGATCTGTTCACAGAAGTTCATGAGAGGCGTGTAATCAGAGGAACATAGTAATTGTTTAAATAGTTCTTCAAAATAGGTATTTTGGTCCTCGCCAGAACACAATGGACCAAAAGTGCAGAAATAGTTCAAAATGACTACGGCTTTGATATACTTAAATAACTGAGCGTACTGTAACCAAAACTGTCAGAAAATGAGTGTTATATGTTGCGAATTTCTAACTTCTATTATTAGCTCTTCAGTATTTTACATTTCCCTTCAATCATTTTGCAATTTATTCTGCGGTTCGGCAAAGATCCCGGAAACCTTTGGTAGTAAACATTTAAGCACATTGGGCGGCACCAACCTACCCGGAAAGACAAATGAAAATACTTCGTCTTTCTATAAAGGGTTTATTGAATATTTCTTTATAAATAGATGTAAGGCCGATCGGATGGCCGAGATCGCTAAGGCAGTAGTGCCGGAGTGGTCTCGGACCAGAAGATCGCGGGTTCGAGTCCCGCCTCGGGCATGGGTGTGTCGTCCTTTCACTCCTCATTATCATCATCATTTCATCTTTCATACCCCCAGGGCTAACAACCCTGGGGGATAAAAATCGGATTCAGTAAAAAATACTGATCCCCCCTAAGTGGAGATACATGCACCTGCTACCGCGATATATGATACTGAGCCACGGTAAATGCAGGATGTATGAACGCGTGGTCCTAAGTTGGCCGATTCGCGAGCAAAAAAAAAATGTAAGTAACATTACTTGGCCAAACGAAACAGCACGTGGCAGAAGTTTTAGGTTAAGTCATTCAAAAAATAAAAATATCCATTTCAAACACGCAAAGCATCGAGTTCGTACAGAAAAATGGATAACATCAATTCTGGATAAAGGTGTCTTATTAGTTTAAGCGCTAGCGTTAACTACAGACGGACAGACTGACGGTTAGATAGACGTGTTCCCGTCAAGCGATTTTTCGGTATTTATGACCCGCAAAACATGAATCCTGTCTATACAACCTTATAGATAAAGTAATTTACTACATCAAGGAACAAACTTTATCCACTTTTTCTTTACCAAGGCGGGACAATATGAGTTGTCGAAATCAATCGCCGATTTCCACCACAGCATTAAAATGCTTTCTCATTGCTACCGAAGTAGCTTGTAAGGCAAGAAGGTAAAACGATCTAATGAATCATCACCTTCCTTGAATGCAGAAATAAATTACTGAAGGAATAGACAGACTATGTAAATGGATAAATTACATTATACTGTATTTATCTGTTAAATTCTTCCGTACGATTAGATTGTGATTGAAGCAGCTGGTTGAAGCGGACACTAAAAGATCATCACCGGGAAGCAGGATAAATTACTGACGGAATATACAGGACTATGTAAATGGATAAATTACCTCACATTATTCTGTAATTATCTGTTAAATTCTTCCGTACGATTAGATTGTGATTGAAGCAGCTGGTTGAAGCGGACACTAAAAGATCATCACCGGGAAGCAGGATAATCGGATTGGAGACGGCGAGGGCTATTTGCGAGGCCGTGGGTAAACCACTCCCCTAATTAAACAGAGAAGTGTGTCCTCCAAAAATCCTACGTGACGATCGCATTCGGACGGGATCATCTGCTTGAGCAAGGCCAAAGTACGGATACCATCAAGCGCCTTCAAATAGGTATTCTAGTTCCAATTTGCATGATGAACATTGATTTTTGATGATTCGTAATTATCATAATGCCACAAAAATATCTTGAAAAATGGAGCAGAAATCATAGTAGATATAATGTGGCAATGAATGTGCTAATGCACAGTTAAACATAGAAAAATAAATTTGATCGACAGGAGTAGTTTTCGCGCGAGAAATAAAGAAAATTTAAAAACAATATTTCTCAAAAAAGCGTCTAATTTTTATCATCTGCTTACGGAAAGTGATAAATACCGTCAATAACATGACATAAAAAGCCTTTTTGATGTAATCTTTTAATTTTTGAAAACACACACATGTGTCTTTAAAATATCTCTTACTTAGATGATATTTACATTAGAGGCACACGAAATCAAAGTTACACATTTTCAGGAACGCTCAAATGACTATTTCTCACGGACCGCTCCATATTTTTCAATGAAAATTTGCATAAAGAACTACGTTTTACTGTTCTGTTGTATCCTTAAAACTCGTATTTACATTATATTGATAGAGGACCAAAAACTTGAGAATACGTAAAACAAGTGTCTTTTGGGTGCCGGTTGGTAGCAAGTGAGAGGAGGCTGGGGTATTACCGAAAAGCTAGCCTTGAGCAATATGATTAGAAAACTAACTAGTGCGAGAAAGTCCGTGCTCAACTGTTTTAATAGTGGAATAAAAATAAACTCAAAATATTTATAACAACTACTTAGAAATTATAGGTGGGAATACTTTAACACAAAGAACGGAACGAAAACTCTAATGAACATCTGATCTGAATTTGACACTCCAGGAATGTTGGAGGGGGAAAATTGGATTTCGCTTGAAAGTGTATGCTCAAATGCCTTTGTAGAAATACTTCCGATCGCGCAACTACATAAGCGATACAGTTTTCCCAGAATCGTTCCGTTCATGAAGCTGAGAGTTAATAGAGCACGCGCGAATTTGGAATGGAACGTTTGATTACAGAAGTACCATTAAATACGTATTGAAAAATGTAGTGAGATGAAAACTTTGATCGTAAAGAGCAAAAATAGTCTGCGTTAAGGTCTCTTGTATCTAAAAAAAACGTTTAGTAGGGAATGCAATCTGCATATTTGTTTGAAATTTATCCAAAACTGTAATCATTGACGTATGAAGGGTAAGTGTTCAGAGAAAAATGTGTAGCCTTTATTTTTGTAATGTCAAGCTGATTGGCACTGCAAGTCGAACACAGTTTTGTAACACATTTAACTTATTTGCATTAAAACGATGGATGCCCCTCATCTGCATTAAAGAGATGGAAATATTATCGGGGAAGCCGAGAGAAAAAAATGTTTAAAACTATCTGAGACAAAAACCACTTATTGAAAGTTCGTGGACCATGTTGATCGAAAGGGAAGAGATTTTAAATTAGTTGAAAAACACTAGCTCATCGGAATTGGATAGAAACACACATTATTCTCATGAAGGGTGAGATTCGTGTGATCAAGATAATAAAAAAAAAACAAAAATTAATCGAAATTTAAAAACGTTGCGGGCATGTCAGATATCAGACAAACGCCTGTCCATAGCAACACCTGTGCAGGCAAGGCACTCTAGAGACGCGACGCCGTGCGGAGCGGAACCTCACAGAGGAAGCGTGAGGCGTGTCACGCATCCTCGGTTGGCGCGCCTGAATATGGCCACGCCCTCCGCCGCGCCGTCCGCCGTCCGTCTAATTAATGCACGCGGGATGCTCCAGGGCCTCCGCCCCACAGAAGCACACACAGCGCACGTCTTGGGCAGCTCACTTTACAAGTCGCAGCACGTGACCCCCCTCCACACACACACACACACACACACACACACATGCTCAGATGTCTCACACGCAGCACGCTCACGCTCGTCGCGTCGGCTTCCTCGCTCCGCCAGGGGCGCTGCTGTCAACTACAGTATTAGCATTTGTGCGAGAATTTTTTTTATTGGTTGATTAATGATTACAGGCGCGTAAACTACTAAGGTCATTAGTCTCGTAACTGTAATGCATGTTTTTATCGTGAGAGGTGGCGGTGAACTTTCTCCCGCTGAATGGTGAGATTCGGCGCTGACCTACCGTCTGCTAGCGGGGTTTCGCCAACCAGCGGGTCAAGCTCTATGCTCCCGACAGATGTGTAGTAGTGTAGTGAATGTAAGTGTGTGTGTGTGAGTGAGAGAGAGACAAAGAGAGAGACAAACAGAGAAAGAGAGAGACAGGCAGAGAGAGAAAGAGAGAGAGAGAGGGGGGCGAGGTGAGTGGTAGATGGGGGGTTGATAGGACAAGGAAGAGAAAGGAAAGATTACGCGCGGTCCGTGGCCCGTTTGTTAGGGTACTGCTCCGGCATTCTTATGATTATATTGATCGTAGAAACCACGGAAAACTACCGATCAGAGCAGCCGGCTACTAGAATTCTTCTCCTGAGAGCGACTGAACTCGACTTCGCTAACTAGCCAGTGCCGAAAATCCTGCCGTCTTTGGGACTCGCACCTTAGGACCTCCCGATAAAAGAAACTGCAGTGACATCAGTTGATTCCCTGAATTTGTGCGAGCAAAGAACTAATACGTATGATTAGTCACAGAGGCACTTTTTTTAGGTAGTTTACAGTTTTATCAAAATATACACATACAGAACTAATGAAAAACGAGTTCATCTGAACTGTTTAATATCGTTATTTTGCCATAAACATAAAATTAACACGGTAGTGATTTCATATTTAATCTAGTTTTTAGGTATACAATGCAATACCCTCCATTCCAATGAATGTTTATTCACATTTTATTACATGTCGATTGTCAAAAGAAAGTTATTCGTTGTAATGCAGCTTTATTACATCCGTTAAAATTTCAATTACTTTCTCATTCATGTAATCAACACAGTAATTTTGTATTCAGAAAATACTTTTTCCAAAACCTGAATATGAAAAAATGATCAACGAAAACTGAAACAAGACCCCAAATTACCACGTCCGCAGTTTCCAAGTGAGTGACCGAGATCAAAGTTACGGTTTGGAATAGAAAAGAAGTTCCCTAATACCAAAGAATTGATAGAAAAATATTTCTAAAAAGTAAATATCACTAGTCGTATTCTTTCTGTCACACTTGTTCCCGCCTTTTTATTTTCCAAACATTACTGCAAAACATAGAAAAGAGAGAGAGAGAGATTCTTTCCGGGAACTCCCCATTGGATTCCTCGTGTTTCCCTGTCTGTCTTGGACGCCGCAAGGGTAGCAACGCGTAAGGCGGGGGTGGGTCGGGGCTGCGAGCATCTGCCCCCCCCCCACCCCTCGACGGACAACTTCCCGCCAAGCGCTCGCGACGGGGGCGGGGACGGGGGCGGGGGTGCGTGATGGCCGCGGCGAGCGGTGTCGGAAGCGAGCGACTGTCGAGGGCAAAGCTGTTCGCGTCGAGGGGGCGGGGCGGCGTCGAGGACAGAGTGGAGCGCTCGCGGCGGCCACATCGAGCAAATAAACGTCTCAAAATTTCTGTCCGAGCGCTCTGAAGAGGCGCGTGCGCAGCGCCGTCAGCGACGGAAGTGGCGTGGCGGGGTTGGGCGGGGAGGCGCTGGGCGGGACGGCGGGGAGGGTGCCGGGCGGCGCAGGGTGAAGCGGGCCGGGGAGACGAAGGGAGGGGGAGGCGGGAGTGGCGAGGTGAAGCGGGGGTGGGGTGGCCGCGGCGGGGCGGGGAGGTGTGGGGCGAGGAGACGGGGGCATGGCGGGACCTGACAGGGCGTGACGGGGCTTCACAAAGTGGGGCAGGTTGAGGCGGAGCGGGGAGGTCGAGGCGTGGCGGGGAGGCCGGGGCTGGGTGAGTCGCGACATGGCGGGTCGGGCAGAGCGGGGCGGGGCGGGGAGGCGCGGGAGGGGGCGGGAGCCAGCTAATGCCCCCGGCGGTGGTTGGCAAAAGCGTAGGCGGAGCGGAGGCGGGGGTTGGCGCCGAGGTGAATGCGCAGGTGACGGGGGCGGAGGCGGGGGCGGGGAGGCGGGGAGGTTCGACGCAGATTTCGGGAAGAAGAGGCGGCAACGCGGAGGCGCGCACGGACGCCTTTGTAAGCGTGAATATCGGAAATTTTAAGAAGTATTTATAGGTTTCCTTTTGTCCTTTTTCTGTCGTTCCTTACAAACCCGTACACCAGGCGGCCCCAAGTTTCTTGCAAGGCGGAAGCGGCGGTGAGTAGAAAGAGACAGAAGAAGGAAGAGGGGGAAGAAAGGGGAAGGAGGGAGAGCAAGGCGCGTTTTTACAAAGCTACTTAAGCAATGATTACAACAATGATCTGCTCCGGGAGGAGGCCGTTGGAAGTCGGGCCGGCGGCGCCGAAGCGAGCCAACACCAACTTCCAAATGCGCGGAGTGCCCGTCCGCGGCTGGCAGCCGAGACGCGCTGCGGGGGCATCAACGCAGCCCCCCCCGCCCCCCAGCGCCCCCCCCTCCTTGATGAACTCGGCCCGCTCAGGGGCGCTGATGGGCGCAGCGCTCCCCTACCAGCGGAGGGGGAAACGAGCACTGAGTAGCAAATAGGAGCACGGAAGCCATTCGCACTCTCGCGTGTTGTAAACGGCGTTTTACAATTGAAGTGTTGAAAATAGATCCACTGTACTACTGGAATAGATCCATATGTACTTCATGTCGCTACTTTCTATCAATGGGCTCGTGGCTAGCTGTTGGTCAGCCTGCTCGCTTTCCACTACGCTGCCTTGAGTTCGATTCCCGATCGAGCCAAGACTATAGTGTGCATTTTCCTTGCAATGTCCCGGTATATGTTGCTGTGTGACGATGAGAAAATTCACTTCTCAAGTTGAGAAGACCGGAATACGGCGTGAGGATGTCTATGTGCTGACCACACATATCCCCTTAACCCACGGTCGCAAGGCAGAGACGTCGCCAGTAGGCCTGAGTCCGTTCACGGGCTGTCGCGCCAAGTACATACATACATACTTTCTATCAATACACTGAAATTCTACTGTTCTTCGTCCCCATCTCCTTCACTTCACGGTGTAGACAATGCCTATTCCGACTTCACACTTCACTAGGTTATTAGCGACCACTATTGGATTGCACGTTCTGGTCACTGTGAATATGTCATGATATGGGTATGATAGGGGGTGAAAGGACGAACACAAATACAACCATGTCCGAGGCGGGACTCGACCCCGTGATCCTTCAGTCCGAGACCACTAAGGCATTACTGTCTTAAGGAGCTCGGCCATCCGGACGACTACTTGGGTTTTTATAATCTGGCACTTGATGTAAATCAGTGGTTGAGCTTAAACGTCGTCACTATGACGTCACCGTGATGGCGTTCAAGCTCCTGATTGGATGACACCGTAAGAGCTGAATTACGTCAAGTGCCAGGTTATAAAAACATAAGTATACAGTGCAATCCAGTCAGAATACTACTTGTTGGTTCAGTTCTATTAATCTCTGTATTAAGCCAGTGTAAAATGCCATAAGTAGCACAGCCAGTGCAAAATTATAAATATTTCAGAATTTAATGATGAAGTATAATCAACTGATAATTTTAGATTAGTTATTTTTTATCATATTAAGCCTATCTTTAACTTCATATTTGGATAAAATAACAACATGTATATGCACATTTAGTATATTTTTAGTCCACATAAATTCCTTCCCTGATTGTGACAAATCCAAATATTGTAACTGCCTATAAAAGAGTGAAATGGCGTTTGAACGTTCTTGGGGACAATTCGAAAATACGTGTGTTGAAGTTTTAAATTGGTTTCTCTGAATAAATAAACCTCTTTGAAATGATCATATTTTCAATTTATTTTATTAATTATTTATAATGAATAATTAACTACAGTATAACAAAATTAATTGTCTGATAATAATAATTATTATGAATCGAGTGAATGAAAAAGGAGTACAATTCCACGAGAGGTATGTTCCAGATAACATGCGACGATAGAAGCGAGTTTTATTTACCACGAGTAACACTTATATCCCTTTATCCACACGTTACATTCAATATTTCTTCCTTTCTATTTTGAATAATTTAAATTTTAAGCAATTTAAGCGCATCTTTATCATTCGAGGCATACATTTGACGACGCCATATTGCTCCTAAAAAAGATATATTTTAGTGGACTTTGCATTGTCTTCTTAAGATCAGAATAAGTAAAGTAATAAAGATATGTTTGAAAATTGAAGAAATTGAACATATACGGGTTAATATTAGAAAAGCTCACGAAGCCATGAAAACGTTACCTCCTACGTAAAATAAAGACAGGTATACGAGACAATGTCGGAAAAATGAAAAACTGGTCATAGTGACTGACAGGTTTGCTGACGTACTTTTTAGAAGGGGTAAATACAACTGACGTTTACACTTTTTACATTTGTAATATTCTAAGTCCTTCTTATGCTATTTGATATTAAATATATTATATTATTACATCCATTGTTCCAGCTAGTATGAAATTAACTTTTACTGCAATTTTGTTTTATTCATTCATTGTTCACATGTTGTACGTAATCTGTGATGTATATTTTTTTGTTCATGTTCTTCGGCCGACTACAAATACCTTGGGCTACATCTAGGTTATAGTGACCTAAGTACAGAATTTTAATCCATATTCTGGATTCTGATTGGTAGTTGTGGAGTTTCAATCGCACGATGATATTTTAATTGCATTCATGCAATTAATATAGAATCAACGATATTTTTCATTGAATTAATGAGTATATTTAATTTACTAAAAGAAAATTGTAATATTTGAATAATAAATAATGTAATACTACATAATTATTTAGAATGAATACTTTGCCTTGGTTCAGAGTTGGTTTCGTTTTTTCACAAAAGTAACTCCGAACAAAATAACGGACAATACAATAATAAAACCAACGCAAACCCAAACGTACCAACGAATTTACACTAATTGCGCAAAGTTCAAACAACGTCTCCGCAAAACTTCCACAGCGTCAAAATTCTCCAGCAGCCTCACCCGGGCATATCGCTAACGAAGTGAAGACTTTTTTCCCTGCCACAGCCACTAAAGCGGCTACAACCACAACTTCTTCCCGGCCAATCCGCCGTAGGAACGCGAGCGCGGGTCGTGCACCGGAAGCGGGAACTCCTCCGTTCCGCCTCGTTCCAAAATGGCGGTCGGACGCCGCGACAACGACGCTGCGGCGCGCGTAACCGCCGCGAGCGCGCCCCGCGGGAGAGTTATGAAGCTATTGCCACTGCGGGTAATGAGAAAAGCGGGAGAGGAGGGGCGGTAGGGCGCTTCTGGAACCTGCAGTGGCCCCGGGATGAAGCGCATGAGGCTGGAGCGAGGCGTTTCCTAAAAATCTGCGAGCTCTCCCAGGAAAGGAAATGCCGGGGTTCGCTAAGCTTTGAGATCCACGCTGCTGGGAAGATTAAGAAATTGTACCGAGTAAAACGAAGGATATTGACCAAAAGTTCGTGGAATCCACCAAGAGGTAGATCTTATATTGCATTTGAAAACTTGAAATAAAAAATGATGTGTCGTTTATGTTAAATTTACGTTTTTAGCAGAAAAGTGATGAATGAATGAAACCCAATAACATAAATAACAATCAAAGTCGAGACCGATTTCTCGATAGTGCTACGGGGTGATTATAAACGTCAGGAGTTGAATATGCCAATACATTTAACATATGTAAACTCATTTTTCTCGAAATTATGAAAATGGTACTTACATCAGTTTTTAATTCAAGCCTTCATGTCATCTGCAAAAGCATGCTTTAAAAATGTTATTTATGTTTTGTTAACGATGTACTTCCTTCAGAGAAAATAAATTTTCTCACTAATGGCTAATCCTTTAAAAATCATTGAACCCTTATTGCAAGTCTAATACATATCATACAATTTAGGTGTAAAGAAAAATAGAATAACTTCAAAACTTCTGCTACGCTGAAATGCAGTGAAATATTTAAATTTATTTTTTGTTTAGTTTATTAACATATATAATTACACGAAAGGATCTGAGTTTATATTCACGAGCTGCGTACAGATATGTTTGAGTATAGTAACAGTATATGTTTGAGAAACTTGGAACATCTAGAGGTATTTTTGGAGAGTATTTCACCAACAAAATTTTAAGTCAATAATTATTTGATTTTATTTATTTAGTAAAAAAACAGTAAAACCTGTATGTGACGTATGTGGGGGAGAAGATCATCTGCGCACGTTTTCTTGAGTTCCAGAATCCCCTCCATTCTAACTATAAATAGCTGAAGGATGAGTAAAAGTTAAAGATAAATAAATAAAAGCAAAAATTAAAAGAGGGCGAGATTAGCAACATTTGAAAAACTAGGCACACTCGTTCCCAAGTTATAGAAAACTTATATGCAACGGTAATGAAAGAGGAGACTACAAAAACACTAATGATCGCGACAATATTGTAAAATCTGTTTTGTAAACTGAGCTCTCAGCAACCAAGAACGCAGTTTACCCTCTCGTTAACCTTCCATTCAATGGTTGGATCGGCCCGCCCTGCCAACTCAGAGCTAGCGGCTTTCCAGGCCGGTGCCGGAGTCGAAACAATGCACCACTCACAATTCCCCGGGAATAAGTCCCTCCTCTACGCCCCGAGTAGAGGCCCTCTGCCACGACGGAGCCAAGAGCCCATCAGGGGGCCACTCGAACTAAGATCCGGGTGGCTCGGGTCCTCCTTCCCGTCTCCTCACTGGAATAACCTTTATGCTATCGACGTGAGTACCGCCGTACGAATGAGCGGGCCTGTTGGCCCTAGTCTCGCCACGTAAAAGAAGGCATTAATTCAATTCAATACCGCCGGAACCACCCTGACAGGGTGTTTGGTGGTCCCCGTTTGGACTTTAATACGTGGAATCCGGGCCATTCCGAAGAAGCTATTCGCCCAATCCCGCCCAAAGGACGCCGCCAGGGACTGAACCCGGCATCACGGAGCTTAGCATCGCCTACACACTGCCTCCACCTTGAAGCTAACGACATGAGTGCCGCCGTGAAACTCACGGTCCGAGTGGTCGTCTGCAACTCACGACCAGAAACCACGCCCACCTCTTCGGCCATGATTCCCCCTACGGGATATCGATGACGCGAAAGACGCGCGCTGCGGCCGACGGGGAAGCGCGTGGCGGGAGGGGCGGGTGAGTGAATATAGACACGAGGAATGAGAGCCGGGAGACGCCGGCGAACGCCCCTCACCCGCAGGGCAACCGCCGATGTTTGCTCTCCGATCGCGCGCACGTGTTGCGTTTTATCTCGCCAGGATATTCCTCGCCCGAGGCTGGAGGGCGCTGAGGAGCCGTCGCCGGGCGCATCGCACTTGTTTTTACACTATTTGCACACGAAGCCCCAAGCGCAAGAGCATCACACGGTTTTCGAATCTCAGCGCTACCATATTGGAAAATACGCTACCGGAAAAATTAAGTGATACTCTAAAATTCCATAATGCATATTCTATACTCCTCTGAAACTTAGTCATTACTGAATCCGTTAAAAATAATAAGAATATTTTTAATTTCAAATTTCTTACAAGACCATTAAACAAAATATTCATAACTCTGAAATACTAATGAATTAAAAAAAATCATATTTATCAATTGAATCTTATTTTCATTTTTGTGTGAATAGTGAAACAAAAGGAACACCTAATTCACTACTTTACTTCAGAAAGTTGAGAAATAATCCAAGATTTACTAAAACAAACTTATTTCTTACAATTGTTGAGAATTCTTATTTTCATTAACATTCCTTATCTTTTTCCAAGAAGAAAGACGAATCTACGCTTATTTCCTTTCTTGTAATTTGGTGGTTTTGAATCTGATGCATAATGTTTTGACTACGTACAGATTTGTTCTAGAGTTAATTTTTTCGTATGGTTCGTATGGTATCTTTAAGTCTCACACTAAGACGAACTATTTTTATGTTGCTGTTCAGTTTTTCCAGTCTTTAGGGATCCCGTATTTCAGCCGCAAATCTTCTCCTGCTACTCACGGGAACATCCAGTGCACTTCCATTGCATTTCAGCCACACTCCCTACCACGCTTTCCCCCGTACCATAATTTTATAATAAAAATAATATTAAACCTCTTCTTTCTTCTGAATGTCTGTTCATTAATTCAATAAAAAGGGTTCCTTTAAATTATAGACATTTAATTCTATTTATTCTGTAATTGTAGTTGTTACGTTATATTGGTGACGTGACGTTTCGGCTACCTCTGATAGCCATCATCAGATATCAATGAATTATATCAATGAATAGCAATGTATAGAAATGAATTATTACAGTGCATGTTTTTAAAGTGTTTACATATTATTATAATCCAAGTTGACATAAGCTTTTCTTTAGTAATAAAGTTAGATTCTTTAGATTAACCTACTATTTACATTATATGCATTTCATTAGTAACTATTTACAAAAATTCTTCAACGAAGTGTTTCTATGTTGCTCTCTCATCAGTTGTGCTTGTTCATGTCACTCTCATCAGATGCATCCGTCAGACTTTTATGCATATTCACGAAGTAAATTCAAGAAGCTGAAGTACAACGAGATTTCTTTCAATACGTCCTCCACTACACCATCCTCGCACACCACCATTAATATCGCGTTACATTTCGTCGGCGAAGGGAAACCGTTCGTGGGTTCCATTTACGTCCCGCCGCTTCGCAGCCGCCGCCCGGCCCCTCCGCCGAGTGAAGGTAAATCGGCCCTCCCTCGCCCCCGCCGCCCCTCGCCCGCCGCCCCCGCCCCCGCCCACCGCGCCGGTGTCGCGCATTAACGGCGGCGGCGCCGCGCTCCGACGGCCGGCAATTAACCGCTACTTTGCCCCTCGCGCCCCTGTTCCCGACGCCGCCGCACCGCCGCGCCACTGCTGGCGCTTTGCCCCCTCCCCGCCATCAGACAGCATTAGCCGCCATTAACACCTTCGTCTCTCTTGCTGCTCCGGTTGCACTTCACACGGTTGGAGGTGATTTCACAAAAATTAACAACGCCAAGATAACGGGGAGCAAATTAAGCACAAAGAGTTCACTGGATTTTCTGAAAATTATTCGTTTGTAATTACGACTTCTGTTCAAGAGCCACATATAAACCTACACAAAAATAGGAGTGCTTCAGAATGATATAGACTTTCTTGCACTGATGTCTTTAGTTTGTGGTAGCTAGTCAGTACTACTCGCTCCTTCTCAGCTGTCATCTATTGACGCCTAGAAAACAGTAAACAATCATTTTCATAAAATGGCTCCAAACATTTTTCTTTAATTTTTTCTTTGGCGAAAGATGATTAAAAAATTGGCCTCATTTTCAACGATATCTTTGAAAATTGCCAAGAACTATCATTGCAGAAGTACAATATTCATAACTTTAGATATTTTTGTTAAATGAAACGTAATCTTTAAATAACATTATGCACAAGTTGTGAGCACACAAAAGTGACTTATATCCTCCCAATTTCTGCTTGACGTTAAAGTAATTTATAAAGAAACATTTTCATGAACGTCTCCAATTTTTTCTTTATTTTTTTTTTTGACAGACAAAGAAAAGGACGCGTAAAAACTGGCGCATATCTCATTTTATATAAGAATTTAATACAATTGAATTACATAAAATAGCAAAAGTATACAATTGGGAGAAGATGTGTGCTGATGTAGCGCCGCTAGTTTTGCTCATTTTCTTGTCTACTGGTTAACGGCCCAAGTGGCGCGCCTCGGTTCGCCCTTGCGAATGTCAGCAAAAATAAATAAAACTGATGAACACGACAGTGAAACACAACGGTCCAAGGAACGCACAGAAAATGTTCTGTTTCGCGTTCTACCACACCTTTAGAAAAAGTGTACAATGCAACTAATGGAAAAAAGCAGTAGCCATGTTCTAATCTTCCTATCATTCTTTAAAAAAACGCTCACAGAACTTCTGTAGATACACATACTTTCTCTTTGTAACCGTTTACAACAAAGATTGTGAAACCCAAATTGAAAATGTGTTTCAGAGGCACGGCTTTCGAATTGTCTTACACATAGAATATATATTGTAGCGGTACAGAATTATTAAGATAAATTAAATTGAGTAAAGTAGACCTAAGAAATTTTTTACTGAAGAAAAACATACGGCGTCACGCGCGCAGCCCCCCTTCTTGCAACAGCCACGATCCCCTGACCCATTTCGGATGTTTATGACACCCCACCCAACGGCCGAAGAAAGGGTAAATTGTAAGGCGCCTAGCTGCAGCCCCATCTGGAATACTTTCGAAACGCCTGTCATCGTGATCGGGGAAACCCAAAGCAGTAATTCAGTAGCCGGGAAGCCCCTTCACAGACGTGGCCTACTTTCGAGACGGTAGAGAAGGACACCCATGTTCCGACAGAAACAGAGAGTGGAAAATTCCAAGACTCCGCCGGAGCTTATTGGCCAAATTTAGTGTACAACGCCATCACCTTTAGCCAATAGCGACGCGATCGTTGTAGGGAGCAAGAACATATGAGAAGAAGGGGTGGGGATAAAAGTTAACTTCGTGCATTTATGAGAAACAAAATTTCAGTTGGTAGAGAGACTTCTCTGGGGTGGGAGCTATTCGCGGGGAGAGGCGAGTGCGCCTCTGAAGGCAGTGGGCTGAAAGGACTTGGTTGAGAAACTTCTCTGGGGTGGGAGCTATTCGCGGGGAGAGGCGAGTGCGCCTCTGAAAGCACTTAGTTGAAATCACTGGGGTGATAGACTGGAATTCTCAGTGAGAATTTTAGAGGAAGTGCAAAAGCACTTCAAAAGTAAATTGGCGAATCCTTTGTAATTGCGTATTCGCTACAGGATTTCGCAACTTCTGAATTTGTATTTGAGAGGATTCGCATATTTCAGAGGAAAACACTGTTGTGTGCTACGCAACTGCGACCGGGGGCAATACACCCCGACGACATCTACCTACTCCGCCGGGCAGCCTCCAGACGGCCCCCCTGCTGACGTCACGGACTGTCGCAGACGCCGCGAGCCCCTGCCAGCCGCCCAGTTGTTGAGGGGGCGCGACCGAACGCATTCCAGCGAAGGTCGCCTACAAGCTCCGCCGTGCCCGCCCGGGTCTATTGAGCGAACCTGCCACGGAAGGCTCTCAGGCAATGTAACTGGGGGCAATAAACCTTTTGAAGTATTGTCAAAGCGGTGCCGCGCCAAGGCACAAGAAAGGTCCTCAGGGACAACTCTGTAAATCTAACTATAAAATAATTTTGTACTGTTCTCTAGTTGTAAGCTTTCCTTTTAATTTTAATCTTTATTTTTTCTTTTATTCAATCTTTCCTTTCTTTTATTTTATTAATGTAACTTCCCTGGTACAGTTTATCCAGGAATAAACTTTGTCTTTTTACCAGTGATCAAATTGTTTATTTTGAATATCCATTAATTTCGTTAACAATTCCTTCCATCACCTAATTTTAAAAATGAGCAAAGGAAATTGTTACAATTGGCTAGTTTTTTAAACGAGTAAAGGGAATAGGACCGACTGAGCTATAACCGGGCCGCTAACCGCGCATTTTCCGACGATCCCAGACGCCGGGAGATGAGTGGAGGTGTTACAATATATATATATAATTATATATATATATATATATATTGAAACAGAATGTTTCCTTATACTAATTAGAAACATTAGCATAAGAAATTAGAGCTCATTTGAACTGCAGAGTACGCACAACAGGCGCGACGGACAGCGGTGGGGGGGAACCAACGGCTGCCGCCGCCGCCGTCGCCGCCGGAGCGAGACATCGTGGGAACGATGAGCGACGGTTGAAAACTGAGCGTGGAACGGCAGGGAATTTCAGCCGTTAGGACAGTCGCGGAGAAGTTGTCGTTGGCTGCGGACGTGTTGTGAGAAGCTCGCCGCTTCGCAGGGACAAAGGAAACACGCGGCGTGTGTTATAGAATATTAGCCAACGCAAGAACAATAGGCATGTTAGGTAGAAGCCGGGAAAGTGATAAATATAAGAGATTAATGCTAGGAGAACAGTAAATCGCGCTTATACTATTTGACGCAGTGAGAACAATACCAGAACTGTGTTGCGAAGCTGACGCTGGCATGCGTAGTAGCCGCATGATATGTCGTCATGGTAAAACGGTGAATGGTCATTAGAGGAAAGTGCGACGTGCCAGCCGAAGTACCAGGAGCTGAGATTGAGGGATCCAGGAGGCCGCCAACCGAGGCGACTACTACACCACCAGCCGCCGAAGGCGCCGGGCTGAAGCAGAGGTCGACGACCCCCGCCGATGCGAGCAGTAATCCGAACAACGGAGGTATTTGTTGGGGCCCCAAAGGTATGATAAAACTCATGATAAATCTGATCTTGGTACCAAGGCGAAATGTATAGGTGTACTGAATCATGTATATAACAAATTAGTTTGTGAATAAATCATGTTCTTGATTGTATAACATATGTTAATTTAATTTTAGTAATTCTCCTTTAGTAATTACTTTGCAGTGAAAGTACCGCCAAACGCAGGTACGTCACAATATATATATTTCTATCTCAAAATTTTAAGATCCTGTTTTTACATAAGATATGTTATTTTTATTTTCCTGAGAAGTTAAGAAATTGAAAAACGTGACACATAAACACAAGTGTGTCTCGTAGCCACCAGGTACGTTATGTATATTTTGTATTGTTGAAGGGAATATGTCTAAAATGTAATATAACAATGAACTATATTATTGGCGATATCTTCAGTGTGCCATTCATTTTCTTGTGTAGAGATATGTTGGTGCTGATAAGGATATGAGATATTCTATAAGAAATTATGAGAAAATAGCTAGAAAAGAGATATACGGAATACTGTAGAAATGAAAATTTGAAATTTACAGAGTAAATAGTTTGTGGTATGTAAAACAGAACAAAATTTGTTTTTTGATAATATTAAATAACGCTTCTCTTAGAGCAGGGTTCTGTGCAGATCCAACAAGCTAGAATATTCTACTTAAAGAGTGGCTGAAGTGCATCCAGCTTTGAATCAAATTGAAGCCTTTTTTTGCAGTCAAAACAGCGCCCTCTTGGAAATAAAGTATTCTATACTGCGATTTATGCAACTCTACCTTTGGCAGGTCTCTACTGTTCACGGTTTCATTCATTCGGGAGCTTGACCGTCACAATAGTGACGTCACTATGATGACATTTAAGCTTCCGATTGGATGAAACTGTCAACAGTTGATACCTGCCAGGGGCTGAGTTGCAAAAATCGCAGTATGGCATTCCGTTTGGCGCTGGTTACTTCCGGTTACACCGTCATTCGTATGTTTCGACTTAAAAAAAAAACTGGCAGCCACTAGTTCGGCGAGTCTCCACCAAGAGCGCTGAAACTATAGGGAGAGCCACTCTATCCAGTATATTCTAGCCCGTTGGTGTAGATACACTTCAAAAGCTTTCCGTGCTGTTACGGTTAAGAGATTTTACCGCATCCCATCCGCGACGTGGACAGAGTAACTTCCAAGAATAATCATTCGGGATCCGTCGTGTTTACTGAATATAGGTGAAAGTTCACCGCGGAGATCTCGGTGAGAGAGAGAGAGAGAGAGAGAGAGAGAGAGAGAGAGAGAGAGAGAGAGAGAGAGAGCGGCGGAAATGTGCCTCGTACGTCGACGTGGCCTACTCGACGACCGCGATTAATTGAATTGCCCCCAACGTCACTTAGCGCGCTCACAGGAGAGATGCGGCGACACGAAAAGCAAAATATGCCCTGGCCACTAGCGAAGTGAAGGACTAGCGGTCGCTACGCTCATGAACTTCACATCACAAGTATTAATTCAGAAGTAATAAAATAAGGTTATTGTATTAACAAAGAAAAAACTGTATCGTGAAAATAATATTACAGTAAAATTTCAATAATTTATTAACAGTACATAGATAGAATAAAATTAAATAGTACAAATAAAGTAGCATTTTTCTCTAGAGAATTGTGAGATTTATAATGATTCTGACTTTCTTTATAATTAAATATTATATTGATGTGAAAGGCTATTTATTATCTACAAACAAAATAAATGATGTATCAAAATGGCACAGATAAAGCTTGCAAGAGCTTACATAATCTAAATGTTTACACATAGCTTGCATATCATTGCACGACTATTAAAATGTTAAAAAATAATAGGCTATTCATACATATCAAATTCTATACATACAGTGAGTTAAAATGTATTTTCCAGTATGGGATATACATTCAATATTATACATAAATAATTAAAAATAACAAAAAAAGTGATGCAATTCAACAAGGAAATATGGTACTGGCTAAGATACAATTCAAGGTAACAATTGCAGCCACTGCAGAGTCTGTCCGAGTCGAAATGGTGAAACAGGCAAATTTTCGCCACTAGTAAGAGAGGTACGTCGAATTTGCTCTCCGATATGTAGTTTTCCGAAGGTTCAATACCAGGTGAGTTTCAGACTCTCCGATCACTACTGGATGAAAATAGTTACAGTGCCTTAACAGACGCGCCATAGATGTCTCGCGATCTTTCTTTCCTCATCCACGTGTCATCCTCTTCCCTTACTTACAAACGCATACATATACTACACAACCATATATATGGGGAGAACCACTGAGGGAGATACCCGGAGGTGGGATTCCACCGCAAGCAGACCTGTACGTCGTCGCCGAATCTTACGTTCTAGCGGTGTGGGGTTATTTGGTTGTTAGTGATTCCGGGCGCGTCAAGTACTGGGGTCATTATTCCCGTAAGTGTGGTGCATCCTTTTTCTTGGGAAGAGGCGGTGGTCTTCCCCCGCTGGATGGCAAAATCCAGCGCCGACTTACCATCGACTAGAGGGGTTTTCCCCAACCAGGTATCTCCCACCAGCGAAGCATTGCTCCAGCCGGGCCAAGTTCTTAGCTCATGACAGGTCTCCCGACATGTGTGTTAGTGTAGCGTATGTTAATGTAAGTGTGTGTAAGGGGTGAGGAGAGGACATGGAAGAGGAAGGTGAGATCGCGCGCGGTCCGTGGTCCATTTGTCAGGGTCCTGCTCCAGTATTCGCCTGGTGTTGATGGGACAAACCATGGAACACTACCGATCAGAGCAGTCGGCCGCTAGACTTCTCCTCCAGACAGCAACTGAATTCAATCTAGCTGAGAAGCTAGTGTCGAAAACCTTGTCACTGTCGACTCGAACCTAGGACCTCCCTGTCAGAGGCACTGCAGTGACATTCTAACGGGGAGAGGAACGGGAAGAAACAGATCAATTCATACACTATACATACTGGAGTAAACGACCTTTAGCAGTTGATTCGCTCGAAAACACAGACTAACCAATTAGTCAACCGAAACGGCGTATGGATGCGGAGAGTCTGAACTTGGGAGCGTGCCGCCAGGAGAGCGACCTGCCGGGCCTAGGCCGCCACCCGTCCACTCGGCACGTCGTCCAGTGGAGAGGACGCCGGCCTACGGAGCCGGGCCACGAGCGCGCGGGACGCGGCTGTCGACGCGAGGCGGCAATCGAGAGCGAATTGAGAGCGCGTTCTCCACTCTCTTGACATGCAGGCGGACGTTTCTGGGCCACGCCCCCCCCCCCACCCCCCTATTCAACGGTGGCGCGAGTGGAACCGCCCCAACACAGCACGCGGCATCATCGCCACACGGTTGCAGACAGCATGCTGAAGAGCGCTTGTGTTTCCCGTTCGCAGCGATTCGCACAGCGTTTGCAATATTAGCTGGAGTGGTAGCGCTGCTGCAGTATTGCTGCCACGGATTCTATTTCCCTTCGCATTCCTAGCTTGGACATTTCTCGAAAATCGTGGTCCACAATATTCTGTATTTTGTAAAGCTGTATTTCTAATTTAATTTCATGATCCATAATAGGAACTTGCGTTAACAAGGTTGCATTTAGTTCAGAATAACCCAAAGCTGAAGACTTGTAGCATCGCTTTAGGCTCTGAAATCAGGTATAAAACATTTACTGAAGAATGCAGTAAATTCGTTTCCTACCCAAATAGGTGTGTAAAATTAGCATATATAGTATATTGACCTCTGGATGTACAGAAAGGGATGTACATTATTTACAGATCTAATTTTGAAGAACATTTACGATTCGTAGAATGCCTAATGAGTGTAATTCTGTTTAAATACATTAAAACGAAATATGTAATTTGAGTAGTTTCTTGCAAATGATATGAACGAAGAAAGAAAACAAATAAAGAAAGAAAATGTTTAGGACATTTATTATACTACAAATAGCATGAGTTAACATGAGTTATAGATTGTTACAACTCTTTGTTCGTTCAACCCAACCGTTCGAATGAATGCAATTTGTAACATATTTTTGATATTTAATTCTGCGTATTACAAGAAACTCAACGCATGGCACAAGTGCCAAAGTTTCAATAACGGCAAGGAATTCGAAAAATACGTTTTTTTACCTTTATTTCATTTCTCATTTAGTTCGTCACTAACGAAACAAATATATTAATATCAAAGAAAATGAAAATAACTTCTCACATCTTCAATGTAAACAGCTCCTGACAGGACGGCCGGCCGGCCGGCCGGCCCGCCGGACAGACGTTTGCCGTCAATCGATTTATCGGTATCAAAGACCCATAAAACGTGGAGTCTGGCTACACCGCGTGTTAGAGAATTTTTTTTCTATATTTAACAACTGGATTTATTCACTTTTTAGTTACCGGGGTCCTGTAATAAGAGTTTTTCTGACATTCACCGTCTTTTTCGCGCACTATTACATAACTTTCTCTCTTCTGCGATATAGTAACAAAGGACTCGAAATTCGATAGTAACGAAGGTGTGTTACCAGTTGCCATAGCGGCGGAGTACGCTGCTCAGCAGGGAAGCGAAGATCCACCGGAGTGGAGCAACGCGCACTTGCAACAACCACGTGACGTGAGTGACGTCACGAGGGGGAGCGATGCAGTAGAGGGGGGAAGCCGCCCCTCCGCCGACCGCCGGTGTAAGCGAAGGACCGCACCGATAGTCTTCCTCGACGAGTGACTCCCCGGAAACCCGTTCTTGTATATTATGTATTACAACGATTCGCTATTCTTGCACCGTACATTTAACCGGTGTTACGAGAGAATTTGGCAAAGAAAATGGATTTGATTTCGAGACATTAAACACCGCCACGCATTCGTGTGTTCTATGACGACTTGGCTTGTATTTTGATAATAATAGTAGTTTATGAAATTAGTTTATAATGTTAAACTGTATTCCAGGAGTACATGTTTTAAGAAAGCGCGACGTCAGAGGCGAGTTTTCAAATTTCTACGAATGCAATAAAGTAACATTATAAACGAGTTGCATACGCTATTTTTTTATAACAGCATTATAAATTCCTAAGAGAATCAAACAATTTTGCGGAACAACTTTCTTGTGACGTCACGGATATTTGACATCTGTGCGACAAAACGGTGGTGGCTATTCCGTTTTCCTTTACGTCCCCCATGATTCTGTCGCAGCGATTGACTGAATGCGTTATATGGAAAAGAAAATAATCTCCACAAAAGTTTTAAAGTTTCTTTTGTGGAGATTATTTCCTTTACCATATTATGGATTACCACAAGATATCTGCTACCACCACGGAACGAATGCGTTATGATGCAATCATTTACGCCGTAAAATCTAATATGTCATAATGCGTAATTATGAACGATTTCCTGCAACAGAAAGGTCATTTATAATGCTGCTAGACAAAAACCCTTTTATTGAAATTGTGCATTTCCGAAGTAAACAATAAAATCTCGTTAGGTTAGAGGTTAGGTGAGGTTATTCATTAACCCGTGAAACCGTGGATTCTCCAGTCAACATCAGGCGAATGCCAGAGCAGTACCCCAACAAACGGACCACGGAATGCGCGCGATCTTTCCTTAATCTTCCTTGCCCTAACCTCACTTCTTATTTCCACACATTTACACTTCAATGCACTACACTAACTCACATGCTATGAGACCAGTGGGGAGCTCAGAGCATGTCCCGGCTGGGGCTGTGCCCCGCTGGTGGGAGATATGTGGTTGGGGAAAACCCCTCTAGCCGTCGGTAGGTGGGCGCCGGATCTCGCCATCCAGCGGAGAAGATCCCCGCCACCTCCCTGGAATAAACATCCACTACACCTACCCGCTCCCGGAGTCACTCCCAAGCAACCAGCCGTGATATAGAACGATTTTCTTAAGAATGGGATAAAGTGACAGTTCGCGAAACACGTGAACATCACGTGTACTTCAGGAAAGTAAACATGTGCACCGTCACGAGTACGCATCTCACATTCAAGACTCGATTTTAAAACACACATAATACTTATCACATAAAAACTAAATTCAATGTAATTTTTATAAAAAGCAAGAATTTTTACAGAAAAGCACAAAGCTCTGCACTTCCTAATTTCAATTATTTCTCGTGACGCACTATATTTTCGTCGGACGAGGACATCACAGCCAGGGAGCGTCGTAACTATTTACAAGTTAGCCAACTGCAAACGAACGAATGGAAAAAGGAGAGTCTAATAAGTTGAAGGACACAACGACCACAGAATCGTCAGTTGTGTTGCCAGCACTAGTTGTAAAATCACCCCATTCTAAAGAAAATCGGACAATACCGCCCCGAGGGCGGAGGGCTGAAGGGCGGGGCTGCGCGGCCGGGAGCGCGCGAGGCGCCGGATGATTAGCATGGCAGAATGACGGCCAGGAGCGCGGGGGAGGCGGAGCGCCGCGTAACTTTTGGAATAAAAGTGCAATAGCGCGCGGAGTCGAACCGAAGTTGCGATTGCAGCTCGCACGCTGGAATTGGAAGGCGCCGGGCGGGGCCCTCGCGGAGGGAGGCGGCTGCCGGGAGCAGCGTCTGGAGACGGAGCTTGGAAGCCCACACGCTAGGAGGCGGGAGAGAAAAAGATTCGTAGACACGCGGATTCGGATTTCGCGGAAAGGATTCGGATTCCACAGAGAAGATATATCGCCAGATTAGGGAGGTTATGAGGGAAACCCTGCTAGCCGACGATAGGTCGCTTCGGTAGTCGACGTCGTAGGTTGCTCTCCAACGGGGGAAGATCACCATCACCTCCCGAAGAAAACACACACATGCACTACACTCAAGGGACTCATGACATCGGTAGTTGACTCACCCGGGATCACTAAACAACCAACCAACAAACCAACCAACAGCAGTAATAAGCGGTACGTAGATCGCGTCTGTGCTCGCAACGCGGTGTCCGCCAAAGGAGAGAGCAGCCGGGAATCAGAGAGGCCCCGGAAGCTCCCATTATAATTAGAAAGCGTGAGGGGCCAAGGCGGACGGGCGGGGACAGAGGTGCGGGGCATGAGGAGCGCGGCTCGGGGCGTGGGGCGTGGGGTGCGGGGCGCTGGGCGCGGGGCGCGGGGCGTGGGGCGCGGGGCGCTGGGCGCGGGGCGAAGGGCGTGGGGCGTGGGGCGTGGGGCGTGGGGCGTGGGGCGCGGGGCGCAGGGCGCGGGGCGCGGGGAGCGGGGCGCGGGGCGCGGGGCGCGGGGCGCGGGGCGCGGGGCGCGGGGCGCGGGGAGCGGGGCGCGGGGCGCGGGGCGCGGGGCGCTGGGCGCTGGGCGCTGGGCGCGGGGCGCGGGGCGCGGGGCGCGGGGCGCGGGGCGCGGGGCGCGGGGCGCGGGGCGCGGGGCGCGGGGCGCGGGGCGCGGGGAGCGGGGCGCGGGGCGCGGGGCGCGGGGCGCTGGGCGCTGGGCGCTGGGCGCGGGGCGCGGGGCGCGGGGCGCGGGGCGCGGGGCGCGGGGCGCGGGGCGCGGGGCGCGGGGCGCGGGGCGCGGGGCGCGGGGAGCGGGGCGCGGGGCGCGGGGCGCGGGGCGCTGGGCGCTGGGCGCTGGGCGCGGGGCGCGGGGCGCGGGGCGCGGGGCGCGGGGCGCGGGGCGCGGGGCGCGGGGCGCGGGGCGCGGGGCGCGGGGCGCGGGGCGCGGGGCGCGGGGCGCGGGGCGCAGGGAGCGGGACACCGGCGGGCGCGAGCGGCGAGTGGCGCGGGGTGTGTGAATGCGCAGCTGGCCCGCAGGCCGCTTGTTGACACGGCCCGCGACGCGTCCGCGCTCTCCCGGAGACACCTCGACAGGCCACGCCCCCCTCGCCGCCGGCGCCGCAGCGCCTGGCAGGGGTTCGTCCATCTACGCTCCTACCTCCCGCTGCCTACCTACCGCGCTACCCCTTCACTATTACTATTACAGTAGGACCTCGCTAACCCCAACCTCGCAAATCCGAAATTTCCGATAATCCGAACGAAATTCGGGATGGAGGAAAATAAACAAAATGAATAAAATGCTTATTTGCAGTGTAAAGAAAGATTTTTTTAAATTACTGTAGAACTGAATATACAATTATTGAAAAGAGTTGACGGAATGACGTTTATTGCACTGGTAACTACGGTGTACATCACACGTTTATGTAGCAGTAATTTTCACTTAGAAGAACTTGCAAGATCGGTTATCTTCTTTTGGTGGAAAGAAAACGAATCTGTTTGTGGATGCGATGTGATGATGGGATCGCTACGCTACGTTGCCATTTTCTCATATTGCAGGCTACGTTGCAGTGCATCTGGTAATCCTACAGATGTATTTATATATGTACCGCACATTTTTATTCGGATAATCCCAACATTTCCGTATCCGCACAGACCTCTCCCCCAGTTATTTCAGAATACTAGGCGTTACCTCGCTGGTTTACTTTTCCTCGCTTTACTACAGTGAAGGTAGGAAAAAATAATTGGAATCACCTCCACAAACCTGATCGTAAAATCCGTGTTTAAGTTTCTTTTGTAGAGGAACTTCTCGCACACTTCAGTATTAAGCTTTAGACTTCCAAAGAAAATCGGGACGCGAAACGCGTGACTCTGCTATATTAGAAGTTTTTGAGACAAAACTTGGTAACGTAATTAGAGTAAGTCTAGTTATATTGAGCTGAGATATTTTAATTTTTGTGATTTTCCAAAAAATGTCTGCAAATGATTCACTCTTCTCTAATAGAGGAAATTGTTTTGTTATCTTCACTTCGTATTATAAATATATCGGGGAATCGTTTTATTTATTTTATATTTATAGCCCTGAAGGAGGTCAAATGGTCGAAACGTTTTCACTGCAAAAAACAGATTTTAATTGACCTACCCTCACGATTCTCCATCACCGAAAGTACATTTATTACCATGGTGTACTTGAGATTTTCATTAAAAACTCTGAAATGTAAAAACTTGCGAAAGTTTTTGGAAGTCATACACCTTCCAAGAAAAAAAGAATCCAAAGATTTCTTTCTCAGTACAATTTATCTCCTAAATGATGCCATGCATTAAAAAACATGAACAGTTATAGACTAATAATAATAATAATAATAATAATAATAATAATAATAATAATAATAATAATAATAATAAGTATAAGAAGAAGAAGACATTCAGAAGTTTCAAATGTTGCACATTACAGCGGTTTCCTAAGTTCTGACGGGAATTCAGTACTCTGCGAAGGCCTACAGTTAAACATTTATCAAAAACCGTATTTTCAAAAAGGCATCCCCCCAAAATGTAAGCTCACAATAATTCTTTTTGGCGGAGTTAAATATATCATATTAACTTTGAAATTTATTATCACAAAGAAAGCCTCGATGTACAAAAAAAAAGATCAGACTTTGCTCATATTTTCTGCAGAATTTAGGACAAAATATTTAATTGAAAGCCTGCTACGAAATGAAATGACGTAAGCCTTTTACCCATATACGTGTATGCTCTTATTGTTTATCCGATGAGATTTCTAGGAAAAAGATCGTTTTAACTATTCGTTTCATAGTTTCTCGAAAGCATTTATGAAACAGTTCAAAAAGTAATATTTTTCAGTAACCATTGACGGATCACAGTTCACACGAAAATTCACTTATTTTTGCCATCTAGGAAATGTCAATCTTACATTTTTGTATAGAAATATGTTCCAGAAAATGAATTATTTTATGCCGCAAAATATCCATACTTCATACTATCACATGTGAGATAAAGTTTAATTCCAGGTAAAAAAATGTCCAAGATATTCTCATACGTACATATTGAATAATAACTATAATTCTACAGCGATGTGAGTAATCAGTTAAGATGACGATGAGTAAATAAAGGGGATTTTACATCGATTTGATGAGGAAGAAAGCGCCAACTGCCGTGAAAATGGAAACTAACCGCCTAACACGAATTACTTCACGAAAATTTGTTCCACAGAAACAGTTTTAAAATAAAATGTTAAATATATTTATCTGCACAACAGTGGAAATGACACGAGGAAATGAAAATTCAAGGAAGTGAACATTCCAAAAACTGTTATTATGTAACACTTGTTAGATGTGCGTAACCAGTAGAAACGTTGAACATTAGGATAAGATACATGTATATATTTTTTTTTGGACACACAGAACGTTTAATTTGAATTTGAATTCGAATTAATGCCTTATTTTACTGGCAAGACGAGACTCGTGGCGAGACTCGGGCTATCAGGACCGCTCTTCCGTCAGACCACGCAAATTTCGCAACGCTTCTTTCACCCACTAGCGAAGAAAGGAGGTATTTCTTGGGCGACGAAACAGGCA
Source organism: Gryllus longicercus (assembly GCA_038098605.1). NCBI lineage: Eukaryota > Metazoa > Arthropoda > Insecta > Orthoptera > Gryllidae > Gryllus > Gryllus longicercus. Next base: position 247,715 of record JAZDUA010000849.1, read on the forward strand.
TTTGAATTTAGCTCAGAGGCGTCATTTACGCTTGAGGATCTCTTGCATGCAAGTAAATCTACTAACATGGGATAACTGGCTTAACTTCCCCTCCGTAGAAGGCGTACGAAGGATTTTTTTGCCCTTAAAAATCCACGGCTTCCGTAGGGTTTGAACCCGCTAACTTGGGTTGTCAGTCCGATACGCTAACCGTTACAGTCCGATACGCTAACCGTTACAGTCCGATACGCTAACCGTTACAGTCCGATACGCTAACCGTTACAGTCCTATACGCTAACCGTTACAGTCCGATACGCTAACCGTTACAGTCCAATACACTAACCGTTACAGTCCGATACACGAACTGTTACACCATCGCCGCGCGCGACGTTGGGCGGTAGGCGGAGGCCGCTAAGAAGCCAAGGAGGGGGGGGGGGAAGGAGAGGGTAATGTTCAGTGACGTTGGCGCCTCCTCTCCAGCACTAACAATTGTGGCTTCGGTGATGTGGCGGTATAGTTTAGTGATGTAGCTGTCTGTGGCATTTCGCCCTGAGGGAGGTCGCAGAATGGCTGCCGAAGCTCTGAAGCTGTGCCTAAGACGCACTGTATCTTGGACAGCCAAGCAGCTATTGTTACATCCAAATGTTGCAAGTTCATATCCGATCGAAGCTCAGAATTTTAAGGGTTAAAACAACCTTCGTACGCCTTTGGAAGGAGGTAAAGCTGGCTGTTCCATGTTGAAGACTTACTGCATTTACAAGATTCTCACGCCTAAAAGAAGCATCTGAGCTAAATTCAAAGCGCAGTTTCTTCGCCCAAGTAATACAATCTTTCTCCGTTAGATTGAAATTTGCATGTCAGAGCACTCCTGATAGCCTGAGTCGCGCCACGTGAAATAAGGCATCACTGAATTGAATTGAATTATTTATTAATAATACTTGAAACAGTTAGAAAAGTAACCGAATTCTCTATTTTGTACATTGGTCTTACGAATCACAGATAAAACGAGTTGTCAGACATACAACTTACATGGACGAACCAAATAAATATTTTTTTACAGAAGTTAAATATTAATTGAATTGAGCTACTGATCTTTACTGTTTACTGCTGAGATCTTTACTATTTTGAAATGTATGATATCCGAATTTCTTCTAGAAATTATCAATTATTGTATGTTATAGAATGCACGATAATTGAGCAACCGTAAAATGAGAGACGGAAAAGAGTCAGAGAAATCCATGCGAGAACTGACTTTGCCCCAAAAATTCTCAGAACGTTTAATCCCAGATTTTCCATCTAGCGCTTTGACGGCTGCTCCGTTAAAATATTCGGAGTGAAACTTCAATATAGAAATCATAAGACCATAGATGTTAAAATGCGCTTGTGAGAGCCTGTAATGGTGTTACAGCCTTGACAACTTCTTAAATTACAATTATCAGCTTGCAAATTTGTGGGAGAAAAGTTTATTCTTTTAATTCCTCTCTTCATTCTTCTTGTCAATGCTTGCCAAACAGCTCCCCTAAAATGAACACACTTTATATCATAGATGTGGCCTGGCTTTCAACATGTGGCATGGCTTTGCTAGAAATACTGATTGTACTGTTAGGATTAAATTTGTTAAGTTATCGTATAATTTATTTTTATTGTATACAGAATTTGAAACCCCTATTACAAGACCACATGTATTACAAAATATGTCTCAATATCAGAACACTTTATAAAATATTAATTGTGGTATTATTAAACATATGTTGTTTTTCTGCTTCATTACGCACAGACATAATTGATGTACGTATCAGGAAAATTACAAGTAATGAGCACGCCCTTCCTCAGCATTCAAATATAGAATGTGGAACAAATATAACACGGTATGTTAAAGAGCATTACATTATTTTTATCAGATCAGAATGACTTCACTAACGAACTGAAGACTCACTTGCGGAATGAATTAAACCAACATTCTAATTCATTAATTATTTGAATGTATATCATGAGATGACCTCTCTGAATTCCACGTAATGTTCACAATTTTGAGAATAGATGAGGTAGTAATAATTCTTTAGGCACCCTGTAGAAATATTCCTGTTTTACTAAATCGGTAATTGTAGTCGAATGATAATCGATACGACGCCTCCCATTGACAATACCGTGAAAATTGTGTCGTGCATACGCTTTTTAAAATAGCACCCCGAACACCCAAAAGAAGCAAAACGCTTGCCGCGTTTAAAACGACATGGAAGGAACAAAGGCCGATCACAGAGCGTTCGACGAAGCAAATCGCAGCGGGCGGCGTGGAGGCGGAGCGGAGCTGACGCGCGGAGGCGGCAGCGAGGCCGCTAGTGGAGGAGGAGGAGGAGGAGGCGGGGGATGCATTGGGGCGGCGGCGGGGACAGCGGCGGGGTCAGCGGCGGGTCAGCGGCTTCGGGCGCGGGGGCGGATGAGGCGGGGGCGGCGGCGGGGAGGCGGGGGCGGCGGCGGGGGCGGCGGCGGGGGCGGCGGCGGCGGGGGCGGCGCGGGGGCGGCGGCGGGGGGCGGCGGCGGCGGGGGCGGCGGCGGGGGTGGCGGCGGGGGCGGCGGCGGGGGCGGCGGCGGGGGCGGCGGCGGGGGCGGCGGCGGGGGCGGCGGCGGGGGCGGCGGCGGGGGCGGCGGCGGGGACTACGGCGGGGGCGGCGGCGAGGGCGGCAGCGGTCGGGGGAAGGGGGGCGGCGGCGGGGGCCGGGGCGTGGCGGACGCAGGCCATCGTCTGCCGGCAGTGACAGAGGCCAATTAATTCGACTGATGCGGCAAACGCGATTTAAAATTGCGACACAATGGCGGCGAGGGCTGCGGAGCGACGTAATGGAGTCGGGCGGCCGCGCAGTCCCTCTCTGCCGATTCGAGCGGCGCCGGCGCGGCGCCATCCCCACCCCCCTCTTCCCCTCCCCCCTCCCCACACGCTCTCCTCCGGAGCACACGAGAGCATCCCCGCTGCAATTATTGCCTCGCTTTGCTCTCGGCAGCGCCAGGCCAATAGCTCAGTACATTTACTCCACACGATTTTACGAGTATCATTTACGAAACAATTCGTTAAATTAGAAAACATATAAAAATGGAATATTGTAAATCTGCTCTACAGGATTATCACAATTACTTCCGTGCCATTTCGAAAATAATAAATGTCCTTCTGTTTTCAATCAGTTAAAAAAATGTATATCTTTTCGGAGAAAACCGGTGTTTCTTTGCAATGTAATTGGACGACACTTGCTATTCAGAATAAACGAGTGAACTAGGTGAAATTGATCTAAAATTACTGAAGAGCGAGCTTGCTCTAATAAATACATTTATTCATACCAAAGACGATATTGCTTTTTTGATTGAAGATTCTCCGAAACAAAAAAAATAACATTTAAGAGCAAATACATATCGCTCATTCAGATTCTGTCCTATCTCTGCGAATTATCGAAAGTAATGAACTGTATCAAATATCCTTCTTCCCGCACAAATAAAAACCGCACGCTCGAACGCGGAATTTCCGCAGAAACTCCGAAGGCGCTGGTTGGTGGGCGACGGCGAGGCGATGGCGGGGGCGGGAGGCGCTTTATGAGTCTTTTAAATCACGAAGCGAGACGCTTCGAGACGCGACCCGCAGCAAATTCAACTCCAAGTGGCGCGCGCCTTCAGCCGCCGGCGACAGACGCCCCGGCCCGCCGCGTTCGAGACGGCGGTGGAGGCGGCGGGGGCGATGACGTCACATTGATAGAGCTTGGACTCCGACTGGACGCGGAGGGGAACGCAGTGGTACAATGATCTGGGCTGTCCGGGTGACGCCGCGTCGATGGCTGAGATGCCGACGTTTCGACCGACATATCGCGGTCCTCTTCAGGGCTGTACTGCGCAAGGATTTTGTTTTTCGACGTAGTCGAAGGTCGGTGTGGTGATTCGATCGCATCATGATCGTATTGATCAGAAGATACTTGATCGTAATTGCAGTGCACACGCCTTTTCGTTTTACTGCTAGGTGTAATTTGTTTGTGTAGGTTCGCGACGGACCTTCGTCGTTTGCCAGTTAGTCGTAGTGCGATTTGTTTAGTCATGTTTGTGACTATGTCATTTTAGATTGTGTTTCGCTTTATGCCCTTAGTATGTCTGAGGGGAGAGCTTGACGTCTATGCCCTATGGTAAGGACATGTTACTGAAATTTTTTTTTAGCGTAGCCGGAGCTTCGTCTGATTGAAAGGCTTGGTAGGCTTCATTGAATGATAGCCGTCTCAAGCATTGCGTGAAGGACTCGATATCAAGTTCCTTCCTCAAGTACTTTCACTCGTTTCCGAAATGGAGGGAGAGCTATGAGTCTCAGAACTCTATTCTGAATTATCTCAAGTGTGTCCTTGTACTTCTGTGCTGTGGTCCACCACGTCGCCGCGGTGTAGGTATGCGCAAGGATGTTGGATGCTCTGGTTTATATAGAGGTGGGGGCCAGGTGATAGGCATAGGTGACGGCCAATCGGGCGCGACTGGGTGGAGGGTGAAAGGTGGCGAAGGAACCGACGGACAGCCCAGATCATGACTCTGGCCGCGGAAGCCAACGACATCATGAAGCGGTACCAACATCACTGGAAGCAACGATGTCGAAGGGTTTCACAGGCTGAGGTGGCTCGGGGTCAGCATTGTCGTTGACGTGAAGCGACTCTCACCGGGAATATCACTAGAAACTCCTAGGGTTCGAGTCCCGACGGTGGCGGAATTTTCGACACATTAACTACATAGCTACGTTACGCTGTCTGGAGGAGAATTCTAGCGGTCGGGTGCTCTGATCGGTACTTTTCCGTGGCTTCTCTGTTAAATACAATGGAACACCGATCGCTTATCATGCCTCGCCGGCCCTCCTGTGCTCTTCTCACATTCTTCACTCACAGTTCATTTCACCGGTCGAATTCAGTCGCTGTCTGGAGGAGAATTCTAGCGGCCGGCTGCTCTGATCGGTAGTTTTTCTTGGTTTCTCGGACCAACACCAGGCGAATGCCCGAACAAAACCCAAAGAAACGGGCCACAGACCGCGCGCGATCTTTCCTTGCTCTTCCTTGTCCTATTTTCACCCTCTACATACACACACTTACAGTTACATGTACTACACCATGGGGATACCAATCGGAAGCTTTGACTTGAGTCTGGGACGGTGTCCCGCTGGAGAAAAGGACCTGGTTGGCTGAAAGCGACTTGAGGGCCGGTGCCTAATCTCACGCAGTGGACGAGAATCTTCACCAGCTTCCTACGTTCACTACGCCTACGAGATCAACAAGCACATGCGAAGATTATAGAGAGATTTTTGGTAAAGGGATTCAACCCTCTAGTATTTAAACTTTGCTCAAAGGATTAATGTCAATGGAATGGAAATATGTTAGAACGTTTTATCGCCCCACAAGGCGTTTCACTCTTATGGTTTTCTGTTAGTACACTTGTGTTTTATATTACAGTATGCCAAGAATGAGATTGAATAATCGCAGATTTCTATTGACAAGTTGTCATTAATTTCCCAAAATTGGTTTTATAAAAGCTAATAAGATATAATAAATATGATTTTTGCTCATCAAACTGAAAAAAAATGAACATATTGCTATATTAAAAAGTAAACATTATTGTCAAAATGATACTTCATTATATAATGTAAAATGCATTAGAACATATTTCAAAACATATTTTTAATATTCTACAAATAATGATGTAAAAGATATATTCAGAATATATGAATGTACAAATGCACTATGTAGTAGGTAATATAGGCAGCCGTTTACCACACATGTCTGATACATTTTTACGCCCCACGAAGCACTCGTAATAAAATCATGAAACTTTCGTTTGTAGTTTGATGAAACAATATGATGAGACAATAATTAAATTTCTGGAAAACGAATGGCAATTGGCATTTCGAAAACACGAATACGAACATCATTAAATGTTGTATCGCACTGGTAATACACCGTACATATTCCCGGAAGGCGTGGGTATCACCGACCACGTGCGGAGAATCGCGCGGCAATTCCGATATTGCGTTTTTATTAATTCACCCGTTATGTAGGACAGGTTTGTTTCGACATGTAGAAGTATTCCCCATGAAAGCTACAAAATCTCTGCCTTGCTAGGCGAGACTGTATTTTGTTTTAGAGAATAAATGTGCTCGTCTACGCTCCACCGTTAAAACGACTACGCTCTCTCCCAATAAACCACAGAGTATCAAACTTATAATTACGTGTAGATCTACTTATTACAGCAAAACGATTCTGTTATTATGTTCTGCAATAACAACCATATTCAATCATTCACATTATATGTGCATTATTTCGATGTGAAATGACTTTCATTACGACCAGACATGGTTCGCGTTCTAATAAGAGCTTCAACGAAAATATGCATCACCAATACCGTTCTTATATTTGAAACTATTCTGCCATGGCAACTTGATACATTGGTGTAGATAGGCACGAGAACCACTATGGTCATTAATTCCATAAATAAAGTGCATGTTTTACCGTTGAAGGTGGACGTGATCTTCTCCCGATGGGTGGTTAGATCCGGTGCCGACCTCCACGTCGGCTAGCGGGTTTTCTCCACTTAGGTATTTCCCACTGTCGAGAAACCGACCCATCCAGGACAAGCTCTAAGCTTCCAATTGGTCTTCCCCACACATGAGGTAGTGTAGTACATGAAGGTTCAAGCGTGTGTAACAGAAGTTGTAACGAGGAAGAGGAAGGAAAGGTCACACGTGGCCCGTTGTTTCACGGTACTACTCTGGCATTCACCTGATATTAATCGGAGATCAACGGAAAACTACCGATGAGTGTAGTCGACCGCTAGAATTCTCCTCCAGCGAGAGGCTGAACTCGGCCTAGTGGGCAGTGTAGCCAACATTGAAAATCCTGCTACTGTCACTTGATGCTCAGCCGCCAGGAACATCTTATTTTGGTGTCGTTATTTAGAACGAAACATTCATTGCTCCCTCTCGCGTGAGTTGCATGCGGAGAGAGCACTGCTGCTGCTATGAGGGCTACATAGTGTCATGGCGTGCTTGGCCTAACAAGAGAAACCAGAAACCAGATTTTACACCATCGTGAACATTTTCTAACGTGGTATTGTCATTTCAAAATATCCCATAATTCCGGAAGTAACACGAAAAATTAGAATAAATTTCGTAGAAGCTTCAAATTCAGAGATAAATTAGAGTATACTATACATTCGAATATTTAGAATATTCTATTGAACAAAAATAATTACTAAGTATAAAATCGTTCTGAATTAAATTAAATACGTGATAATACCATTACATGCTCTATCACGGAAAAACTCCGGAATAGCATAAGTGTTCATACAAACATTTTGCTTACAATACCTGTTACTGGGTCCTCCCAAAATACAGACTTTTTCCCCTGGGAAACTTTATAATCTAATACGTCTTTGGCACGTATGACGCTTCAATACGTGTGTTCAATTTAGAGACGAAGCACCTCCCTATACAATTAACACAAAACATCCTTCACTCTACTGAACGCATAGTTTCCAACACTTTTTGCGCCAAAATACTCTTTGTCGAACAGTTTGTTAGGAAAAAGAAGAAAGTCATCCGGATGGCCGAGATCATTAAGGCAGTAGTGCCATAGCGATCTCGAACTCAAGGATCGTGGGTTTGAGTCCCACCTCGGACATGGTTGTATTTGTGTTCATTCTTTTACCCCCTATCATCATCATTTTCATAGTTACCGTAACGTTAAATCCAATAGTGGTCGCAAATGATCTAGAAGTCCATGCGATCTTAAATACAAAAACAAAAACAAAACAAAAAAAAGGAAAGAAAGAAAAAAGAAAAACCTGTTCTGGACTAATCGCTCCGACTACTATGCTGCCGTGGCGTATCGTACCTCTCCAATCCACAAAAGAGAAGATTACTCTGACCAACTCGTATTAACAAGAAGTGTAGCCTGTTTTACAGTTGGCAGGAAGTGTGGTCAGTTCTGAAGAGTACAGTTAGGGAGGGGGGATAAACGTCTTTTCTGGCGAGATTCCAGAGGTGGTATCGGAGATACATGCAAGTGAGCCGACTGCAAAATAACCGTTGACAAATTGAGCGCATACACATTATCTGCAGTTATGTTGCCAGTATTACCTGAGGAACCGCTGTCAAAGCGGTCGGTTCTTAAAATAGTTTCTCTACGCCTATTAAGAATTATGGGTAAATGAAGTGATAAACTTCGAATATAATTACCTTGACTGACTTTGGTGAGATATAACTTATATTGACAAGCGATTATTATTTAACTAAATTTTACTTCGTTTGATCAGACGTACTAGAGTTTAAAATAATAGCTACGTACTATTCATAATGACTAGTTTCCTGACTTTGACTGCGACATGTCTGCAAATCATACGTTAGCAAAACATGATCAGACGAACGGATTAGACCGACAAAAGCAGCTCAGGGCATCAAATAACATCACTGCAGTGAGAGGTCCTGAGGTTCGAATCCGAAGGGCGTAGGGTTTTCGACATTAGCTATGTAGTTAGGTTGAATTCAGGCGCTTTCTGGATCAGTGACCGACTGATCCGATCAGTTAACTACGCGGTCCTCCGATTGATACCAGGGGAATGCTGGAGCAGTACCGTAACAAACGGGCCACGGACCGCCCGCAAACTTTCATTTCTCTTGGTCGTTCTTTTCTCATCCCTTACATAAACTTCTTGCTCTTACATGTACCTCATCACCAATCGAGTGAGTCGAGAGGCCTGTCGGGAGAGAAGAGCTTTTCCCGGGTGGGGCGGTCTACGCTGGTGGGAGATACCTAGTTACAGAAAACCCCGCAAGTCGACGGGTAGGTCGACTCCGCGATTTTGTCGTCCAGCGGTTGAGATCTCTGCCACCTCGTCATATAAATATACGCATTACACTTAAGGGTCTAATAAACTTAGCAGTTGACGTGGTCGGAATCATTAGACCATGTTTTTTATTTTATTTTATTTTATTTGTTATTATTTAAGGTCGCATCAACACTTAGATCATTAGCGACCACTATTGGATTGAACGTTATGGTAACTGTGCAGATGATATGATATGCTGATGATAGGGGAGAAAGGCGAAAACAAATACAACCATGCCCAAGGCGGAACTCTAATCCACGATCATACTGTCCGAGATCGCTACGGCACTTCTGCCTTAACTATCGCGGCCATCCGGACATCCGCTATGGCCTTTCGTCCCTAGCGTCCCACGCGCGTATTGTCGCGGACGTATTTGCGTTCTGCTGACACCAGATGAGAGGAGCCCACAAGTGTGTTGGTGTCTAGTGTATGGTCGAATATACTTCCCCCTAATGTACGTCCGGGCGTAAAGGTTAACCGGTTGTTGGATGGATAAAAGTCGTAGGAAAAACCAACTATTACTCCATTAATGAACCGAACAGCTTATGTTCTTTCCAAGTCTTTCGTCGATTGTGGGAGCCGCCGATGCAGGCGCCGGCCCGCCCGCTGCCTTGCACCTGTGTGGCGGCGCCTGCGGCCGGGCGTCGCGCCCCGTGACGCTGACGTCGCTGGCAGCGGGCGCCGGGCGGGGCGGGGCGGGGCGGGGCGCGTCGGCAGCGCTCTAACGGAGATGCGCCCGCGATACGCCCGCCATTGTGCGCTTGATGAATCGACGCCATTGTTGGCGCGCGAGCAGTTCCGAAGCATCGCCCCCGCGCCCGCGCCCGGCACCCCGCTGCTGCCGGGGCAACGCGGGGCGGGGCTCGGCGGTAAAGCTCGCGCAAGGCGGGGCGGGGCAAGGTGGGTGGCGGGGAATGGTGGGAGGCGGGGAAAGGCGGGGCCGGGCAAGGCGGGGCCGGGCAAGGCGGGGCCGGGCAAGGCGGGGCCGGGCAAGGCGGGGCCGGGCAAGGCGGGGCCGGGCAAGGCGGGGCCGGGCAAGGCGGGGCCGGGCAAGGCGGGGCCGGGCAAGGCGAGGCCGGGCAAGGCGGGGCGGGGGAGGGCGGGGAAAGGTGGTACAAGGCGGGGCAAAGCGGCGCGGAGCGGGGAAAGAAGTCGTCGGGGAGAAAGTGGGGGACAAGGTGAAGGGAGTTTCCTGATTCCTAGGACCTAGCCCTACGTCTACGCAAGGGCTTGTCCCTATGCGATAAGAAGATAAATAAGAAAGAAGATATATTTTTACATATGAGTTTTTATAGTAGACAATTTTCTCAAATCTTTCACGAAGCAGAAAATTCGAATAAACAATTTCAAAGCTTTTCCTCCAAGCTTAAATATTTCTCAAAATAACTTACAGATCTTTATTATATAGAGATATAAATGAAATGATTGTAGAAAAGTCAGCGTGTTGTGAAGAGACTATTCATATTTTCTAATAATTATACAGGCGTGTGAGGATCAGTTGATTAACTTTTCGTACAACTATGTTTTAATTGCGTTCGAGTGATCAGTTTCTGAAATTTCCATTTCTCTCCACTGAAATATAGATTTTGGAATTGTTTATTCGAATTTTCTGCTTCTTTAAAGATTAGAGAAAATCGTCTGCTAAAAAAAACTCAAACGTAAAAATGTATCTTCTTCCTTAGTTGTATTTTTTGCCACTCAATTTTCTTGTTTTCAATTTTCTGAACTTTTTGTTCGAAGAAATGTAAATATTTAAAACACAATTCAAGACTATAGTCTTGATTTGATCTTCCACAGCATTCACCGCAGTAGCACACTGCAGCCGGCCAATAGTTAGGGTGAATCGAGGTGGAAATGTCCTGCCATGCCTATTATCAAGCTATCCAATCTGGACAGTTAATGGATTAAGCGTCTGAAGCAGAAAAATCTCATTTCTAGTTGATGTGGTAAACTACACATAAATATTCAAGCCAAGGGATTGTAAGTTCCGTAGATTTCGGTAGTTGCAAAAAGAAAAAAAAAAAAAAAGAAAAAAAACGGACCCTGTAACAACGCCTTGCTTGTACATGGATGTGACCCAAAGTTGGAAGGCCCGCTCGCTCCGAACCTTGCCGTCTGAAGTTGGAGTTCCGGCCAGCGGGCGAGAGGCTGCCCGGTGGAGCGAGCGCGATGGCAGATAGCGCACGCCGGCGACCGGACTCGAACCGAGGCCCGCAGGTCGTTCCTCCCGGAGCTGAGGCGTCGTACCTTTTGGGCCCCACAGCGAAGCCCGCCCCCCCCGCCCCGGTCCACTTCAATACTTCAATCACGTCCAGGGGTGCCCATAAACTGCCCAGCTTCACCTCGCTTGCACATCATTTCCCTTCATACACTTTTCAACAAACACTACATTTTCCTTACTCCGTACTCCTGTATCGATATAACGCAATAAAACGAACCGGTTCAGTTACTTTGGCTAAGCTCCACTGTCTCTGTATCGTATGTAGCAGGTCCTAGGGTTCGAGTCTTGAAGGGGGCAGATTTTCGACACCAGTTAAGTATCTAGGTCGAATTCAACAACGTGCTGTCTGGAGAAGAATTCTAGCGGCCGGCTACACTGATCGGTAGTTTTCCGTGTGTTTTTTTTCTTCGATAAACCCCAGGAGAATGCCGGAGAAGAACCCCAATAAACGGGCCACGGACCGCGCGCGATCTTTCCTTCTTCACCCTTGTCCTATCCTCTCCCCTTAGTTACACAGTTACATGTACTACACTAGCACACATACTGGGAGAGCAGACGAGAGCTTTGAGCTCGATCAGGCCGGGGGAGGTATCTCAAATCAATCCCTAAATACCTCGCAAACCTATGTGTAGGCGGTCGCCATTCCAAATCATCACCTTCCAAGTTATAGCATGCCCTACACTGACAGCACCAATGACAATAGCTGTTGACATACCCAGACACATCAATCAAGCAACCCAACGGATAATTTTTTTGTACTCACTGTGGTTGTATGTATTTGTTTTTTCGGGGTGTAGTTTGTAGAGGACATTCGGACAGTGGGTTTCGTTCGGTTCTACTGAAACAGTGATGTTGTTCAAAGGTTATGTCGCATTCCGAATCGTTGCTCATACGTCTCAAAAGACTCAAAAGAACATTAGTTGGAAGCAGGGAAAGAAAAATTTAGCAGAGTCGTAATAGTGAAGTAATTTCGTTTTCTTTTGGGTCTTTATCTACGAAATGTCAGTTTTGTTCTGCTTTGTACTTCCCATTTGAGAGAAATTCCGCAAACAAGTTTAATCTGCTGCTTAAATGGAAAAATAAGTTTTTCTTCGGGCAATATACGAGAAGATTTTAAGTAGTTGTTTATAAGAGATGATGACACATCAAAAAACTTGTGATGAGGGCGGAAATAAATCTATTTTCATTATACTATATAGTACATAAAATTCATTATTTACCCTAATTGTTTATTTTGACAAATAAACATCCAAGCAACGCCGGGTAATTCAGCTAGTGTGTGATAAATGTCCAAATATTTAGCATATGTATAAATATATATTATTATTAATCAACGAAATGCGTTATTTCACTGAACAAGAACGTCTATCGCATGCCTCAACTTCAAAAATCTCAACAGCCTCGTTTAGACTATTAACTTTTAATTTTGCCAAGAAAACCGAAAAGATTGTTTACTTGTTGAACAAATCAGTTGAATTTTGAATTGACGTTAAAAAATAATGAGTATACATATCTTAGCAATAATATTGCCAATGATTTCAATTGGTTTCATTTTAATACAACCTCTTATTTTTATTCCATTCCAAACTGCACAATCCCACTCAGGTTTCTTCCTTCCTAGAAACCTATTTTACACGACCATTACAAACTTCATAGAGAGACCTACTTTAATTGTTAATATTTCACTTGATTTGTTTTCAAACCATACTTTACTAATTTACATTCGTCATTCTACCTCTGTGAAGCAGTTAAATATTCAATTAGAATTCGCGCAAAATAGAGTAAAACAATTCCCTATGTAGTGAAATTAATTAATATTGTTGTACGAACATATATGCAAAGCGCATGTGACCTCTTTATAACCCAGAAATTCTAATTCTATGACTTTTTATGAAATAACATAACCTCGTTTCGAAGTTCAAATGTTTCTCCCTAAACGTCCGTAACTATCTAAGCCGTGAGTTTCAGTCTGATCAAACGGAGACATTTGCTATTGTAACATGTGATTTGAAAACACAAGACGAGAGTACAACATTGCAATTTTCATGTTCGATTCGTCGAAAGTTAGGCGCTGAAATCCTCCGTCGTCAGAGACTAACACAAATGCGACTAAATGAGCTTCTGCAAAATACCTTACTCTCCAATTTCAAGCAAATATATAAAAAGAGGTGACTGCACGCAATAATTTAGGAAAATAAAAATTGTAATATACATGTAATGAATTCACAATTGAGCACATGAAGCAACTGGAAAACGCTTATTACTATTAAGTACTGGAAAGTTCGACTCTTGGCCGACCTTTAGTAGCGATGGTCGATTTTAGCAATCGCTAAAAATACGCAATGTTACTAAACGCTGTGAAAATAAGTAATAATATGTTTAACGATCAGTGATATTTCTGAAGGTTTTCAATATGCAATGAAATGCAAATTAACGTAGAAAGCACGAAATGGTCGTGGTTCTGCGGCGGCGATGGTGTGACGGTTAGCGTACCGGACTGTTATACCCAAGCTCGCGGGTTCAAACCCGATCGAAGCCGTGGATTTTTAGGGCGACAAAATCCTTCGTACGCCTTCCTTCGGAGGGGAAGTAAAGCCGGCTGTCCCATGTTAGTAGATTTACTTGCATGTGTAAAAGATCAAGCCTAAATGACGCCTCTGAGCTAAATTCAAATCGCCTGTTTCTCGCCCAAGAAATACCTCCTTTCTCTGCTAGTTGATGAAAGGAGCGTAGTGAAATTTGCGTTGTCAGACGGAAGAGCGGGCCTGATGGCACGAGTCTCGCCACGTAAAATAAGGCAAATTCAATTCAATTCAATAATTGCTAAATTGCACTTTAGGGTTTCCTTCGTGTTCGCCCCCTAAGTGGGGATAGGACGTCGACAACAAAACATCGATGTTTGAATTTACTTAATTTAAGAGAATTCGTGTTTATAACGATGTAATTAATACGTAAGAAAACAAATTAAAATTCATAAGAATAATTTATAAAAACGTATCCCTCAAAGTCCGAGCGCTTAGGTTCATCTCATGAGGTATCAACTTCCTCAGTTTGCTATACGAGAAAATCATTAGAAACAGACGGCCACACGCTTACGGCGCATGCGTTAACTTCTTTGAATTTTTACGCTTTTATATTTATTGAATTTCAAAAATCGTGAAATATTAAATTAGTTTCCCTTATTTCCTAATTTAATGGTAAAATCTAAAAGAAAAATCAATATTTTTTTTAATTTCAAAGAGTTCTCCCTTCATAATAATTTTCTGAACAAATGCTACAAAATGCAAACTGCACAATTTGATCCTGTTATAGCCTTGTAGACAAATTGCGATTTTTAAAATTTTGAGTGCTAAATTTAAAGTGAATCACATGCCATAAAATGCTATAGCATTGTTGCCAAAATGCGATTTTTAAAATTTCAAGTGCTAATTTAAAGTGCATCACATACTATAAAATGCAATAGCAATGCTGCCAAAAAGCTATTTTTAAAATTTAAAGTGCTAAATTTAAAGTCCATCACATGTTATGAAATGCTCTAGCCTTGTTGTCAAAATACGATTTTTAAAATTTCAAGTGATAAATTTAAAGTGCATGAAATGCTATGAAATGCTCTAGCCTTGTTGTCAAAATACGATTTAAAAAAATCTAAAGTGCTAAATTTAAAGTGCATCACATGTTATCAAATGCTGTAGCCTTATTGTTACAATGCGATTTTTAAAATGTAAACTGCATCACCAACCATTAGGCGTTGCGTGGGCTCACATGAGTTGCGAGGTGAAGGTGCCAGGGGAGGGTTCCAGGGTTCGGGAGTTCGGGAGTTTGGGCTCCCCTTGTCGGGCGCCTCCAGCGGATGCGATCGCGGGGCCGGTTCCTGCTCTTGGAATTGGGAAACACCGCTCTCGAGCAACTTCTTTGACCGCGATATTTAGAGATCTATGACCAGCCACACTGCGCCAGCGATTGATTGATCAGTGAAACCGGGCGGCAACTTCTAAGGTCGTTAACCCCGTAAGTGTAATGCAGATTTTGTCTGTGAGATAGCGGCTACCTTCCCCCGCTGGATGATTCGGCACCGACCTACCTCTCGGTTTGAGTGTTTTTCCAACCAGGTATCTCCCACGAATAGGTCACCGGCCGATCCTAGAAAAAGCTCTAAGCTCCTGATTGGTCTTCCGGCATGTGTGGGAGTGTAGTACATGTGCCGAGAATAGGACAAGGAAGAGGAAGGAAAAGATCGCGCGCGGTCCGTGGCCCGTTTCTTAGGGTACTGCCCCGGCATTAGCCTAGTGTTGATCTGAGAAACCACGGAATACTAACGATCAGAGCAGCCGGCCGCTACAATTCTCCATCAGACAGCGAATGAACTCGACCAAGCTACGAAGCAAGTCTCGAAAATCCTGCCATCGCCGGGTGTCGCACCTTAGTATCTTCCGGTTAGGGGCATTGCAGCCATCAACTGACCCTAGAACCACCCAAGAAGATTTTTGCATGCGAACACTTAGAGCACCTTCCTTTAAATTTCACCTACAAAATGCAATGCAACCGCATGCCTCTGCAGCCAGAGCCATGTGAAGGCCCTCGGCTGTCCGGGTGGCGCTCCGCGTCGAAGCCGTTGATGACGACGTTTCAACCGTCATATAGTGGGCTTTGTCAGGGCTGCAGTGTCACGCTAGAGAGTGTGTCACTTCAATCCTAAAGAAGACCACTATAGGATAGTCGACACGTTGGCATCAACGCCCCCGAAGCAGCGTCACTTCGACAGTCGAGAGCATTCACACAACTTTGTAGACAGCGAATGAACTCGACCAAGCTACGAAGCAAGTCTCGAAAATCCTGCCATCGCCGGGGGTCGCACCTTAGTATCTTCCGGTTAGGGGCATTGCAGCCATCAACTGACCCTAGAACCACCCAAGAAGATTTTTGCATGCGAACACTTAGAGCACCTTCCTTTAAATTTCACCTACAAAATGCAATGCAACCGCATGCCTCTGCAGCCAGAGCCATGTGAAGGCCCTCGGCTGTCCGGGTGGCGCTCCGCGTCGAAGCCGTTGATGACGACGTTTCAACCGTCATATAGTGGGCTTTGTCAGGGCTGCAGTGTCACGCTAGAGAGTGTGTCACTTCAATCCTAAAGAAGACCACTATAGGATAGTCGACACGTTGGCATCAACGCCCCCGAAGCAGCGTCACTTCGACAGTCGAGAGCATTCACACAACTTTGTAGACAGCGAATGAACTCGACCAAGCTACGAAGCAAGTCTCGAAAATCCTGCCATCGCCGGGGGTCGCACCTTAGTATCTTCCGGTTAGGGGCATTGCAGCCATCAACTGACCCTAGAACCACCCAAGAAGATTTTTGCATGCGAACACTTAGAGCACCTTCCTTTAAATTTCACCTACAAAATGCAATGCAACCGCATGCCTCTGCAGCCAGAGCCATGTGAAGGCCCTCGGCTGTCCGGGTGGCGCTCCGCGTCGAAGCCGTTGATGACGGCGTTTCAACCGTCATATAGTGGGCTTTGTCAGGGCTGCAGTGTCACGCTAGAGAGTGTGTCACTCCAATCCTAAAGAAGACCACTATAGGATAGTCGACACGTTGGCATCAACGCCCCCGAAGCAGCGTCACTTCGACAGTCGAGAGCATTCACACAACTTTCTAGACAGCGAATGAACTCGACCAAGCTACGAAGCAAGAGTCGAAAATCCTGCCATCGCCGGGGGTCGCACCTTAGTATCTTTCGGTTACGGGCATTGCAGTCATCAAGCGACGCTTGAACCACCTAAGAATATTTGCATGCGAAGCCTTGGAGCACCCTCCATGAAAGTACACCCACAAAATTAACCCAATATTATTATTAATGTTATTATCATTATTAGCATTATTATTATCATTATTATTATTATTATTATTATTATTATTATTATTCAGACAAGAATTCAGAAAACGGACGTTGGGAAATATTCATTCGCGAATCGCACTTTTAGGGACTGGAACAGTTTGCCTGTGACAATCTTCGATCCCTTTCCTCAAAGCCTGAGCAAATTTAAAAATAAATTAGTTTCTTGAATGTGGATATGTTATAAATATATTTAATAAAATTCAGTGCAATTACCTATGTCTTCTTTGTAATTAAGTATTAATTATTGTATTAAGTTTAATTTTTACAATTATTATGTGCAGTGCAGTGGCGTGAAGTGCAGTGACGTTGTGCAACTGAGAGAAACGAGTGAGTAAGGAAGACATTACAGCTCGCTGTATCGCAGTGCGGTGAAGTGTGGTGAAGTGAAGTTTGGTGAAGTGGAGTTCTATGAAAGATTGTACGGTGAAATGTTCATGAGATTTGTAACGTTTGTAGAGTTTGTATAGTTGTTAAGTTCTGTAATGTTAAGTTAGTGTATTCTGCCACCAAGTTCTCACACTTAATTGCAGAATTATTAATAAATCTAAAATTCCATGCAATCGTATGCTTCTGCAACCGAGTGTGAAGGCCCTCGGCAGCATACATTACACTTATGTGACTAATGGGAGTAGTATTTGACGCGCCCAAGAAAGCTAAATAATCACTGAATAAATCAAAACTTGAAGTCGCGCTGGCACAAAATTCCCGACAGATTAGTCGCATCTGGCGTTCCGCAGGCCCTTGACTTTACCTTTTTAATCTGATCCTTCAATTCTCGTTTTTTCTTTGAATTGCTGTTCACAGGTTCAAACCCGATCGAAGCGGTGTATTTTAAGGGCAAAAAATCTTTTGTACGCCTTCCTTATAATGCGAAGTAAAGCCGGTTGTCCCATATTAGTACATTTACTGTATGTGAAAGATCCTCAAGTGTAAAGAAAGAAATGCCTCATTTCTCTACTAGTTGGTGAAAAGAGCTTAGCGAAATCTGCGTAGTCAGACGGAAGAGCAGGCCTCATGGCCTCATGGCCTC
Organism: Gryllus longicercus; assembly: GCA_038098605.1. Lineage (NCBI taxonomy): Eukaryota > Metazoa > Arthropoda > Insecta > Orthoptera > Gryllidae > Gryllus > Gryllus longicercus. The sequence goes on from JAZDUA010000849.1 coordinate 265,728, forward strand.
ATGTCCTGATGGAAGAGCAGGCCTGAGTCTTGCCACGTACAGTAAGGCATCAATTCATTTCAATAGGATTATTGACAACCACGATCAAATCACGACACAGAACGAACCAATTCTCACGAAAAATTATTTCATCTCTTAAAATGTTTGCAGAGTGTAGCGTAAAACGTGATATTCAATCACGTGACCATCAACGTGTGAAGTAAGATATACTATAATAACGTAGCATTGCCTGTTTCACCAGTTCTGAATATATTTACGGGAATCATCTTTGTCCACATTAAGTTTATTTGCAAAGTGAAGGTCGCCAAGTCTCTCCAAATCACAAACACATCCCCTTCCAGTGGCACTTTGTACATTTCTCTCCATCAGAGTGATCTCGTACAGAACCGTGCTGTAAACATTATCATCCGCAGGCGGCGTTGTGGCCCGGCAGCAGTGGTGAAGTGCGCGGCAGTGCCTCCGAGCCGCGGGCGGTCACACAACCGCCCACCGCCAACGCCGCCCTCGCCGCCACCCCCGGCGCCGCCTCCGCCACCGCCCCCGCCCCCGACACCCCCACCGCCAACGCCGCCACTCCCGGCGCCGCCACAACCGCCCCCGCCAGCACCGCCCCCCTCGCCCCCCGCCCCCGCAGCCGCCACCGACACCACCGCCGCTCCCTCCGCTTGCACCACCGACGTCCCCGCCGCCCACGCCCCCGCCCCCGCCAGCGCCACCGCCGCAGCCGCCGCCCGCCACAGGCGCTCAAAGGGATTTTGCGACGCGGGCGTGGATTGTGCGGCGTCACGTGGTCCGCGCGCCGGCTATTCAATTAGAGCGAGCGCGAGAGGCCTCTGCGCGCCACCGCCTGCTGGCTCTGCCAGCGCCGCACTCGCTTCGGAGGGAGCATCTTCCGCGCCTGGGTGCCACATGTCTACTTATTTCTATATTTTGAATTTTTATATTCTTTTTATCTTTATATATTCTTTTTATCTTTATATATTCATTTTATCTTTATATATTTATTTTTATCTTTATATATTTATTTTTATCTTTATATATTTATTTTTAACTTTATATATTTTTATATTTATTTATTTTTATTCATTTATAACTAGCCTCTACGATGGCTCAAGGCAGCGTACTAGCTTTCTGTAGTGTGGTCCCGGGTTCGATTCGCGATCGACGCAAACAAGAGTTGTTGCTTTCCTTTAAAAATCGTCTACGTTTCTGCAGCTGTGTGACAAAGAAAAGCTCGGGTAGGCGGAGTTTGGGAGTAGCGATGAAGGAAATTAGTCATGTGTAAATCATGACCTATTTTTCGCATTGTGCCCTTCGTGAAAAAATAGACTTACTGCCGCGAGATTATAAAGAACGTTAATTTGAATAAATATGATTCCCTAGCAAACGTGCACAGATAGCGAAGTTACATTTATGTTCAATATACAACGTTCCTAACCATGCAGTAAAACACGGGACGGGAGCGAAATGACTGACATGAGATGTGTAAGTGACAAATTCAGATCTGTCGGTCTCAGTGCACGCGATTACTGCTCAATAACTGTTTTACCTGATCAGTCATGTGGGCGATTTTTTTATGCCAACACTCACACAGACATTGATGTCAAACCAAATTGTGGAGCGAGGGCGGTGAGCAACATGTAGAAGTCATTCATGTTTACTTCACAAACGTTGGCTGACTTGTGTTCAAAGCTGTTTTACTCTCTATTATTATAGGCATTCGCCAACTTCACATTGTTCGCATGTATACAGTGCAACTAGAATGGAATAAAAAAACTCACTTTAAACTTTCGTTATAGAAAAATTTTTTTGTAAGCAACGTTCAGTTATTAGACTTTATCCTAACGTGAGTTTAATTAAAAACGAGATGAAAGAAAACAACGCGAATTCTTTGTTTAGGACCTGGTCGTTAACATCTGCTTGATGACTTAATTCACGCATATATTATCAACTGTTTTGACATGATTTGTAATTTTTTTACAAAATATAGTTTTTAGTGACTATATTGGAACAATGTAAATTTGATTCTGAAACGTGTATCCCTGAACTGAACTACACGCAGTGACCTGATACCTTGAACGATTAACAGCTGCCGCTCCAGCACATATGGCTGATGAAAGAATACACTTCTCTGAACGATGAATCGCCGATGCTCACCTATTTCAAAACACGTGAAAAAGTCGTGAACTGGCCTGAAGACCCGTTTACCGTCTAATGTCTGGCACTTCGGAAGTAGTTCGAGCTGCAAACCGCTGGCCGCTGAAACCCAAGCTAGCGATGGCTAGTTTGCCCAGTCAATGATCGTGTAGATTATCGTGCAACCCAGGGCCCTATAACTCCCATATAACGTGGTGGAGACCATTACGGTGGCGCGCTCTTCTGCATCACCTTCTTTACAGCAACTAAAACAGGAACTGCTGCCAACGATACTTTAAACGTGCGTGACTGCTGCATGAGTTCGCGGGTCGCAAGCAGGACCATAATGTTACAAAAGATAACGTCTACGTTCGCGCTTTCTTTAGAGGTTTCTTACAAGAAGAGATTATGAATAATTGTACATTTAGAAGACACTTTTCGTATTTCTCACAAATTAGCCAATTTGTGTGTGGGAAAGTTGGCGAGCCTAACCTGCAGCTGCACCCGGCGACACTAGCGCTTCCTATAGTAGCAACCTCGAGCTTTGTCCCCGATTTTGATGGAGAGTTGCCGGGCCCTGGTGCAACCCAATGCGACTGGCATGATTGATTGATTAGAGTTTTCGTGCGCGTCAACTGCCAAAGTCGTTGCTTCCGTAGGTCTTTTGCGCTCATAGTCCCGCATGTCTTCTTGCGAGAGGGCCGTGATCTTACCCTGATGGATGGTGAGATCCGGCGCTGACCTCCCGTTGGCTAGCGGGGTTCTCCCCATCAGAGGAACACCACCTCAGCCGGGACAAGCTCTAAGCTCTCGACCTGTCTCCCGGCAAGCCCGTGGTAACGCAGTTCATGTGGAGTAAAAAGTAAGGATAGGACGGGGAAAAGAAAGGAAAGATCGTATAGAACGATTTTGTTAAGAATGGAATAAAGTGACAGTTCGCGAAACAAGTGAACATCACGTGTACTTCAGAGAAGTAAACACGTGCACCTTCACGAGTACGCATCTCACATTCTAGACTCGATTTTAAAACAAACATAATACTTATCACATAAAAACTAAATTCAATGTAACTTTTATAAAAAGCAAGAATTTTTACAGAAGAGCACAAAACTCTGCACTTCCTAATTTCAATTATTTCTCGTGACGCACTATATTTTCGTCGGACGAGGACATCACAGCCAGGGAGCGTCGTAACTATTTACAAGTTAGCCAACTGCAAACGAACGAATGGAGAAAGGAGAGTCTAATAAGTTGAAGGACACAACGACCACAGAATCGTCAGTTGTGTTGCCAGCACTAGCTGTCAAATCATCCCATTCTAAAGAAAATCGGACAATACGCGGTCCGTGATCTGTTTGTTAGGGCAATGCTCCGGCATTCGGCTGGTGTTGATCGGAGAAACCACGGAAAACTTCCAACCGGAGCAGCTAGCCGCCACACAGAGGCGAGCTATCAATCTAGCTACTGTCAAAAAATCTTCCCACCGTCATTGGTGAAACACTACGTCAGAGGCACTGCAGTGACATCAGTTGATGACTTCTTGGCTGTCCGGGTGACGCGGGGTCCTCGGCTGAGAGGCCGACGACGCGGCGTCACCCGGACAGCCAAGAAGTCACGAAATCGAGCCGCGGAAGCCTACGTGTACATTTGACATCCGCTGACGCCCTGAGCCACCTCCCGCAGTGACTGGCACGATCCGTCTCGAGGGAGGGGGGAGGGGAGAGGAAGAGTCGACGACGAAGGCGCGGGGGCGCGGCGGCGCGGCGCGGCGCGTCTGTTTTTGAGCGAGTCGGCAAACGCGTCCCCGCCGTAATCGCGTTGTCGAGCATTAACCGCACGCGGCTGGGCGCGGGTCTCTCTGGTGTTGGCGCGCGCCGGAAAGAGCTCCGCGGGGAATTTCGCGTTTCTTTCGTTGCTTTTGCGCCGCAAAAAGAACCGAAATACAGACGCCCTACGGACTTTTCCCTAGTCACACAACGCTGTTTCGTATATTCTAAGGGAGAGTTTTTAATTTTTCTTATCGCACAACTACTTTACAAGCGAGTGCAACTACCCTTGAGTCATTGAAACAAACCAATTTGCGGGCAAATCTTACTTCTATGACCGTACGTCAAGAATGACTTGGGAATGTTAGCGTTCTACTACAGTGTGCCAGGAAAATTCGCGCCGTGCCAAATCAGGACCTCCTATTAAAAATTGCATTTACGTTCGTAGCTACCAGATTCCTGGGAAACAATTGAAGGGGAAAAACACTTCCAGCATCTATTATTACGATCCTGGTGAGTACGCAATTTACGTTTTCAAGCTGCAGATCGCAACCTAATTTCTGTTGCTAGCACTCTCACCATCTACTTGCCTCTGAGGAGAGACTTTCCTAGCGTGTTATACTCACACAGATTAATTCTCATGAGTACATGAACGAATTAATGAGTGAGAAAAAACGGGATACAATGTGTTCTGTTGATCTTTCAACGCTTAATTATGAAAATACCGTAGCTAATGTGTTTCTGTAATTTGTGGGTTTTAGTTTATAGCAATGAGCTTTACGTCAAGCTCGACGTAAAAAAACGTCGCACTGTTTTTGGGCTTCGGGGAGGTTGAGTTCTTCTTTGATATTGTGGTAAAGGGGTAATGAAACCACGTGCTAATCCTCTGACACCAAGTGCGAACCCCAGGTTAGAAAAAAATATAATAGTTGTAACACTTCTGCACGATCGAGTAGTATTATAATATTGCATAACTGTTAGTGATCAAATGAGAAATTATGTGGGGATGAAGCTTAAATGTCTGGTTACGCTTAATGAGAGTGAAATATTGCAACACTTGCAATATAAAATTCATTGTAAAACTTGGAACATTTTCTCCTTCACAAATGAATTATATATGTGGATGAAATAAATGTAGACTACAGAATTATGAAATGACAGGACCTGGTATTATTTAGTCAATAATAATATTGACGACAGAGTGTGTAATAAAAAATCGGAAAGTACGCTGAGAAAAAAGTATGTACGCTTCACAACAACGTTAGCATAGTTAGAATGACAGTGTTTTTACGAAACACGAAAGTCTCAGATTAAACTGATTCCTAATTAAATGAATTTTGTATTATAACAACTTACACATTTTTTAATATATTTAAAGTCGCTTTCCAACTACTAAGGTTATATAGCGACCATTGGGAGTAACGGTAGAGGTACTTGTATACAGACACACACAAATATCCATGCCACGGGTGGGATTCAAACCCGCGACCATTCAGACACAAGACCGCGACCATTCAGACCATCTACTCTCCTTCAGCGACTTCGGATATCCGGACCAATGTACACAATGATACAGCAAACTGAACACCTATTTGTGGTGTTTTTCTCCAAGTAACAGTATTCTGCACACAGATTTCTGCTGTTCGCGAATTCCAAATTTCACAGTCTAAAATTTTGAAAGCTTTTTATTCCGACAAGCACACATATCTTTACCTACACTCTTTGCTAATGTACAAAGTCTTCCAAACAACAAAATCAAATAGAATATCTGATACATTAAATCAGAATTAATTTTTTTTCTCAATGTCTAAAATAGCAAGCAGTAGCTTTAGGAATTCCAATGTACACTATGCTACAGCAAACTGAATATCAATTGTGCTGTTTTTCTCCATGTAACAGTATACTACACACAGAATTCTTCTGTCCGCGAAATCCAATTTTCATAGTCTAAAATTTTGAGATCTCTTTATTCCGACAAGCACACATATATCTTTACCTACACTCTTTACTAATATACAAAGTCTTCCAAACAACAAAATCAATGGAATATCGGATACATTAAATGAGAATTAAGTATTTTTTCTTAATGCTTGAAATAGCAAGCAGTAGTTTTAGGAGTGGTGTAGTAGAAGTAGTTTACCTAATAATATCATTTTCACATTCCTGTTTTAATAAATCATTCAGAAGTTTTATTCCTGTTCGAAAGAAAATATATTTGTCTTGTGTACCCGCTATCATGATGTTACCGCGATCAGAACATCGAAAACGCTTTTGCGTCGTTTGCAACCTTTTCCCATGTTATCCCATTACTGTGACCATGAATGGCTGCAAGTGATGGTGGGTGCAAGATTAGGAAAAATGATTTACTCTCTAATACGCAGATGTTATTCTGTGTTCCAACATTCATATATCTTGAATTGTGTCTTGTTACAATGTGTCTCTTTCAAGGCACAGTTCAAAGAAGAGAAAGCCCGCGTTTGCCCGCGTGGGAGCGCGTCGCGGCTCCACCCCGGGCGCCTGCGGCCTCGTGCCGGGCGAGCGCCACGCGAAACGGCGCCACGCGACGCCCCCTGGAGACACAGCGACAGCCCGCAGCGGGCGAGGCCAACCCGCGGCTCCCGCGCTCGCGGTAACACACTCCGCATCGTCGACCGTTCCACCGCGTTTCGCTAGCCTCCCGACTGCCCTGTCGCTCACGGGCGCGAATGAATTTCGTGGCTTGGAGCGGTTAGGGATTCCGGGCGCGAGGACGTCGGATACCAGTCCCGTAAGGGTAGTGCATGTTTTATCGCGAGCGATGGCCGTGGTTTTTTCTTGCTGGATAGCGAGATGCGGCGCCGACCTACTCGTAGGCGAGAGGAATTCCTCCAACCAGGAACCTCCCACCAGCGGAGCACCCCCCTCCAGCCAGGACAAGCTCTAAGCTCCCGACTGGCCTCCCGGAACGTGTTGTTCTGTAGTGCATGTAAGCAAAGGATGCGGGTAGGGCAAGGAGGAGGAAGGGAAGATCGCGTGCAAGCAATAATGGCCCGTGTGTTAGGGTACTGTCCTGCCATTGACCTAGTTTTTTTTGTTTTTTAAGGTCGCATCAACTACTAGGTCATGAGCGGCCACTATTGCTTGAAACTGTATGGTAACTGTGAGGATGACACGATATGATGACAATAGGGGGTGAAAGGACGAACACAATACAACCATGCCCGAGGCGGGACTCGAACTCGCGATCTTTCGATCCGATATCGCTACGGCACTACTGCCCTACGGCATTGACCTAGTGCTCATCGGAGAAACCACGGAAAACTACCGATAAAAGCAGCCGTTGGCAGAATTCTCCTCCAGACAGCAGCTGAATTTGACGTAGCTATGTAGCTTGTGTTGAAAATCCTACCTCCGTCAGAACTCGAACTTAGGACCTCTCAGTCAGAGGCACTAAGATAACATCAGTTGATGCTGTGAGCAACATAAGCCGCCAATTGCATTGGCATGATTCGTATCATGCGTCTTTGTTCAATTTTCAGTCTAAAATTTGAAATCTCTTAATTCCGACAATCACACATGTATCTTTACCTATACCCTTTGCTAATGTCCAAAGTTTTCCAAACAAAATCGGTGAAATATTCGATATATTAAATCAGAATTAATTGTTTTTCTTAATGTCTGAAATAAACAAGCAATAGTTTTAAGAGTCGTGTAGTAGAAGTAATTTACCTAACATTATATATCATTTTCACTTTTCTGTCTGTAATAACTCATTCAGAAGTTTTATTCCTGTTCGAAAGAAAATATAATTTGTCTTGTGCAGCCGCTTACATGATGTTACCGCGATCAGGACATCGTAACCGCTTTTGCTTCTGTTTTCAACCTTTTCCGATATTATCCAATTACTGTGTCCATGAATGACTGCAAGTGATGTTGCGTGCAAGATTATGCAAAATGATATACTCTCTAATACGTAGATGTTATTCTGTGTTCTAACAGTCATATCTTTCAGTTGTATATTGTTATAATGTATGTGTTTCAAGTCACATTAAAACGTTTAGTCATATAATTACGGCGAGAACAAGACTTGTGTAAACATTTTTTTGTGCAGGTCTTCGTCACCTAAAACTACCTTTCTAAAGCTTGGAGCCTAAAGCACATTACCTGTAACATATCAAGTAATTTTGATTAAAAATAATCGTTCTGTAGTTATTTATTAATAATTTTCCATTTCATTACGTTCATGGTTAACAGAGAAAAAGAGTTTTATTAGAGGTTGAATATTTTAAAATCTAATCTCGTTCGTTAATGCACAAAATTTGTTTGAATTGAACTATTAAACATAAGTACTGTAATATACTCTAATTTTGAAATACAATAAAATATTCGCAAAGTTGAAAAAAAATAATTACTCAGATCCTCTCACAAGCACAGATCCGCCCTGATAGATCCAACGAATGAATTGAAGACATTTATACTCGCCAACATCCTTTGCGTGGGGCAAAGTAGCACAAGCATTTGCGTTCGGGAGCTAATTTTAATGAACACGATTCGCCTTCTCTGTTTGACGAATTCCCTCCGACGCTGGCCTGCCTGCCGTTGTCTCCTCGCTTCGCTATCGACTTGGGCATCTCCAGACGCCTCCTTCCCCGCCCCCGCCTCCGCCTCCTTCCCCGCCCCCTTCCCCGCCCTCGCCTCCTTCCCCGCCCCCGCCTCCTTCCCCGCCCCCGCCTCCTTCCCCGCCCCGCCTCCTTCCCCGCCCCCCTCATCCTTCCCCGCCCCCGCCTCCTTCCCCGCCCCCGCCTCCTTCCCCGCCCCCGCCTTCTCTGCCGCTCGCCGTCGCGCCCGCCGCCCAAATTGCGCCGTTCGTCAGTCAGCTGTCTGCGCGAGGGCCCTTGGCGTATCGGGCCGATCGCCCCCTTCCCCCCCCACCGCTGGCGGCCCTTCAGAGCAGACTTCTTGCCCCGAGACCCTGCCCGTCCCTCTCGACTCAGCCCACCAGCCCAGCGCTTTTTATGGAGCATCTGCATTTACACAGGCAGAAAGTATATGAAATGGAGTTCGTGTGTGTCCCGGGCTCTCGGCTACGTAATTAGACGGCGTTGGCTTTGAAAGGATGAACAAACACGCAAGTTAACTCAGCGGTTCAAGCACCTAACAGGATGCAGTTTTTATTACTGGCGCACGAGTTTTAGGAGCATTGTTTTTAGGGGAGATGATCTACCATTACAAGTAGATACTAAGCTTTTTGAGTACGTTCAATTGAAACTTTAATTATATCTTCATTTTTTACAGCACAACTTAGAAGTATGAATGCACCTGTAGTCTTCAACAGTGCCTTCCAAAAGTTTTCTGCAAACAATGAAGGTTATTCAATTAACTGTCCATCAATTTTCTTTCTACTTATATCTATTTTAACATGTAAAATGCTAACAAAATTGTACACTTTGTGGCAGCTCAACTTTCCAGACATTCTCCTAAACGTAATAAGCAATATGCGTTAATTATGTATCACTATGCATAAACTACACTAATAAAAATGCCTACTAGTTCTATTATTCAAAGCCGAAATGACTACTTGTAGAGATTGAAAGTGTGATGAATTTGACAACACCCACATACTATCTTTCCAGGACTAATTCTATAGGCGTCAATGTGATGTTCTTTCATTTAGATGGATTATCGTGTCATAAATACTAAAAAGATATGTTTTGTATGCCTTGTATCAGCCGCTCTACTAGCGATCTTTCTTGTTTTCTGCCTAGCTTTATAGAACCGAAATTCTCACCCCTTCATCTATGTCGACGCCATTGTTGAACCTTCCATGCATAGCTCAGAACCTTGACTCCGAGACTAATAGTTGACTGTCAACTGTGACGCGGGTTTTGATATGCCAATGCGCATTTAATGCGCCATCTTCTTCTAAAGGAATAGGCAAGCAGTATCAATGCCCAGTAACTATATATTCGGGGCCATTTTTGAGAAAATATGGGCCATTCCCTATATTTCACATAACTTTATAATGTAAAATTACTCGAAATGTATTAAAATTTTCTAAACATTATTTTACCTTATTTTAAAATTTATCATTGAACAACAGTTTCCATTAAGGAAATATTCGCAATATCTTCTTTGCTGTAATTGTAGTATTACGCCCAAAAAAATTGAAATTTTGCAATTTTCAAAGCATTTGGGATTTTAATCAAAATTAGACATGCGCCATGTTTTAATCGCCATTTCCACTCCCCCAAGCCAAAGTTTAATAACAATATTTAAGGGTATTTACGTAAAATGTTGTGGCCTTATGAACAGTGCCCCAAAAAACCAAAATAAACTTACGTTTCAAACTTACAGGGTCTTGAGTTCCTTCAGACAGATCACCTTTCAGAAAATATCACCTTAATGAATTATTTAGGTGGTAGCATTCCCCCCTGACAGACGGAGTTACGTCATATATAGTAGTCAATCGATTTTTCGATATCTAGGACTCACAAAACGTGGATTCCGAATACACGATGCTTTGTAGAAAGTAATTTATTATATAGAGGAATAATATTATTCCACTTTTTCGGTCGATATCAACAATATGACTTTTTAGTCGAAAAATCTCAGATTTCCACCCCTGCATTACAATACTTTCTGTTTTTACTAAGCCCATTCACATTAATGTGATCGCCCGCAAGATCCTGAATAACCCCCTTTTGCAGCGCTGACCGCCGCGAGACGGGCAGAAAGAGTCAATTAGGTTCTGGATAGTACCGACAGAGATGTGAACACATGCGCCATGGCCAGCTGCGCTAGGTTCCTCGGTGGCGGATGCACGGCGCGAACAGTCCGAACGAGAGGGTCCCACAGATTCTCCATTGCGTTTAAATTGGGGGGAGTTTTGTGACCAATGAAGTACTGTAAACTTATCCTGGTACTTTTCGAACTACGCTCGTTCACTGAGAGCTGTTTGGCTCGTTGCATTGCGCTGCTGGTAGATTCCGTCTTGCTGAGGAAAAACGATTTGCATAAAGCGGTGGAAATGGTCTCCAAGGACGGCTGCATATTTGTGTTGATCCATTATGCCTTCTTGGATGACGAGATTATCCAGAGAATGCTACGAATATATTCCGTATACCGTCACGCTCCTTCCTCTGGTCTGGACCCGTTCTGCGATTGTTGCAAGCTGTTTGCGTTCAGACGTATCACGCCGTATATACGAACGACTATCTGTCCGATGGATTCGTGATTCACCTGAAAAAAGCCACTTGTCGCCGTTCAGTGGACGTCCAGTTGCGGTATTGGCGCGTAAATTCCAGCCTTCGTCGCCGATGAACAACAGTCAGCATGGCTGCATGAACCAGGCGCCAGCTGCGGGGAGGCCCATACGCAGCATCGTTTGCTAAACTGTTGTTGAGAAGACCCAATTGGTAACCTCTTGGATCAACTGGGCGGTCAGTTGATCTACAGTTTCACATCTATCCGAGCGTACACATTTCCGAAGACGTGATTCTCAATCATCTTTGACTCGTGGTGGGCCACAATTACTACGGCACCGGCTTTGTATATCGCCATTTTGCAATGCTCGGAATTCTTTAACCACGGCGGGCAACGAAAAAACGTAGCCGTTTCAGAGATGCTTGCGCTCTTTTCTGAAAGCCGATCGTTCCCTTTTGGACCTTGTGGATAAATCGGTCCGTTTCTGCATTCCAACAATTTCCACTTTTACCCGACACGCTTTATACACTCTCCTCTGTTAATATGCCACCTGCCGACTGCGACGGGTAGCAGCATCGATATAGGTCGAACGTAGGCGGTGGTCACATTAATGTGACTGGACTGTGTTTGTAAGGACTAAAGCAAGAAAGTGCGCACCTGAATGGGAGAGAGGTTAGTTTACAGACCTCTGAACCCCCCAGACCGCGTATTGGATTCCAGTCCAGGTGCGTGGATTTTTGAAGGGCGAAAAATCCACAGTAGCCCTTTCACTCATGTGTGGCATGAAAAAGAATCCTGGCGGATGCCCGGCAAAATTAAACCCCTCCGACAATATTCCACGCTAACGAGATCACACTTTCTCCCAAACAGATAGTTCGAATACAGTTAACTGAGACCGACATCTGGCGTAATACGTCAGAGTCACATCCAGGCGTATCAGGGGCCGCCCGCGAGTCGCGCATGTTCGAAGGGCCCGCCAGTCCCGTGTCGGAGGCAGGCTTCCACGGTCGAAAAAGAGGCTGGCTTTGAATACAGGGGATCGCTAAGGATCGCAAGCGATTGCGAACGAACGAAGCACGAAAGGAAATGTGAAAATATACGTGAAAAGGACAAATCTGATGTTCTTGAAGGAGGAAGAAATGAAAAGGAGAAAGACGGCAACGAGCGGATGAGGGCGAGTAGGTCACGGGGCGCTGGTGGAGACGGGGGCGGCGCGGTCAGCAGCCGGCGGGCTCATTTCCGCGCCGGTAATTGCCTGCAAAGTGGCCGGCGTCGCCTCACGCGCTGCGCTCGCTTCCTTGCGGCGCCTGCGAGCGGCGGGGGAGCAGCGGGAAAAGGGGCGGACGAGTACGCGCCTCCGGACGCGCCATTTTGTTTCTAACATCCACGTCTTTCCCCTTTCCTCTTTGCATGAAAATCACCGAATATTACCTTATATGGTGACATTTTATATGTAAACTCCCTTTCCATCAGCAATTACTCCATTTTAGTTATATATCAAAGGTTTCTTGAAATGAAATAAACAGCTTGAGATTGCAATAGAGCAACAGAACTTTTAATTTGCTGTCATCATCGCAATTTTAACAAGACAATTTATCAACGTAATTCAAACAACTACAAGTACTTGTCATTTTAACAATCTTAACATATTAACAATCATATTAGTAAATTAAAATTTTTCCGGTGATCTTTATTGCGACTTCAAAACTGCAGTGGACATATTTAAACAATAAACCGACATATAAATGAAAAAAAATCCCTAAAGCACTTTATATATTACAAAACGTCTTCCGACAACGCTCACATATACGGCAGCGTCCTGTGCTCGGCAGCCTCCTGTGTTGGAGGTGAGAGTTCCGGCCTGCCTCTTCCCCCCGACCCCGCCTCGTCCCGTCTCGTCTCGTCCCCGCCCTGCCCCGCTCCGTCCCGTCCCGCCCCGCCCCGCTCCGCTCCGCCCCGTCCCGCCCCGCCCCGCCCCGCCCCGCCCCGCCCCCGACCTCGCCGCCGTGCGTGCGGCGCGCAGTAGGGCAGTGCTGCACGGCCGCTATTCCGAGCGCAGCCCACCTGCTCCGCCCTAGGGATGCGACATAGAGGTCGATGTTTTCAAAACGTCGATATATTAAAGCCGATGTTTTTTTAACATCCATGTTTTGGGCTCCATGTTTTTACGTTTTCGATGGTTTCTTTGTGAATAAAAACTTCCTGAAATCACAATGTGATAAAAGTTAAAATATGAAATAATAACTTATGGTAACACTGTTAGTTGTCTCAATCAAAGGAACAGAGTTTGTACTACCTTCATCGAGGGAGCTATCACTCGCCCGATGCTCTGGCATTTACTTTGTCTTTCTTCGTATTTTGTCCCTGTTGACGCGATCATCGCATAAGATGTGGACGAAGAGGTTCTGCCCCATCTTCTCGTACAATTATTCGGCGAACTGAAATCTGACCCTTTAAGATGACCCAAATAGAGAAGCCTATCAGTTTTGTCCTTTGAAATTTTTTTATTTTGTTTTTAGTTAAATTATAATTATAATTAATAAACACAGCCACTGTCAAATTACATTTTGTTGCGCAGGAATTTAATATTAGTGGTTAATAAACCAGCATTAAAACATCGATGTTTTTTTTGTCTATGTATTACTTCTATATTTTAACTTTGAACATGGCTGATTGGTAACATCCATGTTTTGTTATCGATGTCGTATTACTACTGCGCACATAGGGAACGCTTGTCAACTGAACAATGGAGCGGCGCTTGAAATAATGTCACCTCGTTTTGCTAAATATTTGCTTCTATTTTTGTCGACTGAAAATATTCGAAAAATTATATTTAACTGAATTTGATTTTATTTCTATCTCTAATTGTAAACTGAATCACGATGAAGAAAGAAAGAAACAAACAAATACTTCGGTCATCCTCCACATTTACATCAGCTTAATAAAACTTAAACGTGACAAAAATCGGCTTCCAATAAAGTTCTGGTGATGGACATATTTTAAATTCAATTTTTACGGGCAACCCAAGACGTTTCTTAAGCCCTTTTCATCTTTCCTAACCTCTCGCTCTTTTTCTAGCCAATATTTTCTACTTTTATTGTGTGTGCGTTGAATCATTCTTGTTGGTTGCTGAGTTTTGCATCTTCTTCTATGAAGTAGTACTTTATTGGAGGTTTTGGAAGGGGAAATTTTGTCATAATCGTATTACATCAAAAGACGATCACAGTTTTTTTTAATATCGTTTCGTAACGTAACTAAACGAAATGATGAGCAAACAATCGACACCTTTGTCCATCGTCATCGGTTCAGAATGAAAGCTTTAAAGTGTGACGTCACTCCTTCTCACAAGCTAAAACTGTGTAACCAACGAGTGTAAAAATAATTAGAATGCAAATGAGTAACCCATTCACGAACAAACACACATTAATCTTCCTTAGTCTTCGGTGGTAGATAGAGACGTGTCTTATTCGACGGCAACAAGCTGATGGAAGGCCATTACTCAGCCACATAGAGCGAATGACGTGAAAGACCGTCCAGGTGTCAACGCAAACGGGCGGAGACCACGCAACCTACTTTGCGGCGGCTCACCTTACTGTGAAGAGCTAATGAAGAGAGCGAAATGAACACGCGTGTGAGCTTCATCGCTCATGATACGTTTTCATCAACACCCACAGCTCGCTTAGTGTGAAAAAACAAAGCGATATTTTTATGAATATTGTGCATTTGACATCAGAAAAGAAGTGCAAATAATTTTCGAACATTAATCTAATGTACACTATGAATCATAGCTAGAAAGAGAATTTCGAGGTTAATCAATTACAAACGACTGTTTCTATTCTTCGCCTTGCGCTAAAAGAACATTAACGCTGATTCAATTAAGCACGCCCTAGTTTTCGTACGAATTCAATTCAAAATCTCCCACGGTTACCGAAAAAACCTTCACTATTTGCTCCGATTAACAATGAGCGCTCCCGCCTATGACGTAAACGAAATTTCGTGGTTCCGTGTATACAAGGGAGAAAATGGGATTGCATTCACTCCGTCCAGGAGCAGGTCACCCCCCCCCCCCCGCGCCCTTTGGCCTGTAGGGCCCCCGGCCCGGTCATTCGCCCCCGCTACGCAAACACCCAGCCCTCGGCGAATTTGAAAATTCATTTCGTTGTTTTACGCCGCGTTTTGTTTCACGGGATTATATTTGCATCGGCCGACTGCAGGGACGACGGGGTCCAGCGGGGGCCGCACAGTTGGCAAGACCGCGTTCGCAGCGCGCGCCCCAGCTCCCGGGGGCCCCGTGGGGTTAATCCTCGGCTGCGTAACGCGCACTCGATCGCGTGTGTGCTCGTCCGCGAATTTCCGATCGCGACTCGAATTAAACGCCGCCGCCGCCGCCGCGGACGCCATCGCGCAGAAACAGACGGGCATCGGCGCGGCCCTATGGGACCGGCTCGATGGGTCCGCCCCGACCCGCCCCGCCTCGTACTGCCCCGTCCCGCCCCGTCACGCCCTCCTCGTCCCGCCCCTTTCCGCCCCGCCTCGCCCCCCGCCCCGCCCCGCCACGCCCCCCGCCACACCCCCGCCTCGCCCCGCCTTGTCCCGCCTCGTCCCGCCCCGCCTCGCCAAGTCTCGCCTCGTCCCGCCCCGTCTCGCCCCGTCTCGCCCCGTCCTGCCCCGTCCTGCCCCGTCCCGCCCCGTCCCGCCCCGTACCAGCCCCGCTCCGTCACCCAGCGGGCCCGAACCGAAACACAAATCGTCGAGCGGGTGGGGGGGGGGTGCAGTCTCGTGGCTTCCGAGATTGAGAGCGCGGGGCCGTCACCGCCGACCACATTTTCTTTTTTCCTCCCCTGCGAAACGCGTTAAGCGAAAATGCGGGAAGATTCCTGATATTTCTTTCCCTTCCGTTCCAGCGGGGGAGCGCAAAGGTGAAACAGGGAGTGGATCGGTCGCCGAGGCGGGGGGGGGGGTGGATCGCGAGGCAAAGCAAACAGTAATCAGCCGGCGCGACGTGGCGCGGGCGCCATGCGGCCAAGTTTTGTGTCGCGGGCGGGCGACGGGGTGGGGGGTCGGGTCGGGGGAGGGGGCCGTGCTGGGCCAAGAGCGGCGGGCGTGGGACGCGGCGGCCACCACCGCACCGCGCCGCGCCGGGACCCCTTGCATATGCATGACGCGTCGCGCGCGCCCGTTTGTTGTGATGGCTCGGACAAGTCGAGCGGTGGCGGCGGTGGCGGCGGCGGTGGCGGCGGCGGTGGCGGCGGTGGCGGCGGCGGTGGCGGTGGCGGTGGCGGTGGCGGTGGCGGTGGCGACGGCGGTGGCGGCGGCGGTGGCGACGGCGGTGGCGACGGCGGTGGCGACGGCGGTGGCGACGGCGGTGGCGACGGCGGTGGCGACGGCGGTGGCGACGGCGGTGGCGACGGCGGTGGCGGCGGTGGCGGCGGCGGTGGCGGCGGCGGTGGCGGCGGCGGCGGCGGAGGCGGCGGCGGCGGCGGTGGCGGCAGCGGTGGCGGCGGCGGTGGCGACGGCGGTGGCGGCGGTGGCGGCAGCAGCGGCGGTGGCAGAGCAGGGTCGCACAAACACTCCCGAGCCCCACAACTGCAGTCGCTAGCTACGCCGCTCGCCGACATCTCGCCTACTGTGCCACTGTCTGGAGTCGGAAGGCGTCACGCAACTG
Organism: Gryllus longicercus; assembly: GCA_038098605.1. Taxonomy (NCBI): domain Eukaryota; kingdom Metazoa; phylum Arthropoda; class Insecta; order Orthoptera; family Gryllidae; genus Gryllus; species Gryllus longicercus. The sequence goes on from JAZDUA010000849.1 coordinate 282,477, forward strand.
CGATGCAAATTTTGTGAAAATAACCGCGCGGGGCGTTCAGAGAAACAGACATACGCACGGTTTTCATGCAGCCTTGTACTTTTCGGAACAAGTATTAAACAGAGGTTGCCAGCGTCTCTGTTAAAATTGAGTAATCTTTAAACTCATAGAATTGTAAATAAAAATTAAATTACAAATAGTTACTTATCCTGCCGAAATAAATTCTGAAAATTAAGAAGTTGGGATTGTGGTTTTCTAGGTTATTGTAATGGGACGGTCGCACATCGCGGATGACGACACGAGCCATATAATTATTTTATTTAGTTAAGAGCCGCGCCGCCGTTAGGAGCAGCCGGAAATGCCGTTTCCGCTGTACCTGTGTAAAAGCCGCTTAGCGCGCCGGGGGAAAAGGCGAGAAAGGGCGCCTCTTTTGTTCAGCCGAGAACGCCGGGCGCACCCCTGATGACGTGTGGGGAAGTACTCCGCCCACAACCCCTTCACCGAGCAACGGAATTACCCGCGCCTATTTGCGTGAATTTCGGTGACGAATGTAACTGCGGGGGAGGTTGCTGGGGACGACTTTGCCGCTGGCGCCGTGATAGGTGGAAAGATTACAGGTGGCGCGACCTCCAATAGAAATAGACAATGCGGGGGAGGAACCACGTGGTACGCGAGCCTTCCTGTGGGATCGCCGCGGTCCAGAGCGATCACTTGTATCGGAGGTAGCGAGGAGGAGAGATCACTTGCATCGGAGGTAGCTAGGAGGAGACTTGTTTCTGAGGCAGTAGCGAGGCCACTTAATTGGTGCCTGACCGCCCGAATGCCACGCCGCCTCGCCACATCGCAGCCCGACTCGTGAGACGACAGCCGGTCGATGGGACGGGACACTACTAATGAGTGCCTGACCGAGAGTACCATGTGAGTGCGAACCGGGGACGTGACAAACTATATCGCGAAGCGACCCGTCATCGCCCGGACGCGTTCCCGCCGCCGCCACACCAAGCGCCGCCCGCACCAAGCCGCCGTCCGCCGCCCGCCGCTGGCCTAATCCGGAGCAACGCCGTGACTGCCAAGGGGCCGCCACAAAGGGACCTGGGGCAAGCTGACCGTCGACGCCCGCCGCCAGACCCGCTGAGCGTTGGAAGGCCCGAGCGCAACACCTGTGATCACGACCGCCCGGGAGGGCAAAGACACCGGAGCTGAAATGAACTCTGGCCATACCGGCCGTTAATAAGTTAAGATTAGATTTAAGTTAGTTCTAAGTTTATTCATGTAACTGGGCTTCACCCACACACCATACTAAGTGATTAAAGTAGTTTATGAAAATGTTGGCGTCTTTTTCTCAAGTAGTTAGGCAAGCATGCAAGACTCCCTCTAGGGAGTCTGCCGACGAAGCAGCCGGGCAAAGCTGAATCGCCGAAGGAAGCAGGTAATCGGGGAGGCGGTGGTTACATTATGCTTTTTAGTTTGTACAGCGCTACCTCTTGCCACTTACATCACCACGACGTACAACACTAGAATGTAAATCGAGAGGCCAAGTGTTTCGAAATATTAGCTTCTCAGATCCCATATTAAGTTTATTTATTGACTCAGTTTATTTATTATTTTCCTTATTTTCATATCACAATTGCGAAAAACAAATAACACTTATCTCGTTTGCCACTACCCCGTCACTTTATTTGATAAAAACATTTGATCATCTGTTGAATACAACTTTACAATTTGAAATAATTCTTTGTTGTAAAATTTTCTGTACGGTATTTGTTATCTAGAACTGCACATCAAGAACTACAAAAACCTATTCACTATGACTCGAGTGTCGAGCACCGACAATTTACACATGCTGCAATAATTGTATACGGAACCGAAACATACTTTCAACCAAAAATGGTACACACGTCAACAGTGAACATACATCACAGGTTCCTTTATGGCAAACGGAATATAAACGTGACCGCCAAAAAGGTCAGAAAGTTCTGACATACCAGTATCTACAGAGGCACAGGTTCCACTATTCCATGAATGTTATCAGCTAAAATTTACGAAGCGTTATGTCATTTCGTCGTGCTCTTCGTGCAACCACTGTGAATGATCAACTGTAGGAATACAACTTAAACACACACATCCATGGCCGAGGCGGAATTCGAACCCACGGCCTTTCGAGCCGAGGCAGCTACAGCCCTCCAGCCTTGAATTGAATTGAATTAATGCCTTATTTTACGTGGCGAGACTCAGGCCATTAGGCCCGCTCTTCCGTCTGACCACGCAAATTTCGCTACGCTCCTTTCACCAACTAGCAGAGGAAGGAGGTATTTCTTGGGCGAGAAACAGGCGATTAGAATTTAGCTCAGAGGCGTCATTTAGGCTTGAGGATCTTTTACATGCAAGTAAATCTACTAACATGGGACAGCCGGCTTTACTTCCCCTCCGAAGGAAGGCGTACGAAGGATTTTTTCGCCCTGAAAAATCCACGGCTTCGATCGGGTTTGAACCCGCCAACTTGGGTACAACAGTCCGAAACACTAACCGTTACACCATCGCCGCCGCCACCGGAGTCTTAGCGACCAAGCCTTAGTGACCACCGGACGCAGGTTCCATCCACGCCAGCCGCACAATTCCTTATTTCGGAATAAATCTGCTCGTCTGCGTTCCTCAATTAAAATATTCAACTGTAAATTCTCTTTCTCAAAAACACAACTACGATACCTTCCTGTCGAGCGTGCTGATTCCCCGTGTGCACCGGATCGTCCCGCAAGGCTCCGCCCTGTTCGAACGCCCCTGCGGCTCGGCGGAGAACGCGACTCGTCTCCTGGGCGCAAGCTAGGCGAAGGCGCCCCTCTCCCGTCTCCTCCGCGGCTTTCCTTTGCGCGCCCGCGAACTTCGCGACCCAATCAAGCGAGTTCCGCTGCAGAAACCTGGCAAGTTGGCACCCCCCCCCCCCAGCGGCGTCCCCGGTGGCGCCTCGAGTCCGCGCTGCCGCCCGACCACAGCATTTGGTTTTTAAATACTGCTTTTATCAGCTTAGATTGTCTCAAGGGAAGCTTTACGAATCTGAGAACAGCGTCCTCATAGGAGTTATTTTCGATTGATTGATTAGGTTTTCTGGGCGCGTCAACTGCTAAGGACATTAGTCCCGTAAGTGTAGTACATGGTTTCTGTTCGGGATGTGGCGGTGAACTTGCCCGCAGGATGGCGAAATCCGGCGCCGACCTACCGTCGGCAACCGAGGTTTTTCCCCAACATGGTATCTCCCAGCAGCGGGGCACCGCTCCAACCGGCACTAGCTCTAAGCTCTCGACCAGCTTCCCTCCATGTGTGGTATAGTGCATATAAGTGTAAGTGTATGTATGTAAGTAAGGGGTAGGAGAGGACAAGGAATGGGAAGGAAAGATGGAGCCCATCCCGATGGACCGGTATTATCTCGGTGTTCATCGAAAAAACAACCGAAACAGAACAGCCGGCCGTTAGAATTACCCTCCAGATACCAACAAAACTAGACCTAGCGACCTAGTTAGTGTCGATAATTCTGCCACCGTCGGGACTCAAACCCAGGACCTCCCGGTCAGAGGCACTGCAGTAACATGAGTTGATGCCCTGAGCTACCTCTCCCGGTATAAGAGTTGTTAGAACCTAAGTGATGCTTTCCATTAAGGATGGATTATTAGATGTATTATATGGAACACTAGTGCTTTAATAGTCCATTACCTTCTGTACATTACTATCAACGTACTCGATTGGTTATCAAGAAGCGGTTAATGGCCTCGTTTAATAATACTCCTCCATCTTGTCATGTATTACGGTACTTATTCGTAAATAACGATTACGGATTCATATGATAAAATCATTAATTGCTATTTGAACGAAATAACGTCTATGGGCGGATGGGATCATATAATCCCCTTAAAATCGCTCTTTCGTCGTGAGCTTAATTATCAGGGAGAAATACTTCACACTTCTAGAGAAAGCCACATGTGACGCCAAACTCTAGGAACAGCAGAAGCAAGTATAGGAAATAACGAACCGAAGACAGCCAATGCTTGATCTAGTTAACTAGCCAACCAACATCTGAATTAGTTGACTTTTTCCAAGAAGAGAATGTGACTGATACTGGTTAATCCTCTTAAAATAAGAAGCAAATACATTTCGTAAATTAAAAAAATATACAATTGAAGAAACCTACGTAACTTCGTATAGTACAATTTTTTAATTAATAGCGATTAAAACAAACGATGTTAAAGAATTAAAGGCCATAGTAAAAGGTATGTTTGGGCCAAAATTCTACAAGAATAGCACGGTCTCTAGTAGTACCATGCTGCTCTTCTCGGTCAGCAAACATCGTCTCAGTGTTATCACATCTATAGATCGTAAATATAGGGTTACCATGCGCCCTCTCTTGCCCCGCATTAGCACTCCTTTTGAAGTAAGAAAAACTGTTCAGGTGGATTTTACAAGAAAGGACGGAGTGTCCTCATTTTTATTGGAAGGTAGGTAATTCAGCCTTTCTAGCCACTTAGGGTAAGCACAATTCTGCCTAGAGCGAAAACCTATGATAGTCATATTGGGCTAATTATAGAGCCATTAAAACAATAAATTCTGTTGTAGCAATTATTAACGATTTGGATTTTAATTCCACTGGGCCAACAATCAAAACAGATGCCGTAAGTATTGTCCCCTTCACTTGTTTCCCATTTATCTGGTTACTACTAAGATAAATGCAATTTTTTAATAGGAGGCTCGGTGCGAAGAGTCTTTCCTGGCGCACTGTAGGACATCACATAAATTCACGGACAATCAGAAATATGAATCTTAATTATAATGTAGAACTTCAAATTAATTTACGAACAATCAGAAATAAGAATCTTATTTATAATGTAGTACATCAAATAAATTCACAGACAAACAGAAATATGAATATTATTTATAATGTAGGGCATGAAATAAATTCAGGGACAACCAAAAATATGAATATTATTTATAATGCAGTACATCAACTAAATTTAAGGACAATCAGAAATATCTTCGCAAAATATGTCGAGCTACAAAACAAAGCAAAGGAACGCAGAACGAAACAAATATTTAAAAGTCACACTTCAGATGTAGCAGAGGCGTTTGTGGAAACACATCTTGATAAAACCCTTCATTGGCTAACTAGTCATCTCTATCAATTGAAGCCACTTACCCCTCTTTTGCTCCGGCCGCAAAATGAACTAGAAGGGACTCGGCCCTCGCCGCGCACGCAGGCGCTCCACATCGCCGATAAGTCTTTCCGAGAGGAAAATTAGAGCGCTTTAAGCCGCGCCGTCCTCGTTCGCGGAGCGGCGAATAAAAATATATCAGCGAGAAAAGTACACCGGGATAGATAACTGCTCCAATTTTTTTTTTTTCGACGACCTCGCTATCTTATCTGGGCGAGCCCTCTCTAATTGGTTTGTTTTACGCCCGAGGGTGGGCCAGTACCCTCTATCCCCCCCCCCGTCCATAGTTACAAACAGCCCCGCCGCCTCATTGCGCACGACGGCAGTCGTTTTGGTTCCGCGTGCTGCAGGTGCTCGAGAAGAGGGGGAAAGCTGCGGAGGGAACGGGCGCGCCCAGCGGGGCAAGTGGTGGAAAAGGGAGCAGAGAGCTGCACAGAGCTGCACAGAGCTCGTTGAAGTGGACCTTGCACCAGTGAAGAATAGCGGTAATGATTGCGTTTCCACAAATGCCTCTGGTACATCTAAAATGTGGCATTTAATTTTTTTTTTTTTTTTGCGTCCTATGTTCCTTCGCTTTGTTTTGTAGCTCAACATATTTTGCAAAGATACTTGTCATTGTCCGTAAATTTAGTTGATGTACCACATTATAAATAATATTAATATTTCTGATTGTCCGTGCATTTATTTCATGTACTACATTATAAAATAAGATTCATATTTCCAACTTTAAGCAGTATCAGTCACATTCTCTTCTTGGAAAAAGTCAACTATTTCAGATGGAGTTGGCTTCGTGAGTTTCCATACTTGCTTCTGCAATTTCTAGAGTGTGGCGTCACTCGTGGCTTTCTCTAGAAGTGTGACGTCCCTCGTTACGAAGTATTTCTACCTGAGACTTAAGCTCAAGTCGAAAGAGCGATTTTAAGGGAAATAAATGAACACATCCGCCCATAGACATTATTTCGTTCAAATGGCAATTAATGATTTTGTAGTATATGAGCAGCAGTATGCAGTAATAAATGCAGTATATGAGCAGGAGTTCCTAGTGTTTTTTTTTGTTATTTAAGGTCACATCAACATCTAAGTCATTAGTGACCACTATAGCGTTTAATGGTATAGTAACTGTGAAGATGACATAATGTGGTGATGATAAGGGGTTAATAAGATGAACACAAATACAACCAAGCTCGAGACGTGACCCGAACCCGCGATCCTTCGGCCCGAGATCGCTACGGCACTATTGCCTTAGTCTCGGCCAATCGGATCGGCAAAAGTGTTTTGTTTCTTAATTATTTAATTGCTCGATTGCACTATTCTTTTTTCAGGCCACTTAGTTTGTTTCAGGTTTTTTAACATTTTGGTTATGTAACGACCACTGTGATTGTCGGGAAACTGCAGAAATAACACGTAAGGCCGAGCCGAGGCAGATACAGCCCTCCAACATTAGCAACCGCCGGGGTAAGGTTCAATCCAAGCCGGCCGAACAATTCCTTATTTCTGAATAAATTTGCTTGTCTGAATTCCTAAATTAAAATATTCAACTGTAAATTCTCTTTCTCAAAAACACTACTACGATACAGCCCGCTTATGGCTTTCGCGAGTGTACCGCTTATACACAGTAGCGATCAGTGTGATACGATCAATCGCAAGATTGAAAAATGTACCTTTAGTCAAGTGGATAAGGTGCAAAAAGGAAAAAGAAATCAGAAGTGAAAGCTAGAAAACGCATGAAAAACAAAAAGTAAAAACGTTATAAAATATATAGTAATCCAACGGTCGAAAACGTAGTAACGAGAAAAGCGATAATGACACGAAAAGTGCATATTATACATATCATAACAAACGCTGACAGGGAGCAGGAAGCGTTGCCTTGTCGAGGTCAGCTCCCGGAAGGGGACCTATCCTACCTGTGGCAGCTGGGGCGGGGGGGGGGGGACGATCGCAAGTGCAGCCTCCCGAGCCCGGGGCTGCTGAGAGCCGCTGAAAACAAAACAGCATCGGCGCCCGGCCGAACGGTAATTTGCCGCGCTACCGCACAGGGCGTCGTGGCGGCGATAAAATCGACGTTTTAAAAAGGTATCGGGCCGCGATAACGAAGTTGCCACCGCGCGTAGCGGGGACGAGCGCTAGCAGCAGCGGAGGGCGGTTTATTTTCCGGCGGTCGCGGTATTCAATCACACGCCTCCTGGGCCGGCGACGGTGGCGCCCCTACAGACGTGCGCTGGTGAAATATTCGCGCGCCCGCCGGGCCGTCGGGCTGCGATCCGCCGCCTTCATAATTGAGAAGCCGCGAGGACCGGCTGCTGCCGGCTGCCGCGGGGAATTTCGGGGTTGCGCTGCCCCGTTTGGCGAGCTATAGGGTATCAATTGGCACTGCGGCGCCTCTGGTCGAGAGCTCCTCGGGTTTGAGTCCCGACAGCGGCTGGATTTTCGGCGCCAGCTACATAGCTACGACGAATTCAATAGTTGTCTGGAGGAAAATTGTGATCGCTTGTTTCTCCTGGTTTATCCGATCAACGCCAGGCGAATACCAGAGCTGTATCCAAAAAAACGGGCCACGGGCCGCGCGCTATCTTTCCTTCCTCTTCCTTGTCCCATCCTCAACCCTTACTTACGCACATTTAGACTGTCATATACTACGCAACCGCACATGTCAGAAGGCCAGTCGGGAGTTTGAGGCTTTGCCCTAGTTACCTAGCTAGTGGGAGATACCTGTATGGGAAAATCCCTCACGCTATCACACATGTCGGAAATTTAGAACTTGCCCTGGTTGTGGCGGTGTCCAACTGGTGAGAGATACATGGTGGGGGAAACCACTGAAGCCTTTGTGACGGTTGGTACCGGATCTCACTATCCAGCGGGGGAAGTTTACCACCTTCTCCCGCGGTCAAAAAGTATGCACTATACTTACGGGGCTAGTGACCTTAGCAGTTGACGCGCCCGGAAACACTAATTAATTAATCAATCAATCAATCAATCAATCAGCAAGCAACATGCAAAGAGTGGACAAAGCTTAGACAATTCTACAGCAGTTCACCTTTCAAGTATACATTTTTTTTCGTTTTATAAGTTACATTTTTAGAATTCTTGGAAATGTAAATAGATCATTCAAAATGTCTCCTTTATCGATATAATCAAATTCCTAGAAAACACGCTTACAACGTTTCTTGCAGGTCTTCGTAAATGGTAGCAATTTCCAAACCAATGTCATTGAAAAGGTCCCTACAGAATCGAGAATTCTCTTCTAAAAGTCTTCGGCACTTTCAATTTGGATTCGTGTTTTCATTATCTACATTACCTTTATAATACACGAATACAACAAGATTACCCCCGTCATTTGTGACACTACGCACCATGTACATTTTATATAAAACAATATTACATAGTTGTATAATGTGAGTGTGTATTTAAATAAATATCACCCTCGATTTACAATACAATACCCAGAAACGTATCGGAAATATTTTTTCGAACCTCTGCAAGAACTTTGGGTTTATCCCAGGCCGCATTTGGCGTCAGATGTCCGTGCTGTCCACCCCTTGCTTCTGCCCGTCTAATAAAATGAAATGGCAGACGGAGACAGCACCAACACGTTTTGCTCATAACTCGTTTTCCAATTCTCAAAGGCACTTTAAATTTCGACTATTTACGTTTTCGATTACGCCCTATCCGCTGACGAAGTTTGACAAAAATCCGCGAGCCCGACATGGTGAGTGATGGGTGTGAGAACGCATCATGTGTCATGAGTGAGAATGACTTGGGCAACGTGGCCTCATCGAGACGCAACGTCATCGCCTTGTTGGTGGGACGAGAGGGGAATAACATGCGAGGATGAACGAGGCCAGCCCTAACCAATTCTCCCCGCCACGCCCACTCCCCTCCCACAGCTCCGACTCCACTTCACACCCTGCCCCTCCCCTCCCCCGCCCCGTCGTCGCCTTGCGCCCTACCCCTTACTGCACTGCGCTCCGCTCCGCCCGCCCCCAAGTCCCGCCCCGCCGCTCCCCTTCTCTCCCCGCCCCGTCCGGCCCCACAGTCCCGCACTGCCTCCCAGCCCCGCCCCCAGCCCTGCCCAGCTCTGACCTGCCCTGCGCCCGTCCCTGCTGGCCGCCTTGCACCCCGCCCCTTACTGCGCCCCGCTCCGCCCCTCCTCGCCACGCCACGCCCCTCCCCGCCTCCAAGCTCGTGCACGGCTCGCCCCGTTCCACCCTCAAGCCCTTCCCCGCTCCGCCCCGTCCGGTCCCACAGTCCCGTCCTCCATCCCAGCCCCGCCCCCAGCTCCGCCACGCCCCCTGCCCTGCCCTGCGCCCCTCGCCTCCCCGCTCGCTGCCTTGCACCCCGCTCCTCACTGCGCCCCGCCCAACCCCACCCCACCCCGCGCGTGGTTGCTCGGTCGGTCACGAAACGGAGAAGCAATTTCAGTGGACGGTCCCCACGCGCGCGCGCGCAACTGCAATTGTTGTTTTAAACCCACGCCATAACTCTCCGCGAGACAGGCACTTCATTAAAGCGCGCTCCGGATCGCGCTCCCACGCTTTATTAATACAAGTTCCTTCTTCTCGCCGCCGCCGCCGCCGCGCGCAGCTGCAGCCGACCAAGGCTGACAGCCCTCAGACGCTTCAATTCCTCCGACGTCCGCCCACGCGGCGAGGCGCTGACGCGTCCACGATGATCGACGCATCCGATGCTCAATTGTTACTTGCGCGCTCTCTGTCGGTGCGTTGGATACATCTACCACTATTTGGTTCTATTTGTTACAGGACTGTAAATAGGACGACTTAGTTTTTACTAAACGTGTATGCCATTTAACACAAATTTCCATTTCTATTCTGCAATTGAATGCTTATACTTCCAATTTTTTTAAACCTGGCTTCTAAAGGTCACGAACGAAAAAGTGAGAGGGAGCTGTAACGACTTCGCAGCTTCCTATCGTTGTCTGATTTCCCTCTCCCTTTTTCGCGCGTGACCTAGAGACACCACGCAAAAAAATCGATGTATATATAGATGTTTTAAAATGGTAGGTTCTTCGAACTGTTTCATACATTATTTATTAATCCAAAGCAGTTGTATGCGTCAGTAAAATTATGTAGCAAATAATATTATCTATACTGTTGAAAAGTACAAGGTGAAAAGAGGATTAGGAAGAAGAGGAAGAAAAGGAATGAAACTTTTTATCGGGAAATACTGTCTCTCGTCACCAGATGGCTTACGATGTCCATTAAAAATAGTAGGTATTGAAACCCAAATTTCAATCGGTAAAAACCTAGGAATAAGCGGATAAGTCCCCTCCGTTTGGTTCACAAAGGCGAAACTTTCAAAAATGATTGGTTCTTATACCAGCAGTGGAAATGTTTGAACGTGCTGTTTCCTTTGAGAGGCATTCGGAAGAATTATACACCGTCGGTCCCTCGTCGTAAGAGAACAGGCGACTCGCAAACAAGAAACGTGACGACTAGTTGTTGTCCACGGACCTGATCGATGTTGTTGCTCTTTGTATTTACTCGATCGATTCCCGGCGCGGTGTCGCCTCGCCTGCGGGCATTCGCGGGCGGAAGCGCGACCGTCGAGGTCAACGCTCATGGTGGAAATTATTTGGCGTCGTGGGGGCCGCGGGAGGGGGGGGGGGTCAGGTCGTTAGTTCGACGCCAGATGGGGGTTTCTCACGCGCTCCGTCGTTGACGCGGCCATGACGCGCCTCTCTCCCTCCCCCCTCCCTCCCCCCCTTCCCCCTAACGAATGGCGACTCATTTCCACCACTCATATTTCATTCCTTCGCCGCCGCCGCCTGCGGCTGACTTCCCTGCCCTCATGAACTATGCACGCGGGGCACTTCCGCAGACGGGCGCATTATGTCGCTTCTAGAGGCGTTTTACGAATTCCCTCTTCCCAATTTTCCATTGACCGCTTCCCGTTTCGCTACGTATTTTCATTTGGCGCAAATGCGTACAAAAATTCGAGTTTACCCTAAGTGTTTTTTTAATGTGCGTGATTTTTAAACGGAATGTTCTGCACTTGTGTAAATTACAAGCATGACGTTTCGCCAATCCATACATTTTACGAGTCATTCCAATATAATAAATATGAAACGAAAACATATTATATTTCTATTGTCTGGGAAGAGCATGCCTGTATACAATTACTATAATATTCTTAATAAGTTTCACTTATGTTTATCGGTATATAATATTCAATCAAATATTATTCAATATTCAATCAAAGTTTTTAAACTTTTCAATTGAGCTCTCGAAGCTTCTGAACATACCATACCATTATTTACGTTTACATATAACATTTTCTTCAAATCACATATTAATTAGGGTGAACTATTACAACAGATCACAGAGTGTTGCTTTATCACAAGTAATCTTCTCCGAATAACGTCGCGTATTGTATAGATTATATAGCCAGGATTCTGAAATGAAGGAACAGAAGCGTTGTGTTCAGAAAATTTATTTCTCAGTCTTTTATTAACTAATGTTTGAAAGTACCTGAAAGAATAATGTCTATCTATTTCGCATGTTATTTGATTAAGCTGGGCGAATATCGCGGGGGCGTGGTCAGCAATTCCTTCTCCTCCTCCTCATGAACTGCTGTGGCATATCGGGAGACCGGGTCGGGCGTTTAGAGCTTGTCCCAGCCAGGGGCGGAGCGCTCGTGGGAGATACATGAATAGGCAAAACCCCCAAGGCGACTTGTAGGTCTGCACCGGATCTGACCATCCCAGCTGGGGGAAGGTCACAGCCTTCTGCCGCGATGAAACATGCACTACACTTACGGTCTAACGACCTTAGAAGTTGACGCGCCCGTAATCAGAAATCAATCAATCACTAGGAGTGGCCACATTTACATGCAAGTAAATCTAACATGGGACAGCCGGCTTTACTTCCCCTGCGAAGGAAGGCGTACGAAGGGTTTCGATCGGGTTTGAACCCGCCAACGTGGGTACAACAGTCCGGTACGCTAACCGTTACTCCATCGCTGCGCGCACCATCGCTTGTTAACACCCCCGCCGTCATCGGCACCTCCGCCGTCGTCTAATGAGCTCTGTCGGGACACGAAGCGCGGACCCCGTCCCGCTTCCCATCTGTCAACTTCTCCGCTCGGAAAGGCCTCTCCACAGGTTCCGTCATTCGTAAATAATGCATTGAGTACACAAGGGGAATTGCATTAGTTTTGATGCATAAATTGCATTTCTATTTTTAATTGTAATTATATTTTTAAAATACCAATATATGTATTGTTGATAAAGTTACATTTACAAAGGGTAAAAACTGAATTTTCAATAGCATTCTCTTTGATGTTTTTTATTGAAATTCTGGAATGGTAAACGATCCTCGTTTTAAAAATTTATCGAGCTCCCTTTGTTCACCCCAACTACCGGGATTTGAATCAAAGTAAACAGTCTAAGCGCTTTCCCGTTGCCCTCTCGGCTATGGATCGCTTCATGCCCGAATTGAAAAAAAATCTACCTTAGACGCATCAAAGAGAACCGTTTACAACACACTGTAACTCAATTAAAAAAGATGAAGTCGAGAAATAAGAAGACGTAATTGAATCTAACTGCTTTAACTTTCATCCAAGTGCTGCACGTTTTCATAGTGTTGGCGCGAGTGTGTGCGCAGGCTGCTCGCTTGCGCCGCGCGGGATTTGCAACCGCCGCGCCGGCGCCACGCCCATTCGCCGGAGAGTGCCATCGTTCCCGCAGGTAGATGGCGCTGCATGCGCTGATGGGGCCCCGCCCCACCCCGTCCTTCCCACCCTGCAGTGCACGCCCCTCTCCGCTCCGCATCGCTCCGTCCAGGCCCGCCCTGCCCGGCCCTGCCGCGCCAGGTCCGCCTCTCTCTACCCTCTCCCCGCCCCGCTTCGCCCCGCCCCGCCCCTCCCTTCCCCGCACTGCTGTGCCCGTCCCTCTCCGCTCCGCATCGCTTCGTCCAGCCCCGTCCTGCCTGGCTCTGCCCCGCCCGGTCCGCCTCTCTCTGACCTCGCCCCGCCCCGCTTCGCCCCGCTTCGCCCCGCTCCGCCCCGCTCCGCCACGCTCCACTTTGCCCTGCCCCCACCATTCTGCCCTCAGTTCCGATTGTCTCTGCCCCTCTGTTTCCCCGCCCCTCTCAGCCCACTCTCACCCGCCCCACGCACCACGCCCCGCCCCGTTCCAAGACCGCCTCCGCCCCGTCCCGCCACCGCTCCCCTCGTCTTCCCATCTTTATCGCACCCGTCCCCGCCCTGCCACCACCCCGTCTGGCACTACTACCGCCATGCCCTGCCACCGCCTCGCCCCGCACAGATCTGCCCCTTCACCTCCCTGCCACCGCCCCGCCCTTCTCCGCTCTACCACTCCGCCCTGCCATCGCCACACCCCGTCAAGCGCCACGCTAGTCCCCGTCAAGCAGCCCCCGCCACGCCACGCCACCACCCGCCACGCCATGCCCCGCCCCGCCCCGCCACACCATGCCCCGCCACGGCACAACCCGCCACACCACGCTCCGCCCTGCCGCGCCCCGCCCCGCCCCACCCAGCCCTGCCAACGCGCCGCCCCGCCCCGTATCGCACGCGCGAGGCGCGATTCGCGCTGTTTGTATCGCGAACCATAACGAGCCCCCGCCAGTGATGCGTTTGTTCTGCGCCGGCGACTTTTACGAGTTGAAGCCACAAACAAAACAAAGCGGCGGGCAAAGCCAGCTCTAAGTTTTTTACTCGCGTTAAGATAGAAAAGCTTTTTATTTGAGCGTCGCTCTCGTGTTTGACGCACTAACCGCGCCAGCTTGGCTTACATTTCATCAAGTACACGTGGAGTTATGGCAGGGGTATTTCTCAGAAACAGCAGATTCAACAGAGAAGCCAATCTGTACAGTATCTGAAGTGATTGCGTGAAGCATGAAAACTTTGTTCACACACACACTTTTTTATCAAAGCGCTTTTTACGCGATGTTTCATCCAGCGTTCCTATTAATTGATGTCTCGTTCTCTACATTTTCTTACGCTGATCATTTATTCTACCTTGCGTTTCAACACCTAGAACTAATTTCGTTCATCTTCAACACTTCAATCCTCCTCCCGTTTCTACACCTACTCCATATTTATCAAGCCTATTTATAAATTCGCAGCGGCCGTACGCGCTGTTCCGTGCGCGCGGGGAGGAGGGCAGGGGCTGGGCGGGTATCGAACCCTGTTCGCGCCTAATTTAACACCTGGGGCGCTGACGAGCATTTCCGACCCGCGGCGGAAACAGCACTCAAGGCTCTGGGGGTTGCAGCGATCTCCGTTTCGCGGGTGAACCTGGAAGTCGAATTATTTCCTTTCTAGTAAGATGATCCTCTGCAGTTGCAGTACGAGAGTGACGAAGAAAGCATCACACTTAAGCTTCCGCGGCTCGATTCCATAAATTCTCGGCTATCCGGGAGACGCCGCGTCGTTGGCTGGGAGGCCGACGTTTCGCCTGACAGGTCGCAGGCTTCCTCAGGGCAGTGACCGTTGACTGGGAGGCCGACGTTTCGCCTGACATGTTGCAGGCTTCCTCAGGGCAGTGACAACTTTGGTCACTGCTCTGAGGAAGCCCGCGACATGTCAGGCGAAACGTCGGCCTCCCAGCCAACGACGCGGCGTTCTCCCGGATAGCCGAGAATTTATGAAGAAAGCATCAGTTTGGAAGTTGTGGTGTGTCATTAGCTTACTCCGCCGTCAAGGGAACACTGTTAACGTGGATGTACTGGGCTCGAGGTGGTGGATAAGGTTCTTTAAGGAGCAGATTTCGTTAACAGAACAAAATCTATCTTTAATATTTTAGTTGTAGGAAAACTGAAAAAAATTGCAATTTTGATATTTACGAAAAGTCGGGGTTTTTAACAAACACGAGATCTGCACAATTTTCTTAACCGGCACTATCCAAAACAAAATTTAATCAAAAACAATGAAGTCATTTTTTTGAAAATTGGGAAAATGTTGCAGGCGATTCATGTAAAGTGCCTCCCAAAACTAAAATATCGATTTCAAATACACGGAACCGCAACATCAACCAGATCAATTGAAGAATATCATCGTTGTTCATAAACGGACGCCCGTTTTGCCGGCATTCGGTTTTCAAGAACCCACAAAAGATGGATTCTAACTACACCACGTGTCAGAAGACTATTTTTCTTCAAAAGTTAGTGACTGGTTTTATCCACTTTTTCGTTACTACGGTCCTAAGAACGTAAAAATTAGGAAAGGCGGTGGGATTGAAATGACCTTGAAAACCGTAGAGAACGGGAGGCTTATCGGTCGACGAAAAAAGGGTTCCTTAAAGGTTGTAAAACCGGTTTAAATAAACAAACATCTTATAAGGAGAGTTTCCAGGACTTCCTAGCATTATCCACACAACAAGGTGGTCATTCACCTTACATGGCCAGTTCATCCGTTACATTTACGCACTGTATCCGTTCATTATCATTCTGTGTGGACCATTCATGTGATGGAATGTGGATGTGTTTTGTTGTCAGAGCACAGAATGGAGATCTCCCACTTGTTCTACCTGTTAATCAGAAATGGATGGTCTGTCTGTACGAGATCCATTCACTGACACACTCCGACCACAATAGAACGCACTCATCCTTTGTGCTAGTGTCTGATAGCGTAATGTATCGTATCCACAGGTTTCCCGTAAACCGTGACGATATTTTCGTGGAGTTTTGTCGCGGGCCATCGTATTTTAACCGATGATTGGTGTACTGTGTAAGCAAAATGGATTTGAAATGGTGGAAGACACATCGACCTCAAACTGCTCAAACAGAACACAACTCGCTACATCAACTACTACATCGACGTAATGACATTCTAAGTAATTCACTCCTATCGCTGGAATTGAATGCGTGAAGCTAACTACGCGATACTATTACTTTCTTTAAAACGATTGTATGATGCTCCTGTATCTTCTGATATAAATTGTATATGCTCTCAAAATTTACAATGGTTACTTAAAGTTTGTTTAGGTTAAAATCTGCTTTATGAGCTTCACGGAAATCTGTTTTACGTCAAACAATATTGGAACTTTAGGAGATAGACTAAACATTTCTTTTCCTTAACACAGGTTTCCGAGAACACCAAACGCGATGTACTAAACGATCTAAGGTTTAGAGTGATGCAAATCAACAGATTATTATTTCAGTACATATATCTATTATTTTTCTGATTAAGATTTGGAAGTAAACGAATATTATATAGTTTATTTTTTGAAGTTGAATATTCTGGAAGTGGGTAAATTATTGTTCGCTTCTGATGACCATAGAAATGAAATATCGATTCAGTGGCAAGAAAATTAGTTTTCAATCCAAAACAAATTGTCGTGGAATATTTTTTCCAGAATCAAAAACGTCACACATTTAATTTAACATTACTGGGATCATAAGCTTTGACACATGACACAATAGCAAGCAAGAATTTTTCGGTTCACTCTTAAACATTTGGAAAATCGTTTACTACAGCTATTGATTCTACGATCCAAAATATATATTCTAATTAGTTATGTAACTGCCACCTGGTAATGTCCAACGAACTAATCTTTAACAAATTAAATGATCTTACTTGAAATATTATATAGCATTATCATTTTAACAAAAAATACTTGGTTTTCCATTACACGCAACACCATTTAACTTAGCATAACCAACACACGTAAAATTAAATTTAAGTTCCCCAATGACAATTTTCAGTCAAGTCAATGTAGTAAAAAGTAAACAAGCTATACAAAAAATAAAATAAATTCACTGAACTGGAACATTTCTTTTATCATCAACCACAACATATTAGAGGTTCTCATGAGGTTTCCTCAAATAGAAAGAAAAATAGTTTTTATTATCTTCATGGAATGCTGTGCGTAATATAACTTGTAATGCAGTTTGGTGCTGGTCTCGGAATAAATAAATATAAAATATATTCTAAATTAGGAAATGAATGTAAACATCTACTTTTGCCGTGCTCTTTTTCAAAACAATTCAAGTTGTCCATGCGTCCGTACTCCTTTTTTCTACCCTTGTACTAAGTACTGCAGGTTTAACCTGCTTAGGTTTAGAAAATTTTAAGGATCCTCTCTTTCGATATTTTCTTTGTTACTGCCCACTTTCATGGCCTGGCAAGCGTCCTGCCTCGACCTCACATTTTACCCAATATTTACTGTAAATCAAACCAGTAAATATTGGTTTTCATTTGGAAAGAAGGCTGAGTGGATTTTAGAACCGCTCTGAATAGAACATGACCGGATACAGATCCTCTGCTAAGCTGGATTTGAACCCAGGACCCTCAAGTAAACAAACGTGTGTACACTTAGTTATGGTTATATAAAGTAGTATAAATTTAGCGCCGACCGTGCCTGAAATATTATTATTCTGTTTTGACTCTGGTGACTTTGGCTCTGAACTAGTAAATCTGACTAGAACGGCAGTGCTTGAATTATTGGGCATCTTCTGGATATACGGGACTAAGCACAGTGGTCTAGAAAAATTGTGATCTCAGATTTGTATCAAGTGAACAATAAACATTTGTCACTTGTTTATTTCTTGGCATTTCTTGGGAAAATATTTCTAGACATAAAACGGCTAATTTCAATGTCGAGAATTCCATCATCGTAGTCTCCACGTCTGCTTTCGCCCAAATGCCCTTGGCGAAGGGAGAGGGAGAAGGAGGGGGGAGGGCGAAGGGGAGGGGGTGTTCTTTCACGTCGAGTGGCAGGGGGGCGGGCCGCGTGTCGACCAGGAAGTGGTGCAGAGCCGGAGGACCCGAGAGCGGTTCCGCCTGATAACATCGGACACCGGCGCTAAGTGCAGACCGGGCGCCGCTGTTCGTGTTCCGAAACGGCACGAATATGTTAATGCGGCGGGAAAATCCGCGGGCGGCACGGCGAGAAGGCAGCGCGGCCGCTGTCGACAGCTGATTTAGGCGCGGATTTATGAATCAGTTGCGGTCTCGCATTTCTGCATTTTTTTGATGCTTTTTTACGTGTTTTGTTCTCGGAGTTATGTGCCGGGTCAATTTACAGGCGTGAAGAGTACTATGAACGCATTCATAAACAGTTTATACTGATTAACTTCGGTTCATATTGCTCGATTTTTTTCTGTTGATGGGGGTACCAACCGTTTTACAAGCCAATCGTTCATATGATTTGACGTTTTTAAGTTTATTTTGTTTACTAGGACAATGCTGAGTCATATCGGAATATTAACCAGGGAAAATCAAACATTTTCAGCAAACTGCTCAATTAAATTCGAAGATGTAAATGGAATTTAACAAAATATACGCAGTTTGAGGCATAAATCATGGCAACTATTTTTTGTAAGAATACGAGCACGGGTGGAAAATGTTAAATATATACATGAAAGGACAAGGTATTAACTATGTACATGGACATTTAATGACACACCAAAATTGGGTTTCGCATATTTATTAAGGCATTTGAAATGACAATACTAGTTTCGTGTTTCAAAGCATTTTAGCATATACGAGTTCGTAACATTTTTAAACGCATTTAATACGGCTTATAAAGGCCGGATTTGGCACATTATTTTTTTCGATTACCACACGTGCCACAGTAGCCCACACACTCATAGGTCACGTGCGTTGCTGCTCGCTGGTTGCTACGCGTCCTCGAAGTAGCTATCTCGCCCATCTCGCGACTGTCCTGTATGGAAGGGAATTATTTCCAAGAGCTCCCACCGATTCCTTGCGACATTCTCGAGCATTTCTCCCATGGAGAACGGCTGTTTTCATGTATAAGCGCCTCTCGAAACATGCTACATTTATCTCTCACGGTGGTAGTCGGACAACTGATTTCACGTTCCTCTCTATGCTACTAATAGAAACACTGTCAGTACCATCGGATGATGGGAACAATACCCTCATACAGCATTTCTTTCACGCTACGAATGAAATTAAACGATTCGATAACATTTCTTTTAGAATAAATAAAAATAGTCGCAATGATTTTTGCCCCAACCCTCGTTTATGTGGGTACATTATTACTGTGTACGTTTTGCGCAATAAATGAAATGATCGAAAAGTATAGTTATTAACAATAACCACCACGAAACTAAATCAATGGGTCATTCATTTTTTTTATCTCCACACTACTAATTTCTTAGATAGCTGTCCTCTGCAGTCTCCGGCGCAGAACCGTTCGGAGTGGGTGCAATTAAAGAAGGGAGGGTGGGCGGGTCGGGCGCGGCCATCAGAATCAAGACGCCCCAGAAATGTCAGCGAGTGGCATTTGGTCGGGTGGACGTCCGGGCGTCTGAAGGGGCCGGGGGCCGGGGGGGCGTCGCGGCGGCGCCGTCCCTAAGCGACTCAATTATTTCCGCCAACGACGTCGTATTTCTCGGGCGCAATAAGGCGGCGTGGGCGGCCGCCGATGCCGCGCGTCCAACGTCTTTTCGAGAAGGCGACTCGACGCCACGCGACGCGGCGAGATGGCGGCTGTTTGCTCCGCCAATTAATTAACAGCGATGCGTTATGTCGCGAAGGGGCGACGGCGGGGGGTGTGGCGCGGGCGGGGCTGTGGGCGGGGCGCGGGCGGGGCGCAAGGGGGCGCGGGCAGGACGCGGGCGGGGTTCGGGCGGGGCTCGGGCGGGGCTCGGGCGGGGCGCGGGCGGGGCGCGGGCGGGGCGCGGGCGGGGGCACGGGCGGGGCGCGGGCGGGGCGCGGGCGGGGCGCGGGCGGGGCGCGGGCGGGGCGCGGGCGGGGCGCGGGCGGGGCGCGGGCGGAGTACGGACGGGATGCGGACGGGGCGCGGGCAGGGCGCGGGCGGGGCGCGGGCGGGGCGGGCGGGGCAAGGGCGGGGCAAGGGCGGGGCAAGGGCGGGGCAAGGGCGGGGCAAGGGCGGGGAAAGGGCGGGGAAAGGGCGGGGAAAGGGCGGGGCGCGGGCGACAGAGCTTCTCTCCAGAGCCCTTCAGCTCGCTTGGACTCGCCTCCCTCGTAATTTGTCTCTTGCGGTTGAAATTGGACTGTTTAACAACGAAGCTTAATGAATTTTGTCCGATATAAAACACATCGTACAGTAAACTAAATTTTGGTTTTGATTACCCATAACAATTACAAGCTCCAAATGATCATTCGCAATTTAGGATAACGAAAATATTTCACCGAATGTTGTACTACGAGTAGAATAAATATATCGAAAATAAGCAAATAATGTATTGTGTTTAATCGATGTGGTAATTCATTAGGGGTTTTTAGTTCTACTAACGTAATTGCTTCTTCGAAATTTTGGTTGAAGAGCGCTGGTGTTCCGGCGGGTTGTTGGCGTCCCGTGAGATAGTGTTCATGCGCAGGTAATCGAGTGTGCGAGTGGATGAGTGGGTGCATCTGCATGTGCGCCTACACACCTAGCAACGGACAGCTCGCCTTGTCGGACAACTGCTTGATTGATCTTTCCCATGAGGAGCTTACTTGGAAAGAAGACGCCTAGCAGTCTTGCTTGCAAGACGATACACGAATATTCACTCACAACAAGTACGCTCGTCATGTATCTAGCATTCGCGCGATCTGCATACATTCCAAAATAAGTGATCGCATCTAGATATCAACGCGTGCCTTGTTCGAACTCACAGGCATTCGAAATGAGGATCAGTACACGCGCAAAAGCGCATCAACTAAAAAATATTCGCCCACCCCGCGGAACCATTCCGCCATAATCCCGAATAATCCCGAACTAGAACCCGGTTATGTCAACGCACGCAGGCAGTCACACTCACACATGAGTAGGGAAACCACATCCACTCATGGACACGGCGATGTGAGCACCCATTGCGTGCGAGGACACATGAGCATACACGTTAAACGTACCTACCAGTGTACAACGAATAGAACCGAAAGCGAATTCAATTAGCAAAACGAAAGTTCGCTAACCTTATTCTTAATTCGATCGAACAACAATATTATTTGGTTATTCCATTAAACATGTTAGCTTATTCTTAAGTTAGACACTGAGATAATCTTTCGCAGTAATTAGTGTGCTAGTTAAATGTTATGTCCCCTACTCTGAAAACTATTTTAAAAGTATTTTAATGTGTTTAATTTCTAAATGTCATGCACAGATTTTTCTAATACGTTCTTGCAGTCTCTGATACTGAATGTACCAATGAATCATAGTAGCTGATACTGTTACACTCCCGTTCAAAAATTCTAACACCTAATGGCCTTGTATGTTATCTCCATACGGGATATGAAATGGTAATATGGCAATTTAAAAATTATAATCGCCGTAGAAATACATAGCGGATGTGAATAGTTCAAATTTAGTTCATCTACATTTGTACGCTTTTTGCTAATATGTACAAAATTGGACAGAAAGGACCACCTGTAAACTCCTTTTCAGCGTTATTATCAAATATGATCATTCTCAATAAGTTCCCGAAAATTCTGTGGCGAAATCTTTTTCAACTACATATGATTCTTCCCTTGATTTTCGTAACACTTCCATATCTTTCTCTCGAATTTTTGAGAGATTAAAATTCCAATGATTCTAACTTACGTTCACTTTTACATCAGCAATAATTACGCTATTAATCGTTGGGTAGGCGAGTCTAAAACCATTGAAGGCAACTGTTTTGTATGTATATGTGAATAAGGTGTTACGTTTAATAAGAATCCGTTGTTAGTTGCATGTCACATACTAAAATACGTTGGGAACGTGTTTGGAATTACGAAATGTGTAGGCTGTAAGAGAATGCTGGTGTTTCCATTAAGCGATTACGCGAATTGTTTTGAAAATATCAGAAACGCGTTGAAAGACGAAACTATCACATAGCGCTTGAGAAGGTTCTAATAACACAGGCACATAAAAAGAGTTGTCAGACCCAAAGTCTTAATACTGTTTCTGTATGTATGTCAACGCGTTGAATGCGATCCTGAAGCTAAAATCGCGTTTCCACCTTCCAGTTATTTTGTTTTTTTCAATCACAAAAAAATGTAGGGTGATAGCGCTATTCTAGCTTCACACTTGGGTTCAGCGTGTTGACATACGTAGAGAAATATGTGCCAATCTTTTGGGACGGACAACGTTTTTTGGTTGTACCTGTGTAATTAAAGTTTTAAACGGTGAAACTTTACTTAAACAAGGATCTACGAAACAAATTCGACAGTTTTCTTTGTTAATGCACCTCAATTAGTACGCGACCTCAATTAGTACGCGTTTCTAAACCTATTAGCGGCGGAACGAGTCGTCCATTCCCTCAAGGCAGCAATTGGGAATTCTGAATAAACAAGAGTCCCCCAGAAAAGTCGATCCTCCCCAAATATATAACATCCTATAATATCTCTTTTCATAGAATATAGTTTACAATCTTAACTCTGATCCAATCGAGAATCGGTTTTTAACTCTTAAGACGCACAACTTCCGAGTTGTACAGGAAATTCTGATACTTATTACGAGTCTTGTTTATTACCGGAGGGATGAAACGTAAAGCGAATGATTTCGTCTCACAGACTTTGTCCTATGCTTCTAACAAATGCTTTATATGCCACTGAGTGATGTACTTTCCTTAATGTAGGGTAAGAACAGTCTTTAGTGAAATGATATAGAGAAAAGATGATATGATAATAATAATAATAATAATAATAATAATAATAATAATAATAATAATAATAATAATAATAATCTTATCCCAACACCGCATAGTTCATAATTCAAGGCAAATAACCTTGCCAAAAACAATGGATACAGCCAAAAAAGCTGATCCTCATAGGGAATAATGACGTGTTAATCTCTCTGCGAAAAATATTACTGGGCTTCGGAGAATAACGTATAGTGTGCTCCAAGTTGACCGATATTCACATTAACAAAATAATAATATAATAAAACCTGAAATAAAATGAGTTTTGCCAACAACACATAAATAGCAAATATTTACTCGCCATGCGAATATGCATTGGGCGAATATGGGTTAGAACAAAAGCAAGACTCATTTATTAGCGACAACACCTTTTCAGCTCAAGAATACTCTATTGCAGTTGGCGAGCTGCATTGCAGTTTTCACACATTCTCGACTGCGAATCGGTGCCCTAGCAACTGTGCCACACGATTCCCCCCCCCCCACCCACCCACCCACCCACTTCACGCTTCCAACGTAGAAGTTGCCGTTGAGCGCAACATTGTCACAGGGGCGATGGATGGCGCCCACTGTCACCGCTGCGGCTCCGAACGGAGAGGACAATATTTCCTCGCCGAAAGACCGGAGAGAGAGAGGGGGGGGAGGGAGAGAGAGAGAAGGAGAGAGGCAGCGGTGCGCCGATTGTTGCCCGCCGGAGGCCTCTGGCGGCGATGACACGCGTAAAAGCAATTGACGGTCGTTCTCCGCACCGCAACGCCGTCGAAAACAACGAAACAAACGTAAAAAATAAAATAAAAAAAAACATAAAAAAAGCTCGTCCGAAAACACAGGAGAAAAAAGGAAAAGGAGAAAAAAAATCGGGTGCGCGCTCGTAAAATGATTAGCGGGATTTGAAGCTCGGACGCCGCAAATCAAAGGTTAAGTGACGCTGGCAGCCGGCGCGTTTTATTGCGCGTGCAATACGCCGGGGGCGTGGCGCGGCGCGGCGCGGCGCGGCCCGACGCGATGTGCGGGGAGATCACAGCGGAGCTGGCGCACCCACATGGGTGAAGAACGCACAAACGGCGTTGGAACAGGGTCATGTGGAGGTCGAGGCATAGTTGAAAGAGAATTGAAATGAAAAAGGGGTTCTAGGACTAATGATGTACTTGTCCATGAAATAGTGATGGACCAGTTGAAAAAGGAGGCACTACGACGTGGATGAGTTTGAAACAGAAGGATGATAAAAAAGAAAACTAGTGGTGCTACAACACCATCTACTTTCTGGCATCAGTAACGGTTACGTAAAATTATAATACCACAATTCAGGACTGTATAAAACAGATTTTAACCATCACTTATAAACCTTATCAACAAGTGTAGCGCATAAGCTGGGGAAATTTAATTTATTTGAAGGTAATACATCAACACAAATTTCGCAATCCAAAACTTCGTTCCATACATCCAAAAACATTGTTCAACAATGGAAACTATTTTGAGAATTTCAGATTGCCGTCTTGTAGCGTTCCATTGTCGTATGACAACGTGATAGGTCCTGAAAGATTTTAGTAAACTAAGTGCGGGAAATTCGAATTTGCAAATTCGAAAATGTTCATTTCCGCTAAATTACTCACATTGTAAAAATATTGTACATGACCTTTTTTTAAAAAACTGATGTTTTGGAGCCTACTTTATTTGATACAAAATACTTATAATCAATATTGTATTTTTAAATGTTAATTGTTTACAATTTTCGAAAATACAGAAAGTTCGCCGAAAATGGGGCCAGATCCATTTTCTTTACTGTTCTTTGCTACATACGAGGGAAAAAATAAAGACTTGACTAATAAAACTTGTAGCCATTATTGAGAAAATAATTGTTTAAAACATGCGTTTGACGCAAAATTACACGAAAACTACTCATATTTTCGAAAAAGTGTACATGGCTTTATTTCAAAATCTGTTTTAAAGAACGGATTTCAATGAGGAAAAAAGATATCTTCAAGTTTGTGGTTGTAGAACAATTCAGGGAGTTTAAGGAAAATGCAACCTACATATATTTAAGAATCTTTTATATCAGAATTTGACGCAGGAAAAATTTGTAGACAAAATTATGGCGATATATTTGAGAACATTTTGAACATATTGAAGTTTCATGTTAAGTACCCCTCAAATCAAAATATCGTGAAATCAGTGATATCTATTGGGAAATTAACTTTTGATGAAAGCCTTGCTTCCGGCTTCGCCGCTACCGTTGTTCATAGAAGGACAGACAGATGGACGGTCTGCAGGCACATTGTGCAATCAACCGATTTGTCGGTATCAAGGACTCACGAAACATAGATTTCGATTACATAATAAGTTAGAGGAAGTAATTTACTACTTATAGTCACATGTTTCATTTATATTTTCCTTACCAGGACCCCACAATAAAATGTTTTTCATCGAAAAATAGTATTTTGTCCCCGCAGCAATTCAATAATTTCTCTATCAGTGTAAGCAGTATCAACGTATTCAAGAGTTAAGTGATTGAAGGGATTTTACGTTGCAACGACTGCCTCCAGAAATGTTGGCAGGCCTTGTCCAAAAACACTGTAGGTACTCTTGAAGGAAGAAGGAGGCAACAACGCTAAAAACAATACAATAGGAAAAGTATTAACTGTCGCCTACTGCAACAATTTCGTAGCTACACAAATTGCAGTACATTTATTTATTCTTGGCCCGTGTATTTGGAACAGACTGTTATTGCGGTAATTAAGTAAATTATTCAAGGAAATATAAATTTATTAATGCAATAGTTTCAAGGAAATTATTTTCCTCGCCATTAGGCTAGAATTTTTTTAAATTAATTCATAATATCCTTGTATGTAAAATAATTCATAACAATTCTGATTTATTCAAATGAGAAACTAATTATTACTCAATATAAATCAAATGAAGCTTACCTTAAATATTAATAATTAAAATTTTTAAATTCAAAAAATATGCCAAATGAGGAAATCAAAAAGAAGTTGTTAGTGCCGAGCAGGAAACCATGGAATCGTAAATAACCATGTTATATTTTGAGAAGGTTGTGTCCTATTATGTAATAATATAAATTAAAGAATTAGTATATGCTGATACCCTGATAGGTTTGACATGTATTAAAAAATAGTGGTATATTGGTAACTATATAGAATAAATAAGAAACATATAGGAATGTATAAAGCATACATATGGTTTACTATAATTCATAAAGAAAACCGGCAACCATGGAACAAGAATAAAAAGTTATTATATACGAACAGACATAAATATTAAATAGTATTACAACTGATGGTCATTCATAGTACGGAACCGTGACGTGGTATCGACAAAAACGAGTGATACCATCATCACTCATACATATGTTGCCGTTACAGCACCATCGCGAGAACGTTCCTGACTGGTTGAGACACGTCGTGTGAACATTGCAAAGGCGCCAACCCGAGGCAACAAGGCAACGTGCGATGCGCGGAATTTGTGGGAAAAATAGCGCTTCGCGCGCGCTGACAGGTGGCGCGCCCTGCGGCGGCGTCCACAGGCGAAGAACAAGTGACGCGCGGGCTGCGCGATTCGCGTGGCTGTCGAGCTGTGTCTTTCGCGCGCGGGAAAAAAAAACGCGCTGGCAATAGACGCACGAACACAAAGAAGTGCTTTTGATGATGCCCACCTTTCATTCCTGGCTGATAGATGGAGGAGAATTCGCGATATTTCGCTGAACGAAAAAAACATTGATGGGTTGCATGTCGACGTAAGTAGAAATTACATACGTTGAGGTGGAATCCATCAACCTACTTTCCACTTGAGCTACGGATCTCTTTCACACTGTTCTCATATGTTAGAATGCAGAATGAAACATATTATGTAACTCATTGTAAAATGGTACTAGTATATGCCGTGCAATGTTGCCGAAAGAGTAACAAAAAACAAAAACAAAACAGAACCTCATAAACAACACGAATGCAATGCATACCTGATATGCAATGCATATCTGTTTATGCAATGTTTGTTTTCGTCTTTAATTTATGATCGTGTAAAAAGTTATTAAGTCGTTCTAATTGATGATATTTCATCGCCTTAAGATTCGGATTGAACTGAAAAGAAAAAAAACTTACGTTCTCGGGAGTCAGTTTTTACACTTGTTCGTCGATCTGCGACTTGCGCGCCAAACGTTGTTCTGTTCAGTAACTTTGCTTGGTATTCTACAACAATGGTGGTTAGTATCATGATCTAGTTTTTTTTTTTTTATAGGCTAAGCGTTGTGTTGATGTTATTCTATTTAATTTTCCTTGAACCCAATTTGTTTGTTCGGCGGCCGACTTCTCCAATGCAATTTTTCTACGTAGATGTTCCACTCTAGAACTGTCCCAATAGTTCCAGTGATTTCCCTATCGTAACCTGTCTAGAATTAACAGTATTCTTTCTTCGGGAATTCTCTTATTTTCTGATATGACCTAAAATTCCCTATTCAACTCTACTAGGGTTGTATCATGATTAGTACTTTTCCATCACTCTCAATGCCTCTTTATACAGCGCAGTTTTCGTGAAAATTTTCATACACAAACTGTACAAACTTCAAAATCCGAAACTGAAAGTACAAAATCCCAAAGTCATCTTCACACGGCACGTATTTTGTTTTCTGCAAGTTTTCAGTACGAGTTGCCAAGAGACGCCGCCAAGGACACTCAAATGAATTACCGAGTACCGCCCGAGTACATTCATTGGCGACATTAATGTCTACATGTTCTGAGCTGCTTTATTAATTTTTTTTAAAGTATGGTTGAAACACGGAGAGACAAAATAGGATGGCCGTCATCGTTGTTTCTAAAAACATCTGGCGGCGAAGGCTTTATCTGGTGCGCAAAAAGCACACAAAAAGAACTCTCCAATTGGTGGAAATCTTAACTGCAAAAGTGACATTCAGTAACCTTACATTTGCTAGAAGCAGTATGGTGGAAAGAAAGGGTTTAAATTTCAAAATGGGCACGGTCAGTACCAGAAATACAACGAAGCAGAAGAGTACATATGTATGTACCGCAATAAGAATGAAACAACAGTCTAAGAGGCAATGATACCATGAAATCCAAGAACTCTAATCCGCCACGCCAATACACCAAAACCTCACACATTGACCTAACCTAAACACAAAGTTGAAAGGTGCGGACGATTTCCGCCATAAACAAATCCGTTAGAAAACGATTCAGCCGCTAGAGACGCTAGAGTCAAACTGTATGTTTTCTTTACGAAAAAAAAATCGAAAACCTTCAAAATATACCCTACGCCCTGAGGAAGGTCGCAGAATGGCGACCGAAACGTCGGCACCTTTGCCACGGACGCGGCGTCACCCGAACAGCCAATTAAATAGCCTCAAAAGTTTTCATTCGTAAATCGTGAAGTCTGGACTGCACGCTTACTGCGCGTCCAATCTGCAAGAAAACTGTCCCGTGTGAAAGACCCTCGAGGAAGCTGCAGAGGCCAACCGTCACTTTTCCTCCCTTCGGCAGCCTCCTCGCGTCGGCTCCCTGCTCTCCAGCGCCGCCGAGTCGAGGCCCCGAGTAATGAAACCAATTTGCCCCTTAATCCAAACCGTGTAATTAAAATTTCCTTGTCTGAAAGAAACCGTGGGCGAAATGCTGAGCGCTGGGGAGGTCGGTTCCCTCGAGGTCGTTCGTTGCTCGGTGCAACGCGCGCTGGCCTCAGCGGTCTCAGGTTCACATCACATGTCGCTTGCCGGTCAGCTTCATTTTTTTCTTTTTAATTTATTTCATTTCGTTCGACCTAGAGCCTTTGGAGGGGTTTCAGTTTTACATGCTGACTTTTTTGGGGGGATTTGGTCATCCCTTGACAAATTGAGGTGAAATACTCTGGTTCATTATCATTATCATTATCATTATCATTATCATTATCATTATCATTATCATTATTATTATCATTATCATTATCATTATTATTAACATGATCACTATCCAGGTGAATGCCTAAATGTTCATGTAATACTTGAAAACAAAAAGTATATATCACAACATAATGCACGGTGTTTGCTCTTAGTAAAAAGACGCAACACCCGCCAGAAAAACAATATTTGCAAAGATGTATGTAACCAGATCCCGAATGTAGCCGTCAGAGAAAGAGTCAAGGAATTGATCGGGTACGATTTTGATCGTTCACATCTTTTACTCAGTAGTTTATATTAGAAACTTTCATCATCGAGATATTACTTTATGAGACTCTTTTCTCAGTAACCAATTGAATTATTACGCGTTTTCTGTAGTAATTTTCCATTTATTTGAGCATTTGTTTACGCATTTCTGGACTATATATTTGGACGAATTGATGACGTCACAAGTCCGTGTCTAGAATTGTTGACGGTCGTTGAACTTTATAAGGATTTTTTCCTCGAACATTTCCTCTCCGTAAATATAATTGTACCCATACCAATTATTTCCTCTCAACCCTATTCATTACGATTTTAGTGAAGATAAAGTTGACTGTTTCGAAGCACTTACACAGACTTTAAAGAAGAGGCCTTGATGTCTTCCCTAGCACAATATTTTTTTTGGCCAAATGCATTTTTAGTAATGAAATACATTGTCTTTCAACGCACCAGAGAATGTTGATACAAATTCATAAGAAAACAATAAGTTCTCATAAATGTTTCTGCATGGAACAGCGTTCAAAGATTTCCTTACGATTACAATACCGACCAAAGAAAAAGAAATCTCCCCTAAATTACTGGAGCCCTGTCAATTAATTCAACATCGATTAAGTGATTTAGTCAAATTATTAGAACACAACAAAATGTCCAAATTGTTAAGTAGCATTTCAAATGAATATTTTAACAAATCTTGCAATATACGCATACTAGCAACAAAAAGAAAAAAATAATGTTTTCCAACCGTGATCCATTCTATTCTATAGAATGCATAACGTTTTCCAACCGTGATCCATTCTATTCTATAGAATGCATATTCAAATGAATCTTTTATATATAATGACTACATAAAGCCAGTATAAGCTACTAAAGTATAGAGATTCTTCAGAATCTCAATGGCAGAAGAACTTCGAATGTCTGGATCAACACCTAATCTACAACCAAATCTATTATAGTTACAAGGTGTATAATACGATTCCTTGAGCCTTACACCTTCTCATTTAGTAGGTACTTATCTCCATGATTTTAACACTTTCTTCGTAGGTGAGGGTTTTACTGAATACAGCAAAAAAGTGACATTCTTCTTGATGTTGACGATGTGATATTGGCAAACGGTATGACGTATCTTCAATACAAGCTGGGCACTGTCAAAATACTGACAGAAAAAATAAAATCAACCTCAAAAACCGAAATAAAAAAATGAAAAAGTCAAACAGACAAGTGAAATAGCCAAGCTTAGCACGCATTCAATTTACGTCAGGGATATTCATGGCCGCGGGTTTAGTTCAGAAACTTGTGGGAGCAAGGAATAGTTGTTTACGCACCAAGGACGTTATAAGGGTTCTAATGATCGAATGGTGGCTAAATGATCGAGGGCCTTTGGTTCGAGAGGCTTTTGTCGCCCGAGATTATTAGAACCATGCCATGCCCGTGGTACACTCATAATTTCATTTTTTACCTAATTTTATTAATCCAGATTTACTTATTTACTAATTAACTAATCTTAACTTTACACGGTTTGTCTTTTCATATTTCCCTATCATAATTCCCTTCGTAAGGGAACATGTAGCATCATTCAACTGTTTTCATATTTCCGTCGTAACCACGAACCTTTCGATCCAGGTAAGCTATGCAGTGTATATTGAGCAAGAAGGCGATACAGGCTATAATGTATCAGAAAATAATAAAAATAATAGCAGGGAGGCTGAGAATTTTTGAAACTTTGTTTATTTTTTAATTCCAAATTGTAATTTTTTCCTATTTACTGTAGGTTTCTATAGACTAAGAGGCATTTGGATAAGATATGGGTTAAGGTTGAAGAGATTACTTCTGACGTTTTGCGAAATTAAGATTAATTGTAAACCTTTGTTATGAACAAGATGTATGGCTCAATATCACATTAGGTTTCGAGTTGAGAACAAATTAGAATGAAAATCCTCACGTGCGTTATGTGCATCACGTTATATGCAGCTCTTTATGTGCTTTTGATGGATTGTTGCTCTTCGGTAAGTAATGTGAAACGTCAGTTATCGTTATTTGCACATGAACGCCTCAACTGAAATTATTAAAAAAAAGCCATTTAAGTGGTTAAGCGGAAGAGCAGACCTCATGAACTTAGGCTCGGCATAAATAAGACTTATATGCAGTTGGTTTCTCTTATTTCGACGCGTTAGAAATATCGGTAGCGGAACCGGAATTTTTCATTCAGAGCTGAGTTTCATTATCCGCTTTTGCCATGCAGCTATCTCGTATGTTGTTATGCAAGTAAAACTGCCTTGGGAGAGTGTAACTGTGTTCTAACAGTGCAACAGGCATTATAGGCTGTCAAGACTGCATTACAATACTTAGAGACAGAGGACAATGCAGATCAAGTGTGAAGAAAGCACGAATTCTGAAGGAGGATCAAAGAAATTACTAATGAAAAATGTACGAAGTAACCAATTAAAAATAATTGATTTATAAGGTCAAATAAAGGTATTGAAATTTTCACTTGGTGCAGTTAATGTAGTTTGCTGCATTTATATATTAATACAATTAATCACTGTGGAGAAATTCGATTTAATTTTAACATCAGATCTAGTGAATCAAAAATGTTAGTCTCTGAAAGTTCACTAACCACAGTCGACTGTAGATACTTTTTAAATAGAAGCAATTACGCAAAGAGAAGCGAATGAAGAATGTTCATTAAAATCTCGCATACCTTCTATGCATACTGTGTAAAGAACAAAAAATATAACGTAAAATATCAGCACCGTAGACTATGGTCCAGCTCGAAAGTATACTTCGCTTCAGAGCGTAACTATATCTTCTGGTATTCAACATTGAATAAACACCAACGCGTATCCACCGAATATATTTCTCCTCTCAAACAATTATTTCAATTCTTTCATAATAATCCATCACTGTAAAACTCAAGTGTAAGTAATACTCATTTTTAACCAATACTAAAAACTATAACAACACTTTTATTTAATAATAATAATAATAATAATAATAATAATAATAATAATAATAATAATAATAAAACCCATATTATCAAAATATTTGATTTGCACAAAACCCCCCTAATGTAAATGGCACGCTCACTACCAAACCCTCTTTGCCATTCCAGATACACCTTCCGGTACATCTACTACGTCACGACTTATCTCACCTTAAAACGAGAGCGACGGGCGATATGTGCACATTCTAGAGTCCTAATCAATTAACCAATTTATATCAATTGACAACCAAACCCACCTTCAAATACAATATTCAAATTACTGTTCATATAAATATTCTTAATTTCCAATACTTCTTCCTACTCAGAAGATTATGTATGGGTTTTCATCCGTGTGATGTGTTCGATTGCTACAACTGCCTACTTCTGACTGGTAGTTCTTTACCTGAACTGATAGAAGGTGTCTGTTTCGCCACACTCAACTATTATGGAACCATATTTTTTAAGCAAGTAGGCCTACGTACATTACTCTCCGTTATATCACACAGAATTTTTCAACTTTATTTTCCCCGTTTTATCACTTGGAATTTGATAGTACATTTTTTATTCTTCTATTAGTCATTAGAAGATTCTACTTTGAATATTAATTTCCATTTAAAGAATTTATCAAACGACTCAAGGTAATTTATCAAACCAAGTCAACTGGGGCTAAAGTATTATTTCCTCATCTACATCCAAGCTAGTTATTATGTGCTAGGAATACCACTTTTTAAATATAAGTTTGACAAATTACTGCATATATGTCAGTTTGGACGTGCAATCATATCTAAATGGGTTGAGCCCGGTGCGTACGGTGGCGTTTTAGCCATATCTTAAAACGCGCCAACTCTCCGAATCCTTTGACAAGTCTTGGAAGTCCCGAACTGCTTTCCCTCCCCTGCTTTGCTATTCCTTCCTTTTTCCTTCCCCCTCCCGTCCCCGCCTGCTTCCTGTTCCCGCCTCCGTCGTCGAAAGCGGCCCCTCAGCTTTAAGCGCGCCCGACATCAACATAAAATCTTTAATATCCCGCTTCAAATCGCACGGGCAGTTAAAGAGAATGCCGTTTCCATTAATGAACTCTGGAAAAACAGCCAAGCGCCGCGCCGCGTCGCGACGCCGTGCAGTCGGCGCGTCCGCGGGCGACAGGTGCGCCACGCGCCAGCCCCGCCCCCTCCCCCCCCCACCCCCACTCCCACGCACACCGCGCCTCTGCGGATTCCAACGCCCTCTGCACACACGACGCCAAAGCGCTGGAATTCCCTTACTCACGCCCTCGTCACGTCTCAATTGAGGCGGTACCTAAAAGAGAGGCCCAAATTACTATGGGCCCTTCTTCCACAGAATGCAGAAGCTTCTGCGTACTTTAACCTACACTGGAAATGTAGACAAAAATGAGTATGAATATTATGATGAACTCTGAGGTAAAAAGATAGGTAACAAACCACATTATGATTTCTATTAGCATTTTATTATAAAAGCAATTTAAATTTTAATAATACTTATAATTTACCCTAGTTCAATAATAAATATAACCAGAATAAGTGCCTATAATGCATTTTTTCTTTGCGATACGTGTTTGAAATTTAATTACGTTCTAAATGAAATTAAGTTTAAAAATAATTACAATACATTAAAATAATATGTAATTTACAATATATAGAGAGCAGTGTGTGCTGCTATAATCGGAAAATTGCAATGAGTTTTACTCAAATCTCAGTTTTGGAATATAGGCCCTTCTTTTAGCTTCCGCCTTACTTAGTCCCGTCAAATGGTAGAAAATAATGGAAAGTTATGGTGTATTTTTGAAATGTGGTTCCCATATGTTGCTACAGGGCAGAGAAATTAAGTTACGCAAAGAAACACTTGAATAAGAACGAAGAATTTTGGGACAATGTCATCTGGTTGGATGACACTAAGTCAAACGTTTTTCGCTCAGACGGCATTCAGTGTATGGAGAAAGGTTAATACTGATAATGAAATGTCAAAATCACTTCCCACTAAATCACAGAGGTGGATTTCTGAGATGTATGTGATCAAAGGGAGTCCGAAATCATTTCATAAAAGGAATTATGGGCATCCATGTATAACACATCCCGAAAAAAATTGAAGCAAAGTGCTGCACAATTGTGTGTGCCCATGATTTACATTTTCCAACATGACAGTGATAGCAAGCATACTGAAGAAATTAATACGCAATAGTTAACATGGAATGTCCTAAAACTACTCAAAATACCAGCAAAATTTCGAGACTTGAATCACGTCGAACATCTAAGGGTAGTTTTAAAAAGGAAAGTTTGTACAGAGAATATATTCTGTAAAGGTGATCTCGGGAAGGCAGTTGCAGAAGAATGCATTACCAACACGCCTCAGTCATGCAGTTTCCTCGTTAGACCTCTGAAAAGATGATACCACGCTGCTATGAAATCCTATCCTCAAGAATAACCTACGATATATCAGCAACATTCAATTTGGTATACAGGATTTTCTGGAAACAATGTTGTTTTAAGTGTACGAATAATAATGACATACAATTTTTCTCCTACTTTGTGTCGTTGCTCTGAATTTCTGTTACATTAAGTTAACACATATCTACTTTTACATTTTGACTCTGTGAATTCGAAAATTCTACATAAAATAATATAAATTTCAGTTCTAAAAAAGTCTATTATTTTGTTTGTTACTATGTCCTAACCACGCCTGAACGAATAAAACTGGTACATACTGTGACTTTCTCCTACCATATTCGCAAAGATGTCTATGAGGTAGGTACGTTTCCACTACAACGACGACTTTCAAATTATTCTGCGTCAGCAGTGCTCTCAGAGAATCTAGTTTATTTCTATACCATGTCTCACTTCCGTTATCATCGCCTTCCGTCAATCGCTTCTTCTTTGAAAGATAATGCTCTTTCTCAACAACTGAGTAAATAATTTATTTTCAAGGCTTCTGTCTTACAGTTCACAAGTTAAAACAATTTATTTTAACACTTAGATGTTATTACTGCTAATGTTCATGATGCATAACATGCGTACATTTGCATAAATCCGCAAGCCGCATTCTTATGGAACTGGGAAGCTTTCGAACTAGTCCCTACGACCCCACAAACCTTTCTGTTTGATTAGTTAGGGACCTCTACCGTACTCCGTTGTTAGGGGAAGGCAACTAACGACGATAACCGCGGACTTCACATGATATCCCGTTACTAGAAAGAGAGAACTGACAACGGAAACTCGCTAAGTTACAAAGGGTGCAACTAACTCTTGTCTGACTCTTGGGCTCTCGAGCTATCCACGATTCCAATGAACTACCAATCGAAACTGACACCTTGTTGGCACTTGGGCTTCATTTTATGGCAATGGCAATCGATGGAGTTGAAATAAAATTACGTTCGCATTCTCATGTCTGATTCATTTCTAGGATTCCTTTTACTTGTGATTACCATTTACCGTTAATGAAATAAACGAAGGGAACATAAAAATGAATACCTAACTATATTTCACAAAAATTCAAACTCAATCATTTTAAGTATTATTTAAAATAGATAGAGGTTACGATAAAAGAAGATTTTGAAAGGATTTTAAGCACAAAAAATTCAGAGAAACTTTTTAGAGAAAACATATGGACGAAATAACGCAACAAATCAACAAGTAAAATTCATTCTTGAGTGTTTAAAAGTCAGCGAAAGTCAGTAATCTGAAAGGTAACAAACTACGCAAGCCTCTATAATTAATTATAGCTCCATAACTAATATTATAATTAATATATATATATATATATATATATTACTTTTATAATTACTTGTAGTAAAATTATCGTTAAAAATATTATGTACCTTTGTAAGGTTTATTTATTGACAAGTGTCCATTATTATTTTGTAAGAAGAAAACATTAAAATGTTTGCTTGTATTATCTCGTTAGAGTATGTTTATTTTTAACAAAAAATGGCAATGTGCTTTGCATTTCTAGATATGCAAATGATAGGTGGTCATAAGAAATGATATCACAAAGGGTAGATCATTGTTAATTTTTGTTCTTTACAACCCCTTTATGAACAGAATGTTAATACCTAACTATTACTACAGAAAATACATTATTCAAACAATATTATGAAAAACAAAATGTAAAAGCTGCTCATTGTGATTGAAAAAAAAGAAATGATAAACTGAATTTATACGAAATGAAAAAAATGTGCCCCCAGCTTAAAACGACAGTAGACAAATTCTTGTTAATCTTCCGATAATGTTATCATTTAAAGAGTGTATTTCTCCAGTGTCGAATCTGCAGGGAGAATACGCTATTAATCAATGTCTTACAACATATATATGATAAAGTGTAGCAATTTAGAACATACGAAATGTGTCATGGACGCGACCGAACGAACGGTATGAACCCAGAGGAGTGTTGTGACAGCCAGCGACAGGGCGAGATAGAGAGCTCAGCGGCACACACGGCAGGGCATGCTTTGCAAGCCGGATCCCGTTTTCATTGTAGTTATTAATCGATGGGAACGCATACAAAAAAAATCGCCCCGGCTATGAAATATAGGCTGATATATCAATACCCGGCACATGTGGAATTAAATGACTGAGCGTTTTTATAATTTTGTTCATTTCACCGTAGCTCTGGGCGGCGAAATCGAGGCCCCATCCCCCGTCTCCCAGTCTCTGCCGGTGGATGTCCCGCGGTCCTTCTGCGTCGCCCGAACGAGTGAAAAAAAAGAGAGAGGAAAAAAAAAACGACAAAGAAACCAGCCGCGCATCCCACTGCCTGGGGCGCACTTGGGACCCTTCCCCCCACCCCCTCCCCCCCATCCCTTCGGCTCTGCTTCGTTTCGCTTTATGCGCTGCACGCGCGTCCGATACAGCAGCGTTTGGGTGCACATCACGAGAACCGACGGCGCGATATTCACGAATCAATCTGGTACATCAGGACGCGCAAGATGCTCTCCAGCCAACAAGAGGCACTTTGTGAAAGTACACAAACACGGGATGCGTTCTGCTAGGCCACTTTAAATGCAACTTCGCTGTCTGTGCACGTTTTCTATAGTTCAGTGAATAATGTAGTTATTCAAATTGTCGTTCTCCATTTTTTCGCGAAAGTACATTGATTCCTTCACGAAGCGCACGGTAAGGGATAATAGCCAAAATCTGTAGCTTCTTTTCCTTTGCAAATTGTTATTATACGGGGGCCAATATTTTCCTATTATTGTTTGCCAAAACCCTCGTTGACAAAGTTGAATTATGTATAGTTCATATACAAGTTAAATTACGAATATTCATAATTCAGCTTGTACAAATATAGGTAGAGCTACCAGTATTAAAGAAAATGTACATAGAGTACGCTAACACTTTTCCCATAGTATGTAACAGTTTTAACAATTTTTCACATTTCCACTTATTTCAGAAAAGCTGTACGCGTATTACACTGTGATTTTACAAACCCATGTGGCAATTTCTTAATTCGTATTCTTAAAAAGAAAATATTTTACTCCTCACTACTATTACATGCTTTGCATTTTACATATTCTTCGTGCTACGAGAACTAACGAGACAGAATAAAAGACATAAAAGTCCACTTAGTAATCGTTTTCTGGAACGAACAAATCACATACCAGGTAAACAGTACAACAAGTGAGTTTATGGAATAACGTGATATTCTCGTGCGAGGTTTTCATTTTTAATTACTATGCATTTTTAACGCTGGTTACGTGACCACGTGTCTGACTTTTTCTGATATTTTCTGTAATCTATCCAGCTCACAAGAAGAATGTGCTGCTGCTCTCGTACTTGCTGAGTAATTACTCTACACTATCAATTATTCCTTGTATCCCGCATTTCCCTAACGACAGCCACTCTGGCAGCAGTCAAATGTCTTGATCGACTACTATACATTCTTGAAGAAATTATTGATGCTAAAATCTTATTATTGTTACAATTCTTGTTATTATTATTATTGCTGTTATTATTATTATTGCTGTTATGATTATTATTATTATTATTATTATTATTATTATTATTATTATTCAACGGAGTGATGAAATCAATAAAATGTGCATACGCGTTGTTTGAATTGTACCTTCTTCAGACGTACAGCAAAGCATCGTTTAACTGCCGTTACTTTTCTAGTGAGTTTTTCAACAATAGTAATCGTCTAATCTGCTCCGTCGTCGGGACCCCTAAAAAGTAGAAATACTGCAAAAACTCCTGAGTGTCGGGTCAATCGAGTGTGTGACTTTCCGCGACAAACTACTATTTTGGGGCAATTGAGTCATGCAGGTCTTAAGAGAGAAACATCTGGGACGAAAACAAGTCATTCCCATCATTTCATAGTGTGCCGAGCAGTAAAATGCGCTTACATTGGAGTTCAATTAAATATTGTATACCCGTTCTGTTTAATTTTAGTATTCGGCGCCTAATATCGTTTCACTGCTTCTCTGCGACGCTATAATCTCTCTGGCTCTATGCGCCTGTATGGCAGACCTGTCTTTGTGGTTAACACGCAGTGTGCGCATTTGTAACCCTTTTGAAAACAAAAGCTTGTTACACATTACGTCGTGTGTTGTGTCTATATGCTAATTAAAGCATAATGTGTACCTAAATCACTCAGAAACATCATTCTGAATATAATCGGAAAGTACCAAGAACCAATGGATAGCGTAAGTATCTCATTTTGTTAAATGCAAAAGATGAAAATAGTTTGGAACCCTGTAGATCATCATATAACGTTTGAAAGAAACATTAGGGAAAAAACAACAAAAAACAAACGAATTTACCATTAAGACGATGCAGCAAATTTTGTTCACATAGACAATGAAAATAAGATAATACGTTACACCGTAAACGTAAGATCTTTCTAAAATTGTGCCCGAAAATGCTTCGTGTTGTTGAACTGGATAGATACGAATGTTCTTTCTTTCGAAAAATAATTTATTTGAAAGCAGTTGAACCACGAGAAATTGAGCATCTTTTGTGAGTGAATATTAGCATCGCCTTTCTCTCCACGCGTCCAAAGCTAATCGTCAGGAGGCTGTGGCGGTGGCGGCGGTGGCTCTGCTGGTGGCGGCTGTGGTGGTAGTGGTGGTGGTTGTGGTGGTGGTTGTGGTGGTAGTGGTGGCGGTGGTGGTGGTTGTGGTGGTGGTTGTGGTGGTGGTGGTGGTGGTTGTGGTGGCGGTGGCGGTGGCGGTGGCGGTGGCGGTGGCGGTGGCGGTGGCGGTGGCGGTGGCGGCGGCGGCGGAGGCGGAAGAGGAGGCGGAGGCGGAGGCGGAGGCAGAGGCAGAGGCAGAGGCAGAGGCAGAGGCAGAGGCAGAGGCAGAGGCAGAGGCAGAGGCAGAGGCAGAGGCAGAGGCGGTGGCGGTGGCGGAGGCGGAGGCGGAGGCGGAGGCGGAGGCGGAGGCGCAGGCGGAGGCGCAGGCGTAAGCTTTGGCTTTGCCGGAGGCGGAGGCAGAGGCGGAGGCGGCAGCAGCCAGCCCGTTACGCTTGGCCGACCACGTGGGGTGATGCGCGAGCCCTCACGTAGCCTCGCCACCACGAAAAACAAACAGGCCACTTATCGGAACCCGACACCAGCCACCAGCCACCGGCCACCTGCCCAATTACGATCCATTGACTCCCGCCATCGGCCTCCCGTGCATCTCCTCAAGCATACAAGGTCACGAAAGCAGGCCAGGAACTTTAATGTCAATCACATTTATTGTAAAAAGAAAAATCTGCGCCAATAAAAAGTTGGGATACAAGGGGAAACCAAAATTTAAAAACAAAACCGCTTCTGGCTTTTAGAGAACTCTCTTCAGTGTTACATAAATCTTCTAGTTTTGAGAAATTATAGTACAATTCTTATAATAGATATGAAAATGCCATTACAGGATCAATATGTAGTTTCTTAAATTATATTTTTGTACTAACTAAATTCGTTTATCGATGCAAATAACTTTTCTACACCTCCGGAGGAAAAATGGCTAGCTTTCAAAAGTTGCTAACGTATCTTTTTTAAAACTTTTATTCATCAGTCCAGTATATATCCATTCCTAGGCTGGGAAGAAATTCTGGACCTGAAAACGTGAGCAGATGTTAACTTCTACCCCACACGTCACGTACAGTTTTTAATGTTTTTTAAACTAATAAATCAAATACAAGTAAAAGTTTCATTTAGTTGTTATTCACAAATTGTTCTAGAAAAATGTGTACGTCAGTTTATTTGAATTTTAAAAACAGGAATTATCCCGGAAAATGTGCATCCATGTGTGGCAAAGTAATATACACACGCGAAAATGTCTATCTCCCCGTTCATGCACCAAAAACGGCGAAACACGAGAAATTGTTTCATCATATTGTATGAAACTTATTTTTACATTTCCGAAAATTTGCAAATATAGTTCATACAGTTTTCATCGTTTAATTTAATTCATTTACCTTTCCATATTTCACCGTCTCACGTTTCAGAAATAGCCATGTGTTTGAAGTGCATACTGTAATTTACAGTGCTCGGGTACACATATTAAACCGATAAAGGACTGGATGAGAGCGGCCGTGACGTACGCGTGAGCGGGGGAGGGGTGGGGGGAGGCCGAGAGGGGGGGATTGAGAGGAGGGAGGGCGCGAGGGATGCGAGAGGGGAGGCCCGCCCACTCAGTGGGCCCGCGGAAACGAGGAGGAGGTGGTGGAGGAGGAAGAGAAGGAGAAGGAGGAGGTGGAGAAGGTGGAGGAGGAGGAGGAGGAGGTTGCGGAGGAGGAGGAGGAGGAGGAGGAGGAGGAGGAGGAGGAGCTGGACGAGCTGGACGAGGTGGACGAGGTGGAGGAGGTGGAGAAGGTGGAGGAGGAGGTGGAGGAGGTGACGTGGGCAGCGGTGGTAAGGGTGGCCGTGGCAGTGGGAGGGGACGAGGGCGGAGCGAGGGAAAGACAGCGAGGGCGGCGTCGAAGGCAACAGGTGCGGTGGGGGTGGCGGGGGCGGTGAGGGGCGGTGAGGGGCGGGGTGGGTCAAGGGCAGAGCGGCGAGGGTGGGGCGGCGTCGGAGGCGGCGGCTGTGAGGGCGAAGCTGTTACGGACACGGCGATGGAGGCGGCGGGGGCGGGGCTGCTGCGGAGGTGGCGGCGGTGGGGGCGACGGCGGCGGGGGTGGGGCTGTTGCGGAGGAGGCGGCGGCGGCGGGAGTGGGCGCTGCCATATACGGCGATTAATGCGAAGCTCTGGTTTAATTGAATCCTTCGATTAGGGCTATAAAAAGAGCGGATGGGCGTCCGGGCGCGGTAGAGCACGCGGTGGCCGCCGCCGCCGCCGCCGCCGCCGCCGCCGCCGCCCCCGGCCCGGCCCGGTCCGTTTCATCATCGCTCGGCGGAAGAGATCGTTTGCTTCCTCCTCCTCGCCCTCGTTATGAAAAATCTGCGAGCTCTCTATTTAGAATAAACCGCTACCCAATATATTGAAATAAAATCCAGCTGCAGGGACAAAATTGCCGGCAATGAAAAGTGTTTGTTAATTTTAAATCAGAAGCCTTTGCATGTCGTATATATCCTTCGTCATGATTACAATTTGTTTTGTCAGCGAGTTACAAATGTTATATTCCATTGCAAGGAAGACTTGGTGGTCGAACACGCATTTAAATAATTCGCCCTAATCAATATTAACACTGAGAAAAATTGGGTGAAACAAAAACATCCCATTTTATATTCGTATATCGAGTCATTTATCATTCCGATTATTAATTTTGTAAAATATTTGTACGAACAGACACTTCAAATAAATACGTTTAAAAATGTAAAATTCTGCACTAGGTATATAAATCAGGGATTTGAGATAGTTTATTGAAGTATTCGAAGAATAAATATTTTTTTAAATGATATGCTTTTCAGGCAAAAATGTTATATACATTTATTGTGTATTAGTACATTTTTAAACTAGTGAAGCTTTCTCGTATTATTATTGATTTTTGTAATTTTAGGAAATTCACAGAGTTCAACAGAAGTGAGATCATATTCAAGCATCCATCGCCTTATCCGCGCAAAAGACTTAAAGATGTGACCGTTTTTGAGATTTTTTAAAAATAAATTAAATTAATTTCTACCAGAAATTACGTGAAAACAACTAGTTTTTCAAAAAAATGTATTATCCTCTTTTAAAGATCTAATTTTTTAGAAGAGATTTTAATAAATAATATATCTAAACAATATTGTACTTTTGCAATGCTAACTTTTTGGATTTTTCGATAATGCAGAGAATTAGTCCAGAATGAAAATACTACCATTGTTCTAAAGATATTTGCTACATGCAAGGAAAAAACTGAGATTTTTAAGAAAATAATTGTTTATATTGTAATATTTATAAGGTTGCACTCAACTAGCCCCACGTTGGGACCAGCCAAATGTAATATTTATAAGGTTACTCGGGGGAGGGCGCCAGGTTCAGCTCCTGAAATATAACTGAGTGGAAGAGTTGGGAGGTCAAGAATGAGCAATTGAGTCATTTGTGACAAACAACTGTTTATTCCTGGCACCAAAAGCTGCCAGGGGAATTTACAATGTCGCAATGGGCGACGCAAGTTCTTTTACTACTAAAACTACTCTGTGAATGAATTATAAGTGGTTACTCTGATGGGCCTGAGCGCGGCCACTTGCAGTTTTTCGCCGTTACAATAGTTCAGTGAGACGGCATCGTCTCATAGTTTCACCAATGGCTGCTGGTCTTCGTGGGTGGGTCGAGGAGGCAGCCTCAGACAGAGGTGGCGGCGGCTCCGGGTTGCTGATCTTCTGCGGCGCGTCTACTCTCGCTCAGGTAGCGGCGATTCCAGATTGTCCGCTCGAGCAGGCTCAGAGGAGGCGAGTGGGCACGGGCGCCGACGTTGCGAAAAGGGCTGTCACTCAGCCCAGGACGAGAGGCGGCAAGGCTGGCGGGCCGGAGCGAAAACGGCGCGGGATCCCAGGTCGCTGCCCGAGTTCTCTCCGCGACAAGTCTTGTTTCGAGGAAATTTTTAGAACTGTTCCTCCGAAGAAATTTTACAAAGTGAGACTGAAGAAATTTTAGCAAGTGTTGTCGAAGAAATTTTAACAAGTTAGTGTCTCGAATAAATTTGACAAGTCTCGTCTCAGAAAAATCTCAGAAGTCCCACTATTCCTACTCTGCATCGCGTTTATAAGAGAATTTCCTTTCCCCTTCCCAAATTGTTCCTAACACCAAATCTCTCCCCTCCCTCATGGCGAAGCTTCCCATTGGCCGAGGGTGGCTGCGTCGCAGAAATCTGATTAACCAATCTCGTGTTGATTTTTCTGTAGTTTTCCGTAAATGCTCTCTGTCTGTCGCTGTCTTCGCTCTCTCTCTTGCTTCCCTTTTGTTAGTTACTCCGGGAGCTGATCGCAGCTGTGTGGACACGTGCGCGCGAAAAAAGCGCATTTCACGGGTTCTCGACGGCCGGCAGGGGCTAATCGACACCCTACTGTGTTTAGAGAGAAACAGCTCCCGCGGGGCTTCTGGCGCCCGGGCGCGTGCCAGAACGAATGTGACGAGTTAGCATTGTCCGGAGGAGGGATCAGTTTGATGGCCAAGAAAGGTTTCGCTCACGACGTGTCGTAAATGTGTCTTCTTCGCCTAATTGACACCCGGCCCAACTCCATCGGGCTTGAATTCCTCGGTCGCGCGGCTGAAGGAAAGGCGCGAGGGTGGCGCTTTGTTCGGCGAGAGGGCCGGCGAAGGGGCAGCAAGTATTTTTATGGGGGGCTAATAAACATTCCGCCTCTGAAGACAGGGGGGGGCTGGGTGCGTTCGGGGCTGGCCCGATGCGCGGTCGGGGGGTGGGCGGCATGACGAAAGAACCCTCCGCGGCGGTAGCCGCGTCCCGTTGACCCACTTATTTCTGTGCCGCGGCGCGAGCTATTCCCAGCTGCAGGAATTCATTTGTTATTGGCGACGCCATAATAAAATTATATTTAATTAATCGGTGACGCCACATTAGCATCCCCCTCCCACTAGATTGATAATTCGAGTTTCTTTGTTAATTTCTAATAAAGGGCGAGAATTCTCAATCGTCAAAAAAAATAACAGTGGTGTCACCTAATGATAAAGAAATGCTTAATTTAATTTTTAGTTGGAGGCTTAAGATACTGCGCCTCTCTGCCTACATTACTAATTTTCTATGATTAAAAATCCTTACTTTTACGATGCTTACTTCTAATCGTGACAACTAGTGTCGTATGGGTCGCAGGTTCTGGCGAATTGTGGGCAGAGTTCTCTGAAACGTGATATTTTACTTTATTCTTTGAAACAAAATTCGTAGATTAAAAAAATCTTCAACCTGTCATAACCCTGTTCCCGTCATAATCCCGTCATAATCCTTGAAAAAGTCTTCAACCCGTCATAACTAAATTCAATCAATTCTCTGTCGTCCGGATGGGTGATTATCTGCCTGTGCAAGTTAACAAATCTAGTGCCGTAAATATTTTGTTTTAATCAAGTTTCCTAACATCTCATCTATGTTTTGCGGCGCCTCGTTCTCAGGTACAGTGTCTCGCATCTAGGCAAATTTTGACTCCCGTCTTTCTTTTACAACAATAGGATTTAATTACACCGTAACACTTCTCTCTCTTGCTTCCCTTTTTAATCATTCCCCCCAGTAGTTTCATTAACTCGTTCCCTCATTAATTATTCCCCCAGAAGTCTCATTGACTTGTCCCCTAAGTGATAACTGTGCAGGATAATTATGGTCGGCAAGGGGTATCGTCAGTGACGTTAATCCGAAACAAAATTCTATAACAGAATGAGTTGGACGTGCGAACACATTCGAAAATTAAAAAAAAAATACCTGCTCTAGCTAGGAGCGCTC
This sequence comes from Gryllus longicercus, assembly GCA_038098605.1. Lineage (NCBI taxonomy): Eukaryota > Metazoa > Arthropoda > Insecta > Orthoptera > Gryllidae > Gryllus > Gryllus longicercus. The sequence continues at coordinate 327,152 of JAZDUA010000849.1, forward strand.
GTGGTCAATAATTAAGTCATTTTCTTTGCTCTCATTGGGCTTATGACCCCACTCACGTCTTCCCCCTTTATTCTAGGACGCACGCAGTGTACTTGGTTCTACTCCGCCGTCAACTTCATCCGTAAGTGCAATTTCCTTACCCCCACCAAAACTCATAATATCTCTAGAAAAGTTAATCACCCCATCGTTCTCCTTTTAAGAAATTAACCCCCCAAAATTATATCGTGTTTTAAATCCTCTACTACTAGACAAGGGACGTCAAATAAATGATCTTGTACCTGAAACGAGATAAGGGCCTGCTTATTAATTGGCTTACTTCGTTTATTTCCTACTCCGATAACTTAACACTTAGCAGTGGGCAGTGTTGGCACGGGCACTTGTTCACTTATAAGGCGAGAAAATAATTTTAACGAAATGGCACTGATTTCACTGCCTGTGTCGACCAATGCACGGACAGAAATTCTATTTAATTTAAATTCTAAAACAGGACATTTCCGGACACTCTTTGACTTGATTAGCCTCCCCATTGCCAAAATCGTGGAAGGCGTAATCTACAGATATCGTTTCATCGAATGGTATCTCTGCCACAATTCGTTCGGGACCCAGATGACCCAAACGTTTCTAGTTTGACGAATTTGTTCTTACATTGTAATTGACACTAGTACCGGAGCCGTTTCCCTCTGTCGAATTTTCCGGTCTCCCCACGGGTGGTACCGAAGGCGGTCGCCTCTCATTCTTAACTTGCCATGCTTGTCCCAACTACCTTCCAAAATTTGCTTTTCAAACTCGTAGCGGGCTTGGTCCCCCCAAAATTTGTCCACGAATCGATCTCGGGACCCCTCATAACTGCTCGTGAACGGATTGATTGCTGTCAACCAGTGGGCGGCGCTGCCACGTAACAACTCCGGCATGAACCTGGGTTTGAGCGAGGAGGGAACCGATTTAGTTAGAGCCATAGAAATTTCGGCTCGATCTAATAAAAATTTGGGGTTCTCGTCCGGAGATCCCGAAAAACAAAGGTTTTGTGGGGGCGCCCACGAAAATTGCAAGCCTGCCTCAGCCGTGGGAGAGCTTCCTACGCTGTTTTCTCCGTCCCAATTTAAAGGCTCTTGCACTAAGATTTCGACATTCCGGTCTATTTCCTCCCTAATCTCAGATTTGTTTCCCATCGCGTATTCCTCTTGCGCATTTCCCATAGAATTTACTTCTTCCTGTGTTTGATTGACTTCCGAGCTTAATTCCTTATCAATCTTATTAACGTTTTCATTAAGCTCTTTTTTCGTTTCCTGAGTTATCTCTTTTAATTCTCTAAAACGCGCCTCCCGAATTTCCCAATCTTCTTTCCTTTGCGCCTCCCGAATTTCCCTATTTTCCTGTTGCGCCTCCTGAGTTTCCCCATCTTCTTGTAGCTCCCTAGGAACTTTCCTACTTTCCTCCAGTCGCGTCTCCTGAATTTTCCTAGCATTTTCCGTGGTTAGGCTACCAATGATTTCAATAAGCTTCTCTTGAATTTTCTTATTTTCCTCCCATCGCTTCTCCTGAATTTTCCTATCTTCCTCCCGTTCCGCCTTCTGACTTTGCATAAATTGTTTTAAAATTTCTACTAACTCGGTTTCACTGTCGCCTTGCGCCGGTGGGTCACTCGAACTGTCTGAGCCTGCTAGATCGACACCTGATTCGTCGGGCATTTTTACTGAGTTCTCTTGTTCACTTAGTTTACTATTAGACCGCACACGCAAACACCGACACACGCAACACAGTACAAAAACAATAAACACAAAAACACAAAACAACAAATACATCAGAATACACAAATTATTGACCCTCCTACAACTTTCTTCCATCCATTTATTGCGGTAACTTGTGATTTAAGCTGTCGCAATAGAATTTTGAAGGAGCTGAACCAAAAAAAGTTAATAACAGAATATTTTATGAGCAATCTGACTTCCTAATCTCGGGGTCGCTTACTGGGGTATTTAACAATACTAATCGAGCCCCACTTGGGAAAGCCAAATGTAATATTTATAAGGTTGCAGTTAACTAGCCCCACGTTGGGCGCCAAATGTAATATTTATAAGGTTGCACTCAACTAGCCCCACGTTGGGACCAGCCAAATGTAATATTTATAAGGTTACTCGGGGGAGGGCGCCAGGTTCAGCTCCTGAAATATAACTGAGTGGAAGAGTTGGGAGGTCAAGAATGAGCAATTGAGTCATTTGTGACAAACAACTGTTTATTCCTGGCACCAAAAGCTGCCAGGGGAATTTACAATGTCGCAATGGGCGACGCAAGTTCTTTTACTACTAAAACTACTCTGTGAATGAATTATAAGTGGTTACTCTGATGGGCCTGAGCGCGGCCACTTGCAGTTTTTCGCCGTTACAATAGTTCAGTGAGACGGCATCGTCTCATAGTTTCACCAATGGCTGCTGGTCTTCGTGGGTGGGTCGAGGAGGCAGCCTCAGACAGAGGTGGCGGCGGCTCCGGGTTGCTGATCTTCTGCGGCGCGTCTACTCTCGCTCAGGTAGCGGCGATTCCAGATTGTCCGCTCGAGCAGGCTCAGAGGAGGCGAGTGGGCACGGGCGCCGACGTTGCGAAAAGGGCTGTCACTCAGCCCAGGACGAGAGGCGGCAAGGCTGGCGGGCCGGAGCGAAAACGGCGCGGGATCCCAGGTCGCTGCCCGAGTTCTCTCCGCGACAAGTCTTGTTTCGAGGAAATTTTTAGAACTGTTCCTCCGAAGAAATTTTACAAAGTGAGACTGAAGAAATTTTAGCAAGTGTTGTCGAAGAAATTTTAACAAGTTAGTGTCTCGAATAAATTTGACAAGTCTCGTCTCAGAAAAATCTCAGAAGTCCCACTATTCCTACTCTGCATCGCGTTTATAAGAGAATTTCCTTTCCCCTTCCCAAATTGTTCCTAACACCAAATCTCTCCCCTCCCTCATGGCGAAGCTTCCCATTGGCCGAGGGTGGCTGCGTCGCAGAAATCTGATTAACCAATCTCGTGTTGATTTTTCTGTAGTTTTCCGTAAATGCTCTCTGTCTGTCGCTGTCTTCGCTCTCTCTCTTGCTTCCCTTTTGTTAGTTACTCCGGGAGCTGATCGCAGCTGTGTGGACACGTGCGCGCGAAAAAAGCGCATTTCACGGGTTCTCGACGGCCGGCAGGGGCTAATCGACACCCTACTGTGTTTAGAGAGAAACAGCTCCCGCGGGGCTTCTGGCGCCCGGGCGCGTGCCAGAACGAATGTGACGAGTTAGCATTGTCCGGAGGAGGGATCAGTTTGATGGCCAAGAAAGGTTTCGCTCACGACGTGTCGTAAATGTGTCTTCTTCGCCTAATTGACACCCGGCCCAACTCCATCGGGCTTGAATTCCTCGGTCGCGCGGCTGAAGGAAAGGCGCGAGGGTGGCGCTTTGTTCGGCGAGAGGGCCGGCGAAGGGGCAGCAAGTATTTTTATGGGGGGCTAATAAACATTCCGCCTCTGAAGACAGGGGGGGGCTGGGTGCGTTCGGGGCTGGCCCGATGCGCGGTCGGGGGGTGGGCGGCATGACGAAAGAACCCTCCGCGGCGGTAGCCGCGTCCCGTTGACCCACTTATTTCTGTGCCGCGGCGCGAGCTATTCCCAGCTGCAGGAATTCATTTGTTATTGGCGACGCCATAATAAAATTATATTTAATTAATCGGTGACGCCACAATATATTTCTCAATTTTCACGCAAAATTTCGCGAAAGCACTTCATATTTTCGTAAAATTATACACATCCTTATTCCAATATCTTTGAACAACAGATTTTATTCAGTAAAATGTATCTATTTTCAATATTGTAGTTGGAGTAAGACATCGGCAAAAATTGAGACCTTTTTTTTATTTTCAAAGATTAAGAGTATTCAACGACAATAATACCTACTCTTATTTTTTTAATCGTTCTCTAAACTACTTGAAGACAAAATTTAATAAAAAATTGGAGGTATTCTTGAGAACATTCCGAAAAAGGTAATGTCTCATATAAAGTACCCCCGAAAATCAAATATGTTGCCAACTCTGAGGACTTTGGGTTCGATCAGATCTATTGGAGAATATCCACATCAAAGAAAATCGTTTAGAAGATTTATTCGTAGGCGTTGACCACGGGCAGGCGGACGGGCAGACCGACGGGCAGACGGACGGGCAGACGGACGGGCAGACGGACGGGCAGACGGACGGGCAGACGGACGGGCAGACGGACGGGCAGACGGACGGGCAGACGGACGGGCAGACGGACGGGCAGACGGACGGGCAGACGGACGGGCAGACGGACGGGCAGACGGACGGGCAGACGGACGGGCAGACGGACGGGCAGACGGACGGGCAGACGGACGGGCAGACGGACGGGCAGACGGACGGGCAGACGGACGGGCAGACGGACGGGCAGACGGACGGGCAGACGGACGGGCAGGCGGACGGGCAGACGGACGGGCAGGCGGACGGGCAGACGGACGGGCAGACGGACGGGCAGACGGACGGGCAGACGGACGGGCAGACGGACGGGCAGGCGGACGGGCAGACGGACGGGCAGACGGACGGGCAGACGGACGGGCAGACGGACGGGCAGACGGACGGGCAGACGGACGGGCAGACGGACGGGCAGACGGACGGGCAGACGGACGGGCTGACGGACGGGCTGACGGACGGGCTGACGGACGGGCTGACGGACGGGCTGACGGACGAGCTGACGGACGGGCTGACGGACGGGCTTACGGGCGGGCTGACAGATGGGCTGACGGACGGATGAATAGGCAGACGGACGGACAGTTACCTTTTGCCGTCAATCGACAACAAAAACCCGACTACACAACGTGTTAAAGGAAGTAATTTACTACACATAAGAATAAAGTTCATCCATTTTTTTCTTTTCCCGGTTATCGCCAATAACATTTTTATTACAACAAATACGCGATGTCCGCCGCACGATTAGAATACTCTCACTTCACTACGTACATAGTAACCTTTCATACGAAGCAACTATTCATTGTGTAAGTACAATTCGACACATCCCAAAACACAAGTAGTTTTTTTGCACTCAACTTGCGAAGTCGCAGTGCTCCCAGCAAGAGAAGAGAGAATTCGGAAGAGCAGCATACAAACGGGTCCGTTGCAATATGCACGCGGTGCGCCCTGCCACAGGTCGGGCGTGGCTGATCGTGACCTTCACGCGCACAAAATGCGTGGCGACCTGCGGCGCCTCATGCAAAATGAAATGGCCCTTGCTCCACCGCCTGTCCCGCGCGTTGCGGTAGTCTCCGTAGTCGCTCTCCGGGGTACTCGGTCACTAGCGAGCCCCCGCCGCCCCAGACCTTCTGACCTAGGTTCGGGGCCCGACGGTGGCAAGATTTTCGACGCTGGCTTCTCAGCTAGGTCGAGTTCGGTCGCTGAATGGAGGACAATTCTGGAAGCCGGATGCTCTGATCGGCAGTTTTCCGAGCTTGCTCTGATCAACATCAGGCGAACGCCGGAGCAGTACCCTAACAAACGGACCATAGACCGCACGCGATCTTTCCTTTGTTTTTCTTGCCATATCAGCACCCCTTACGTAAACACCAGGCATGGACCTACCTCTCATGCCGAGAAACTATAAGGGCGTTTAGAGAGAGAAGGAGAGGTACATGGTTTTAGAAAACTACGGAAGCTGGAAGAAGGATGGCACCTAATCTCGTCATACGGCATGGGAAGATCACCACCACCTCGGGGGGGGGCACATGCACTACACTTGCGGGACTAATAACCTTAGCAGTTGACTCGCCCAAATTTCACTAACAATCAATCAATTATTCACCCCGCCGCCCTCCGACGCCCTGGATGGTCCGCGCAACCCTTGCAGAGGTCCTGGCAGAGGTCCTTCAAGCCGGCCCAACCAACGCAGTAGCATTGCATACAAATTGTACTCGATTTTTTAACCATGTTATAACTCATTTATTTCCCTAAATATAATTATTTCACTGTTCATCCACAAACGTAGTTACTACTTGGATTCTATTATTGGGCTACTACTATTTGGTTCCATGGGGTTTCTACGTTCGCATCCAGTTGAACCGTCCACCATAGCGGACTGAAACCAAACCAGTGCCAGAATTTTTAAATATTTTATTACTAATGCATTACCGCTCTTGATTGACCTGCCCGCCGGTCAATACGTTGCATCGGGGAGCGACAGTGGCGACGGGAGCGGGGGGGGGTCGGGAGCGGGGGGCGACGGGATCGGCGGGGGGGCGACGAGAGCGGGGGGGCGACGGGAGCGGGGGGGCGACGGGAGCGGGGGGGGCGACGGGAGCGGGGGGCGACGGAAGCGGGGGGGCGACGGAAGCGGGGGGGCGACGGGAGCGGGGGGGAGCGACGGGAGCGGGGGGGAGCGACGGGAGCGGGGGGGCGACGGGAGCGGGGGGGCGACGGGAGCGGGGGGGGCGACGGGAGCGGGGGGGCGACGGGAGCGGGGGGGCGACGGGAGCGGGGGGGGACGGGAGCGGGGGGGCGACGGGAGCGGGGGGGCGACGGGAGCGGGGGGCGACGGGAGAGGGGGGCGACGGGAGCGGGGGGGCGACGGGAGCGGGGGGGCGACGGGAGAGGGGGGCGACGGAAGAGGGGGGCGACGGGAGCGGGGGGCGACGGGAGCGGGGGGGGGCGATGGGAGCGGCGGGGGGGGGGGGCGTCGGGATCGGCGGGGGGGGGCGACGGGAGCGGGAGGGGGGTACCTCGAGGGGCGGGGGGAAGGGGGTGTTCCAAGAGAAGGTAAAGTGATCGTGCAACCGAGATGGAGTGAACAATGCAAAGAAGGACGAAAGAAGTGCGTACGTGAATGCTACATTATGCAGAGCACGGTCTGTTCGGGCCAGAAGACGATTCTTTGGAAGGTTCTAAAACAGCTGAACAAGGACGAAGTCCGCATGATGAGACGAGTGTCAACTGTAACTTACTCACTGTCAGTTTTATAGACCCTTGTTGGAGGGGATAGATAGTTTCTACTAATGATTTATGTTGTTCAATTTAAATTTCGTTTGCAAAGAAAATTATAGGTATTCATCTCAAAAATACATCTCGAAAAGTGGAAGAGGATACGTATGAGAGTGCATAAAGTCAGCAAACGGACGAAAAAATGGAGGTCATAAATACTGGATTTCAAAGAGCCTGAATTGTTTGATCGCGCTTTTAGCTAAACTCTCAATACATTAAATTTTAATCATAGAATTATGTATGTGTATACTATTTCTTGGAAAATAAGTTTTAAAGTGTATTTTTCTATCGTTCTAGGTAGTTGAACTCATTAATTTACTGGGAATATTTTGATGTTGGCGGAATAACAAAAATAATACGGAGTAAAACAGCTCCAGGACTGAAGCACAAGTTATCTAGTCAACCTTTGTAAAGTGAAAGCGTATCATTTCTGAGCGTTGTTCATCGATGATCCCCGCCCATGGTCTGTGTTTCACATCAGCGTGGATCAAAGAACCGTCCACATGGTTCAATAGACAATATTGCAAGCGAATACAATCAAATGGATCTCCTGTCATGGCCACTAGTAATACCTACCTACCATTGCAAATATGATGGTCTATTACTGATATTCTCATCTTCCAATTCGTTCCTGTGACATAGCAATTTCCCATTTAGATCCTTATATAACCTAATCGTGACCGATTTAATTGTTTTCGGAATTTCGAAACCCAACTCTGTATTTAAGTTACTTTTTAGTTACTATTTCATTATTGATTACTGAAAATTATTGTTAATGTTTAGTTTTTCTGAAATTCTTAGTTGTACATATGTATCATTGGTCTTCCTGGGCACGATGGAAAAATAATACTACAAAAAGATCCATTTTCCTATAAATGTACTTATGAAACGACACAATTATCGAAGTGATAATAATTACATTTATTTTAAGTAAAATTAGGAAAAGCAGGGTTTATTGAAATGGGTTAGTTTGCATTCTTGGCACATTGTGTTCTTTTCTCCTTGTGCAGAGTGCAGCAATGGAGGGATATATGTATCCCAGCGAATTTTTCGAGTAATATATCAGGTGGGATATATATGTCCCGCTGCTTACGAAAGGGTTAAAATTTCCACTTCTATGTTGTGTTACCTCTAGTAATTACCACAAGGGAATAAACCTATAAAACGTTTACTCTCTGACTGATGATTCTTCGCTGGCATATCTTATTACCTTCGCTAGACATTTGTATTAGTATTACAAAACTCTACAAAAATATGATTCTATATTAACAAAAATTACAATTATTGAAAATGTACTTTTCAATTTTAAATGTTTTTTTAATAAATTTGAAATTTATTTACATGAAAATTAGAATGATAAATGTACTGTATTGTACATCGAGTTTAAAAATCAGCACTAATCTAGCACAACGCTTAACCACAACACTCGACGAAGAATTCTACTTTTTTCGATATTTGCGCCGCTGTATTGTTTACTTATTAGACGAAACATTTTGTGTAGTATATCATCATCTCATACTTCATGAATTATGAACTTTTAACTGAATTTGTAAATAAAATTCAATGGGTTCGGTAAGAATGTAAATATAAAATATAACATTATCAAATTGAGAACAACTATTAAATAATAATGAAATAAATTCACAAGATTAAAAGAAATCTTATTTCGACGTTCATGATATTTTAGAAAAATGGCTAATCCTAAGTAGTTTCTCTCGATTTATCAAAAGTATTTAATTTAATAAAAATGACAAGAATTTTACACATTTTAAAGAAACTTAATCTTTACTTCCCACGTCCCCAGACGCATATATAATACCGCTAGTACTGACCAAAATGAACAAAAACCCTGATGGGTTCGTAAAATAACGCAACTTCACCCTATTGAGTATTCTTGACATTCTAGTATCGTAGAGAGTTTCACTACTGGAATCAAAAGAAAAAGGTTTAATCACACGTTCGGACCGAGACATCCTAGTGATCTAGTTCAAGAAATCCTAGTTAGCAATAAAATGTTTACTTCGAGCAAGTCACTCATCTGACGGAGTAGTGTACATTAGAACTTCGAAATGTTAATAAATTAAACTGGTTCGCGGAACTTCCGCACATGCGCAGAGCACGCAGTAATCGCGCGCGCAGCGAGGCCGTCGGAGTAATTGCCATCACGTGACTGCAAGTTGCGAAAGCTCCGCAGCGCCCGTCACCCGCAGCCCCTCTCCCCTCGCGCTTTAGTCGAAAGAGTCCACGCAGCTACTAACGCAACGCATTATGATCCCGGCCCCACATTCGCCTGGAAGTGCGTTGCCGCTGCCACCCGCGTTTCGTTTATTGGTTGTCGGGGCGTTTGAAGGACGCAGCAAATCAGTTGATAAATGTAAATTTTTCATATAAAATGCACTACATGATGTGTCTATCCTCTTGGAACAATAATCCGCCGCTTATGCCGGCTTTAGATTTTGGCGTTTGACGGGTTTCTGAAATAAACGATCCAATTGAAGTCGTAACGAAGCTCCATATTGGATGACAGTCTCCCCCTCTCCGTCCAGCTCATAACCTTGAAGTGCAACTACGTCAAAATCGGAGTCCCGTGTTGAAAAATTCGTCACGGTTGGGGCTGTGGGGGCTGGAACCCTCAGCCCTCCCAGTCAGAGTCCCTTAAGAGAGAGAGAGAGAGAGAAAGAAAGAAAGAGAGACAGAGAGAAAGAAAGAGAGACACAGAGAAAGAAAGAGAGACACAGAGAAAGAAAGAGAGACACAGAGAAAGAAAGAGAGACACAGAGAAAGAAAGAGAGGCAGCGAGAAAGAAAGAGAGACACAGAGAAAGAAAGAGAGACAGCGAGAAAGAAAGAGAGACACAGAGAAAGAAAGAGAGACAGCGAGAAAGAAAGAGAGCCATAGAGAAAGAAAGAGTGAAAGAGAGAAAGAGAGAGAGAAAGAAAGAGAGCCAGAGAGAAAGAAAGAGAGCCAGAGAGAGACAGAGAGAGAGACAGTGAGAGAGAGCCAGAGAGAGAGAGCCAGAGAGAGAGAGCCAGAGAGAGAGAGCCAGAGAGAGAGAGCCAGAGAGAGAGCCAGAGAGAGAGAGCCAGAGAGAGAGAGCCAGAGAGAGAGAGCCAGAGAGAGAGAGCCAGAGAGAGAGAGCCAGAGAGAGAGAGCCAGAGAGAGAGACAGAGAGAGAGACAGAAAGAGAGACAGAGTGAGAGAGAGACAGAGAGAGAAAGAGAGACTGTGAGCTAACTCCACCACCGCCCGCGCCGAATCACGGCCTGCTCTGCGGCCGCAGTCCTTCGCATCCGCTGACGCGCCCTCTGCATGAGAAAGTGGTGGAGGTCCCGTGCGCCCTCGCAGACAAAACGCGCGCCCCGCCCCTCCCGCTCCACGCCCCACCCGCCCGGCCGCCCGCGCCCAGGCTCATACGCGCGGCGCCGTATATTTTTTCGTTGTGCGAAGACACACAACACAAAACGCATTCACAGCGGTCAACGCGCGGCGCCTTTCACCTCTCTCCCCTCTCCCACTCACTCACCCACCCACTCCAACGGCAGAGGCGCAGTGGGCGGTTTGCCAACATCGCTGGACGAAGTACACACTTCTCAGATAGGGGAAAAACGTTTTTTTTCTCCATCTGATTTTAATAGTGGAGAGATAAAATAATAAAGTATAAATAAAAATATTATAAAGAACATAGCAGGCTTCCGTGGTTGCGGTAGCCGTCGTCTGCGCTAGGGAGGCTCCAGGTTCGAATCCTGCGTAGGCATGGATGTATTTCTGATTGTCCCTTAACCCTTCATTATCATCACCTCATAGTTCATACTTCAACCCTAACAACATTGAACAGTGAATTCAGCCGAAAATGCTGTTCCTCATAGCGAATAAAGTCACATTAATCTCTCCGGGCTGGGAGGATAACGTGGGCGTGGTCCGAGATGGCCAATAGTCGCAAAAAGAAAACGAACATAACCCTGTGATGGTAAGGGTAAGGACGAACGGAAATTCGATGCATTAATATTTGGTTCAAGTAAGGACGGAGCGTTTTCTCACTAGCTGCAGGAGGGGGGGGGGGGTCTGCTCAGTACCTGCCCGCGGAAACGGCGGGGAGAAATTCGCTACGTACAGATTCTGCGTGGCTACAGATTCTCTTGTCTAGGCTATCATATTAAAACATCGAAATCCAATCATTAAATTTCTCAGAGAAAATACGTTCCGTGCAGTGCCATGGTGGGAGCTTTTCCAAACAGGCATCTATCACTCTAGCACTTCACGTGTTATTCAAAGCCGGTATCTTAAAGCAAAGTTTAAGAAATGTAATAATAATTCAAGACCAATGAAAGTGGGTCAGTGTGAAGCGCGCTGGATTCGCAATCGGTAGGTCTGGTTTTGATTCCCAGAACGGTCATCCTGACTGAGGTTTTCATGGTTTCCCTCGGTCACAAGGCCAATGCTGGGATGGTTCCAAAATCCCACGAACGCCTCCCACTACCCAACTTAACACCTCCTACCATCACCCCTAGCCTTTTCCCCCCTCATCGTCACCCTATAATAATAATAATAATAATAATAATAATAATAATAATAATAATAATAATAGAAATAGTAATAGTAAGTGCAATAATAAGAAGAAGAATAGTAATAATAATATTATAATAATAGTAATGTAAATAATTATATCATACTATCTCCCCTAATTGATATTTAAGGCTAACAACCTTGTCTTAACCAAGGGATGCAGCAGAAAGACTGATTCCTATAATTCCACACGTTGTTCTCTCTACTAAAGAATACAATTGAACCACGGAGAGAGAAATGTTTGTGTGGTCTGCAATGTCCCATACTCAAATAACAACAATAACAACAACAACAACAATAATAATAATAATAATAATAATAATAATAATAATAATAATAATAATAATAATAATAATAATAATAATAATAATAATAATAATAATAATAATACAAGTCATCTCTGTCAACTTCCTGACTTCAACTTAATGAGACAATGAACCTCAACTTAATAACATTTCAATCATTTCTTTATTTAATTACGTCGCGAACACCTCAGCATTCCCGCAAGGCGTTTTTCCGCCTAACGCCCCTTCCCCGGCGTCGCGTCCGATCGACCTCCGGTGGTGACGGCCGCTGCCCTCGAGGCGCCCCTCGGAGGGGCAGGAAGCGGTCGAAGGCGCGCAAACAGCGCGCGGCGGCCACCGGACAGGCGCAGATTCAGCCCCCTTCCTGCCGCGCGTTTCCGCCCCGCCACGCCCCGCCCCGCCCCGCCACGCCCCGCCACGCCCCGCCACGCAGCGTCGGCAGTCGCCGGCCGCGCGAGCCCTCGACCACACACACGCGCACACCAGCTGTGGCGAATGCTACAGACAAATACTACAGAACGTTGGGCACTGCTGCAGTAAAAAAGGGCGATTTCCTCGACAGGAAAACTCTTTGAGGTAATTGGTATATATAGCTTCATTAAAGATTATATTAGTTTATTTTATTCAAATTTATGTTATTGAATACATATCTTTATTTTTGGTTTACTCGCCCAGCCCACCCGCTGCGTCAACAGTCGCCGGGAGCACGCTCCCCCCTCTACACACACACACGCACGCACGCACGCACACACACACACACACACACACACACATGCACACACATGCACACACCAGCTGTGGCGAATGCTGCAGAAAAATATTAGAGAATGTTGGGCACTGGTGGAGAAAAAAGGACGATTTTCTGACAGGAAAACTCCTTGGGTTTATTGGTATATATAGCTCCATTACAGATTAGACTAGTTTATTAACTAGTCTAAATAAAGATTAGACTAGTTTATTAACTATTCTAATTAAAGATTAGACTAGTTTATTTTATTCAAATATATGTTATTGAATACTCAACTTATTTTTTGTTTACTCACAAAGATTCGGTGTTTTATTTACTTCATCTTCAAGCACGTGTAAAACTTGTAATGTAGAAACCAATCAACATTTAGAATCAACCTTCTTCGTACTTTAAAAGCTTTACCCGTACATCAGTACGATAGAGAAAATTATGTTCCTATTGCTGGGCTCTGGTAGCAAAAACGTGGGGAAAAAATCGTATTCCTATTTACGGTACATTACTTTCTCTAATACGTTGTGTAGTCAAATTTTACATTTAGTGGGTCCTTGATACTAAAAAATTGCTTTACCGCAAAAATTCAACTCCATGAAGAATACTAGCGATGAAATTGGCTGCAGGATTTCGATTAAAATGTATATTTCCCCATCGGTGTGGCTGATGTGGCACCTTGAATTTGAAACCGACGTTTTAATTTTGAGCGGAATTTTACATAAAGCATCAAGCACATTTTTTATCTTTTCTCAAAACGGATCAAATTTTTTTAAAATAAAGTTTGTCTTCTGATAGCGTAGTGGACGCTTAAACACAGTGCACAGATCTCAGATTAGTTATTTTATCCAAATTTTTGTAAATGGTAAAAGTTCAAAATTATTTCAGCTTTCTCCTACAACTACAGTTTTGAAGAAAGAGATTCTTCTGAATAAAATCTTCAAACTTAGATCTTTAAACAAGGACACATTTTTTTGAAAATATGAGTTATCAGATTTCGAGTAATTTTATGTGAAATAAAACAATTTTAAAAATAGGATTTTCTTACAAAGAGATCCAAATGTTTTCTCTTAACATTTTGTACGGAGAGTGATTTATGCACTGAATAACATTACATATAGAATTGTTTATGAATTATTTACATTTCCCCCAAAACCTACAAAGGTTATTTTTTTAAGATATCCCACCGCGTTAATATTTTCATTTCGGGCATTTCTATACACAATTGTATTTGTGAACAAATGTGCTTCAAATTACTACAGTACAAGTTGCTTTCTTATTTTCTTTTTCTTTTTTTTTGTAAAAATGAGTTCAAAATTGCATATTTTCAGAAACGCCGAGATGACATTTTATCAAAACAATTTTTGCATGTTTTTCAATGCAAATCTGCATGTACGGCTCTGTTTTCCATTTTTGCAATATGGTAACGACACATTTAAATTCTAGTATTAGGGGATCAAAAATTGAAAAAAATGTTTAAAAAATATCGTTTTGGCGCCATTAGGTAGCAGCTGCGAGGAGGGCGGGGAAATATCGAAAATACATCCTAGACTTAAGTATTTAGCACACAATCTAATGCGAGGAATCCACGGCACTGTGTATCATCACTGCTTTCTTTCATTGAATTTCCCTCAATACATTTCTCCGTTCACTCTGTTCTCTCCCCTTTAACTGTCGCCGCCAATGCTATTACGTACCTGGGAACACCAATGACGGGGGTAGGTAGTGGTCAACGGTCGACACCGGAATAAATTACAATATAATTGAAGAGAAATTTTACAGGATTTTGGATACATGTATTTTACAATATACAACAATCATTTTATGAAAATTTGTAATAAAATGGTCAAGTTTTGAAGAATGGAAAGGTGAAATATATTATGAAGGTGCAATTGCAGTACGTTTCGTGGAAATATTACGACTGTGCCCTTTCGTTCCTTTCACATCCCCGCGGGATACGCGCTAGCAAAAGTTATTCGGGCACTCGCGGTGATCTCTCAGGCGTATCGTTTAAACTTTTTTTTTGTATTCCAGCATTATAAAAGAACCTTTTATGTTACAAGAAATCGTTCATAATCGGCCACAAATGATGACGTATTAGATTTTATGTCACGAATGATTGCGTCATCACACATTCAGGCAATCGTAAGGAGAGAATCGGGGGGATGTAGGGCTAAACGGAACAGCCGACCACCGTTTACTCGCACGATGTCAAATACCCGAGCCCTCATAAATGAATAATGCTGTTATACAAAATAATATAGTATGCAACTCGTTTATAATGTTGCTTTATTACATTCTTACAAATTTTAAAACTCGCTCCTAAAGTCACTCGTTTTCAAAACTTGTACTCATGCAATAATGATTAACATTATAAACCAATTGTATAACCTACTATTTTGTTACTTAAGGTCTCATCAACATCTACGTCATTAGCGAGCACTATTGGATTGAATGGTATGGTAACTGAGAAGATGACATGATATCGTGATAATAAGGGGTGAAAGGAAGCACACAAATACAACCATTCCAGAGGCGAGGCTCGAGCCCGCCATCCTTCGGTCCGAGATCGCTACGGCACTACTGTCTTGACGACCTCGACCATCATTTGAACATTAGTTTACATTGCTTCACAAATTGACTTTTGGGTGTTTCAGTCACAAATACCCTTTAAACACATTTACAAGCATTGAAACTTTATTATTTTATTGAACTGTAATCTTTATCAATAATAAGAACAAGATATAGGTTACAACGTTGTCTCAGTTAAAAATTGTACTGCACGTTCCGACCTGTGGTGTGCTGCGCTGCACGCTGTTTGATTGAGATTGTTCTCGCGACGACAGTATCAAGTCTATCGGCACGAACTGGCAGCTATGAGATCTAAAAACAATAAGAGGTTCTCAGGACAACGGAAAATTCTCAAACATTTCTACGTCATTTCACCAACGAAAGAACAACTCAGCATCTGAAAAATCGACGGCATGTGCCGGAGGGTTAAGGACTAGTTCAACCTTTACAATATTTCTCCGATTGCTCAACTGTTATCTTCATCGACAGATACAAAAATAAGTCTGCAATGCGTGTTTATGAGCAGACCTGGCTGTAAGAGAATGGTGGAGATTCCACGAAACAATTACCCATAGTGTCAGTTATTTTTTAAACATCTGAGTCTATTTATTTATTTATTTATTTATTTATTTATTTATTTATTTATTTACGTCAAAACAGTTAATAACTGTGTGTGACGTGCTATGGGGAGAGGTTAATTTGAAGTTACATTTATGTCCAGAAGAAAAACCAGGAGGCATCTCAGCATTTGCTCGAGGATCAGGGACACTAGACGAAAACCTCATCGAGATGAGGGTCAACTTGACCCAGAAGCTGAAGTACAATACTTGTTATAGGTTCTTTACAATTATACAATCGAAATGGAATAAATACATTAAATGTCATGGTTAAAATTAATATTACTTTCCTTTTGAATGTCCGGTATAGTCTCTAATTGTATAGAAACAGTTATGCAGCAGAAAAAGATAAGAGTTGAGATACTAAATTAAAACTTAGGTTTATGAAATGTTATATTAAAACTCCTAATCCATGAAATCGTAAAGTAAGATAGAGAAAAACACACTAGCGTCCGTCGTTCACCCAATTGATGTGCGCTATTAACCAGTAAGGTCTATTAATACAACACTCACCGCAAAACACCTGGAATATGACATCTACTACATAAATATTATGGCCAAGAGCAATGATTTATTTAACACGGTTGTTAAAAATAAAAGGTTAATTGCGTTTATTGGAAATTATTGGAGCACGCACAAAACACACGTAAAACCAGTGTGCTTTAGTTATTGAAATGTTTCCTCTACTCTTCCGTGTAAATGTTATCCTCCGCTTCAAATGAGGGAAATGGCTACGTTCGCCTCCGCGTGCTGTGGGCGCGGTCGTGGCGGCGTGGGCGTGGGCGGAGCCAGCGCGCGATGCAACGGACGCCCACGCGGCCCGGCGACCTCGCGCCATTCTCCCACGCAAACCCGCCCTCCCACGCAAACCCGCCCTCCCACGCAAACCCGCCCTTCCGCGCAAACCCGCCCTCCCACGCAAACCCGCCCTCCCACGCAAACCCGCCCTCCCGCGCAAACCCGCCCTCCCGCGCAAACCCGCCCAAACCCGCCCTCCCACGCAAACCCGCCCTCCCACGCAAACCCGCCCTCCCACGCAAACCCGCCCTCCCACGCAAACCCGCCCTCCCACGCAAACCCGCCCTCCCACGCAAACCCGCCCTCCCACGCAAACCCGCCCTCCCACGCAAACCCGCCCTCCCACGCAAACCCGCCCTCCCACGCACACACCCGCCCACGCAGCTTAGGCGCTTCCTCGCACGGCGGCGTTTGCTTGGCGTCGTCAAGCCGTCGCCGCTTCGTTGGAATCTTCGCTGCGATTATTCGGTGCTTGTTTCGCGTGTCCCTTGCGGCGTTCTGCGCTTCCATGTCGGACGTTGCCAGACATCGAACGCTGCGAGGAATTCACGCACGCGTGTGCGTTTATTTCCGATTCCTTCTCTTCGTGCTTCGCCCAGCTACGCCACGCCACGCCCCTCGACCCGTCACGGACCCGCCACATCTCCCACACTCATCCCTCCCCGTTAGTTACACCTCACTCACCACGCACAGGATTAGGTGGCTCAGGGCATCAGTTGATGTCTTTGCCGTGTCTCTGATACGGAGGTTATAGGGTTCCACTCCCAATGGTGGCAGGACTTTCGATCCTAGGTCGAGTGCAGTCGCTGTCAAGACGAGAATTCTATCGGCCGGCTGCTCTGATCGGTTGTTCTCCGTGGTTTCTCCGACCATCTCCAGGCGATTGCCGGAGCAGTTCCCTAACGAACGGGCCACGAACCGCGCGCGATATTTCCTTTTGCTTCCTTGTTACCTTACTTACATTTACATGCCCTACAATACCGCACATCCCGGATGATTACTCATGAGCTGAAAGCTACTCCTAGCTGGGACTTGCTAGTGGGAGATACCTGGTTGGGGAAACCCTACGAGTCATCGCCGGATATCACCATACAGTGAGGGAAGATCACCTCCAGTCCACGCGAGAAAGAACATGCACTACACTTACGGCACTAACGACCTCAGCAGCCGACGCGCCCGAAATCATAAATCAATGAAAATCTTTCCCGACTCGCACCGCCTTGCACTGCACTGCCAGGCGGTGGCGGGCGGGCCTTGGTCCGCCAAAGAAAATTGATCGAGTTCAAATAACCGGTTCGTCAGCGACTCAGCTGTCAGTGCGGTTCCGGGCAGAGTAGAGCGCCGTCGTCCGGCGTTTGTTTGCGCCGACGTCCTCGACCTCAGTCCTGCTCTTCCGTCCTCCGTCCTCCCGCCCCGCCTCTTCCGTCCACCTCCCACATGCCAGGGAACGTGGCATGCGGACACGACTGCGTTAAGGCAGTCGGTCGCCTCATCAACTTTACGAGTCATGAACGTAGGAATTTCGCATTTTATCATCAATCTTGTGAATATTGATTTTTAATTTGAATAAAATGTATTATACGGGGGCACACTAATTTCCCAAGTCCAGCAAATGAGAGTGTTACACAACGATCGTTTGTGTTTCCACAGTTAGAACAATAATTTAACTTCCTTGCAAGTTTCGGAACGGTCTCAGCAAATTTCAGGTAATTGGCGCCAAACGCAACGCTAATTCCGCCCCTACGAAATGAATGTAACAATGAAGTACCCGAATGACCCTATGAACAAAGAGCCACTTCCAAACTTTATTCAAGAAGAAACGAACTATACATCGCTATTAATGAGTGAAGATGACGTATCACTTTACCGTTAATTTTACACTAAGATTATTAATAAGTTACGATTATTTATAAGTTAAGATTGCAGATTACTTTACTACCCAAATAAAAATAAATTAATTAAAACTTTTCTAACGAGGAATTAAAGATATTAATAGATATATGCAGGAAAATTATTCAGTTTCTCAACTAGAAAAAGTGACAGTATCACATTTCCGAGACCCTTCAGTCAATAACTTCGAGGCACTAATCCGTGGAGTGCCCATTAACAGCAAAAGAAGACGAAATTGTTGACGAACTTAGCAAAGTTAATATATGTAATGTCAACGTAAAGACCCCCAAAGATATGATAAATGTCATGATATGTAGTCTCAGTGAAAGGCAGGTTACCAGTAGAAAAAAAACTATTTAACATCATCAGAAGTTGCAATACCATAGTAACAGTTGAAATATTGACCGACACTGTTATACAAGGAGCATTCAAAAAGAAACTGAAAATAAGAAAGAAACAAACGAAAATAAAGCCTAGGAACGAAAACCAGTACCGGTAAATGAGAAGTATTAGCCCTAGCTGTAAAGGGACTTATCCCTCTGCGACACAAGGTGGTGAATGGCTGACCCGTAAAATTCCCGGGGCTGCCTTGTGAACCAGATCCGCATGTACTGTTCGACGTCGTCGTTGTCCGAGGTGAATCGTCGCCCTTTATTAAGGAATCAAAAATTGCGTAATCACTGGAAGAGAGATCTAGGCTCTACGGTTGAGGTGCCGAGGGCATTGAGGACGCGGAGGGCAATAAGGCGTAATGATGGCAGAGGTCGTTAAGGGCGTTAAGGACATGGAGGGCGTTAAGGGGATTGAGGGCGTTAAGAGCATGAAGGGCTTTAAAGGCACGACGGGCGTTACGGGTATGGAGAGCTTTAAGGGCATGGAGAGCGTTAAGAGCATGGAGCGCGTTAAGGGGATGGATGGCGTAAAGGTATGAAGGGCGTTAAGGACACGAAGGGCGTTAAGGACACGAAGGGCGATAAGGACATGAAGGGCGTTAAGGACATGAAGGGCGTTGAGGACATGAAGGGCGTTAAGGACATGAAGGGCGTTAAGGACATGAAGGGCGTTACGGACATGAAGGGCGTTACGGACATGAAGGGCGTTACGGACATGAAGGGCGTTACGGACATGAAGGGCGTTACGGACATGAAGGGCGTTACGGACATGAAGGGCGTTAAGAGCATGAAGGGCGTTGAGGACATGAAGGGCGTTGAGGACATGAAGGGCGTTAAGGACATGAAGGGCGTTAAGGACATGAAGGGCGTTAAGGACATGAAGGGCGTTAAGGACATGAAGGGCGTTAAGGACATGAAGGGCGTTAAGGACATGAAGGGCGTTAAGGACATGAAGGGCGTTAAGGACATGAAGGGCGTTAAGGACATGAAGGGCGTTAAGGACATGAAGGGCGTTAAGGACATGAAGGGCGTTAAGGACATGAAGGGCGTTACGGACATGAAGGGCGTTACGGACATGAAGGGCGTTACGGACATGAAGGGCGTTACGGACATGAAGGGCGTTACGGACATGAAGGGCGTTAAGGACATGAAGGGCGTTAAGGACATGAAGGGCGTTAAGGACATGAAGGGCGTTAAGGACATGAAGGGCGTTAAGGACATGAAGGGCGTTAAGGACATGAAGGGCGTTAAGGACATGAAGGGCGTTAAGGACATGAAGGGCGTTAAGGACATGAAGGGCGTTAAGGACATGAAGGGCGTTAAGGACATGAAGGGCCTTAAGGACATGAAGGGCGTTACGGACATGAAGGGCGTTACGGACATGAAGGGCGTTAAGAGCATGAAGGGCGTTGAGGTGGCGAAGGGCGCGTAGGGAGTTGGGGGTCCGAAGGGCGCGGGGCCCCAGGACTCGCCCCAGCCGCTAAACAGCGCGCCGAGAACACATCTTCCCTCTTCGTGCTCGCTCATCTCTTCCATGAGGAAGCTCCGATTTCACAGAACAGCTTTGTGGCGTATTCCAGATGCACGTTTCCTCTTACGGTTTATAAGCGAGGAAGCGTTATAGTAGCGAAGAGAACAGCAATGAGTGTCTTGAACATAGACTGCTGTAAGATGTAATTAGTAAAGCGCACTTCTCACATTTCATTATTAAATTATTATTTAATAATATCATAATATAACATAGAATGCCGTGATTTTCATTAATTCATTTTTATTTCTTTGTTCTTGTAAGATCCAACTGAACATTTAATTACATTTGATTCGATAAGTCAGAACGTAATTCAATGCCAGTCCGAATGGGTTTTGATTTGGTAATTCCCTACATAGAAATATTGCTAATGTAATTTATTCGCACACAGTGTTTGTGATATTCTTGTTGTTCATACAAAAAGTATTAGTCGCCTTAATATTTCATTTTTGTATTTTAAAACATTCATATTGTTTATGGAAAAAGATTTGACTGTTGAGCACTGGAGTTTTTTGTTCTCCTTTAATACACAAGTAGATAAGAAATAATAAGATAAATAATCCACTAAATAAAGAAGTAGACTTTTATATACACATAAAGTAAACGAAGGATAATCATAGTACATTCAAATTGTGAATCAAAATGTTTCATCCTTAAAAATACAAGTAATAAAGTGCATAAATAACATGCAGAGGTTTTTTAAAGTGCAGTAAGCTATCTTCGTATTTTCACGAACAATTTCCACGACTCCGCAGTTTTGTTCTTACGTTTCACATTTTATTGTAAAACACGATTATGTAATACAGATGTAGAAGCTCATCCGAACTTCATTCCCGCTTCTCGTCGTCTGGTAATCCCTTACTTACTATAAAAATTAATTCCTGTACATTGATCCTCTAAATATGACCAATACCGATAAAAACATACACTAAACCAATAAAGATAATTGCATTCGTTTTTACAGTATTCATTCCATACAGTCAATGATTTCTCTGGTTTAAATCCGCAGGAGAAACGAAAAATATGAACAAATGAAACATGCATCGTCAATTCATGTTACCACAATAGAAGCAGAATGTAATCTTATTGTTACCTGCAAATAACGTGTGAATCTGGACGTTCCTAATTAGAATTCCTCCCCCAAACAACCGCCGCGCGTGAGGAGGGGCGTTTTCCTCAGGCGAAGAGAGCCTCCGAGCGCAGGCAGAGCCCCCAGGCGGCGGTGAGCGGAACGATGCGCAGGCGCCTCTACTTACCGGTCGCGGGCGCAGACGTGGCCGCAGGCCGGGCGCAGCACAAGATTCTGCATCGCTTCCATACTGCGCAGCGGCCCCATACGCAGGCAACGACCAGCGCTGCATTTACGAACGGGAGCTTGACGGACAAGGCGTGGCTTGTGGGGCGTCAAAATTTCAACACCTCGCAGATAACTTCAATAATAATTTTTAAGAAATACGAAAAAAATGTAACAGAATAATACGTATTTATATTTTTAAATAATACGTTGTAGTTATAATAAATAATTCATTGATTAATAGGTGTCTCAGCGTATTTTTTCTCTGTGCAAAATCATTTCGATATACAGTAGCCAAATTACTTTTTTTAAAATATATTTTAATATGACTTAACATTAAAATACACACTACACTCGCTACTGAACCTCGCTTCAATTTTTCAAACTGAGTTTGCACTGATTCTATTTTTTTAAAGGAATACCTGAACGTCTCAAAGAAAATGTTACCAAATGGATACGATACAAACCCAATTAAATAAAGCAATCTTACTAAAGAATCAGCGATCTTATTAATGATATAAACTCACTGATCAGGGACGGAGAACGCCATTTTCCTTGTCTGTCCACAACGACCGAAGCACGCCGAGCAGTATAGAAGCGTTGCGCGTTGAAATAACCCTTCCATGCACAAACATGCAGCTCACTCTGTAGCAGGAGCGCGCGCGCGCGCCAGCCAGCCCGCGCCGGAGCGTCGGCGAGCGGACGGGGGGGCGGGGGCAGGAGGGGGGGCGGGGCGCACCTGGGCCAACTTGGACAGTTGGCGAAACTTGGCGAGCGCCCGCCCGGGAGCGCCTGCACCCTCCCGCAGCAGCAGCAGGGCCGCCAACTTGACAAGCCGTACGTTGGCGCGCGCCGGGTGCCGGCCGGGGCAGGTGGGGGGAGGGGGGAAGCGCGAGAAAAATTTACACGCCTTCCGGGAGGAGGCGCCGGCGCTGAAATCGTAATGCCCCACAGGGAGGGAAGTTGTGGATAGCGCGTCGCAACCCAACTGCTCACAACTTCTCCCTCGCGCTGCCTTTTATTTCTTGGGGGGGGGGGGGCTACGCATCTATTAAAATGGCCCGTGTCGGCTTACAGTAGCTAGGAATGCCATATTTTAATTGAGAATCTTGGTACTTTTCCAATTCAGAGCTTGAATGGTTCGTACTCTATGTGAAACGTTTTCACATTAAACCTTCCAGAAAGTACACGACTATTAAAATTCTGTTAGAGTTACTGAGCAAACCACTGAATATGATTTTTTTATAAATATTCATCTCTACCCAAAAATAAATAATTCAGAAATTAGTGGTATTCTCTCTATGATGATTTTTTCACCTTGGTCGTCAGCAACGAAAATATCAGCGAACCAGGTGTGCCACAAGGCAACGTTTCGGCTTGGTGGGCACGGGCACGCTCCTGCTCCTGACTGCTGCTGCGAGAAGCTTTGACACCCCTGCAATCGTGTTCTTTAACTAAGATTCATACGTCCACACTCTTTACTTCATCTGCTTATGTCACTATAAACATACTTCCCAACGCATTTCTCTCAACTTCCTTCCTTCTGTATTAGAATACAAACATATAATACATATTTCCAAAGAACATACATTTTTACCAATGAAAACAATTTCGCCGTTTTTACAGAACTGATGGCTGAGATGTAACATGGGAAATGCGAAATGAAGAGCAAATTATTTAAGTGAATCAATGTGTTATTTTTCAGTACCCTTGCATGGAAATTAGAATTCATCGTTTATTGATTCAAAAGTGTTACTTTACGATACACGTACCGCATAAGAAGCCATGGGTATATAAAACAACGTGTAGTGCCAAATAAAAAAACGTAGGCGTGTCACTACGGGAATCAGCATGGCTGTCACCTGGCATATTGAGAACGACCCCAAGAGATCCATGAATCCGTACTACAAAGTAATGAAGTGAAAAGTGTCTTTGGCGTACCCTTTCCACAACGCCAAACTCTGCTCCTATCCTTACCTCATCCGTCAGCAACTCAATCGAACGCCAAATACATTTAATACATTTCCCGTACTAGTGACGTAAATATCTGTATCAGAACGCCGAACAACTCCTATTCTCACTTCACCCATCAGTAAGTTAACCGTATGCCAAAGACATTTTCCGTACTAGTGACGTTAACATCAACGTGATAAACCACCCGCAAAGCGAAAAGACGCAAAGCACACAGCGTACCGCGCTTACGCACATTTTATTAGCGGGCGGTGCGTAGGGGGGGGGGGGCGGGGTTGCCCCTGTACCCCTCCAACTCGCAAGCAAGTGACTTTGGGGTACCCATTTCACAAGGCCGAACTCTTCTCCTATCCTCCCCTCATCCATCAGCAAATCAACCGTACGCCAAAGACATTTTCCGTACTAGCGACGTTAACATCAACGTGATAAACCACCCGCGAAGCGGACACACGCAAAGCCAACATCGTACCGCGCATACGCACATTTTATTAGCGGGCGGTGCGTGAGGGAACGGGGAGCGTGCCACAGCACCGCCTCGGCGCCGAAGCACGCCCCATTGCTCTTCATTTGCTCTGCGCGCTGCGCTGCTCTGTGCTGTGCTGTGCTGCGCTGCGCTGGGCTGCGCCCGCGGGCAATGGCACGCGGGGGGGGGGGAGCGCTCGCGCTGCCGCGTTGCTCCTGTTTTTGCGCCACGGCTATTGGTTTTTGTATTTATGTTTACATCGCCCCAACGCAGAAGGATTGTCGTTTGCGGCAACCTGGATTTACGGAATTTTTTATCTGACTTAAATTTTATGAGACGCGATATCCATTTGAATGTCCAGCGATTCGTAAATCTGTTTTTAATGCGTCCGATATATGTTTTTGACCTGGATATTATTAGTAACAGTCCTCTGTTATAACCCATTAAGTTGTGAAACTGTTGAATAACAAAATGGAAACTCATAAAGGAATTTCACTGTTACATCATTACCTCTCAGCCATCAAAACTTTTATGAAAATGTTTTCAATAAAAATTGAAAAGAATGATCTATATGAAATACATTTGAGTAGCACTCTCGCAGCAGCAAACCCATTGACATAATAATAATCACTGAAAGAATAAGAGAGCGGTCTTGCAACACTCAACATAACTTAGTAATGAACAATACGAATTGACACGAAGTTTTTAAATATAATCACCAAGACATTTTATTATTAACAAATGAGGGACAGGAATAGGAAATGAAGGATGTATATGGGATATTTCTATTACACAATACTGTTCTACAGAAACAATTTTTTTTACCGAATTTCAAACTTTTATAAATACTTTTGGTTCCATCTTCATTACAATAAACGCAAGCACATCGAATTTTAATAACAGAAAAATAAATGGAATCTTGCTAATAATTTGATGACAAAGTAAAATCATCAAAATACAGCAATCGCACTCTGTTTTGTTCGAAAAACACGTTAAAACGTTGACAGCGAAGAAAGAACGGAGTATAAAGGAAAAAAGTATCGTTCTCTCCGCAGAAGAGAGTGACGAAGCTCGAAGAAAGAGCAGTTTGCCTGCCCTCGATGAAAGCAGCCTTCGCCGACGCAACGCGTCTAATCGCGCTTCAAGAGCCAGAAGAAAGAGCGTCAACTGTGAAACCGGCCAAGGTCGGAGGAATTGAGCACCACCTGGCCCCTCTCTCAATTCCAATTAGGGCGGCGCGGCGTTTGGGAGCGCGGTGGTGCGTTGGTGTCGCCGGGGGAGGGGGGAGAGAGGTTGGCAGAGGAGAAGCCGCAAAGCGGGGCGTGTCGTCGCAAGGTCAAGGTAAAAGTGCGATAGACGCCAAGGCAAGGAACGAGCGTGAATGGGTGGGAAGCGTTAGGAGAGGAGTTCGGAGAACATTGATTAACTGATTAGTAATTCTGGGCGCGTCAACGGCCAAGGTCATTAGTCCCGTAAGTGTAGTGCATGTTTTATAACTGGACGCGGCGATGTACTTCCCCCGCTGGATGGAGAGATAAGCACCGACCTCGGCTTACGGGGTTTTCCCCCAATCAGGTATCCCCCCGCCAGCGGGACACCGCCCCAGCTGGGGCAAGCTTTTAGATCCCGACTGGTGTTCGGGCATGTGTGGTAGTGCATGCTAGTGTAATCGTATGTAAACAAGGGGAGAGATTAGGACAACGAAAAGAAAGGAAAGATCGAGCGCGGACCGTGTCCCGCTTGTTAGTGTACTACTCTGGCATTCGCCTGATGTTGATTGGAGAAAAAACGAAAAACTATCCATCAGAACAGAATTCTCCTCCAGACAGCAGCTGAATTCGACGTAGCCATCGAGGTAGTATCGAATATTCTGTCACCGTCGAGACTGGATCCCTACGACCTCCTTTCAAAAGAACTACTGTGACATTAATTCCCTGAGCTGCCTACGCTGGTCGGCATGGTATGGATCATGTGGCACCACCACTACATAGGTACTCTTAGGGAGACAAGTGAGTATATATAGTAAAGTGTCGTGAAGAAACAGTGTAACAGTAAAGAAGATCAGTAATGTGCATTGGTGTTTTACGCCGAAAATAAGTTGTGTTGATGAGATATTAATTTTTTGATAATGGTATAAGTGGTCGCAGTACAGAATTTCTCAGAATAAATGTTGCATATCTAGAACATGCAAGGAGTTGCTGATAATCATTTGTCCTAATAAACTCACTATATAAAATAATTCGCTGGATTGATAGGAAACGTATCGCCATTTTGTCCCGAACTTTTTTTTCCTGTACAGAGTAAATAGTACGCGTAAAGTAGAGTAGTCATGAGCATTTAGCAATGAGAAAAGTCCGACTTTTAAATCATATGAAATTAAAAAAAAAAATCAATTTACAATTAAATTTTACATCCTCCCAAAATTTGGGATATAATTTTATCATTTTTACTTCTGCCTTATTTCTTGTCATTTCCCCAAACGAATATTCACGTTCGTGTCTATGGTGGCTTTGTGACGGAAAGTTCTGCTGTGTAAATGACTCGCCCAAGCCACCATTATATTTCTTGTTGAATCTTATCAGCGCCTAAGTATCTAAACTGCACCGCATTCTCCACAAGGGTAATGTGAGGTTTCCTTCATAAACTCAATGGTATTTACACCCACCACCGTTGGACATACAATTTTATCAGATGGTGAGAAACGCGCTTTTGCTTCCTCCAAAGTGACTGAGGGCTTTACTCCCATTCTGTAGCCGAAAGGCGCAAAGTGGACATTCAGAATTAAGTCACGTGGGTGACTCGTGCAGAAACAGTAGTCTTTACCTTACAGCACTAAAAAGCCTACTGTTGCAACACAACGATCATGTCATGAATTTCATTTTTACGTTTCGAAGACACACATATTGTGCTCAGTGAATAAAGTAATTCTCATTCAAGAGAACGCATCATCACATACACATTTATTTACATTGTCATATTTTCCTTGTTGTGTGCTGTATAATCGGTGTAAATAATGACAAAAATTTAATTAACTCAAAATAGAAATCAAAGAATAATGTGTTTGTGTCCAACAAGATCTAACAAAAATTGAGAAAAATAAGTATTTCCCGCTGATGGGTACGTTTTACAGTGCGATAAACTTCAACACAATTCTAGCATATTCCGGTATCAGAAAAGATAAAATCCACACAAACTTCTCCGAGACATCCTCTGTATGGGGCTCGCCTCCACAAAGGACGAGTGATTGAGTGCTGCCGTAGCCCGGGTCACTGTCTGGCCGTGGCCATAAGCTTCCTAAGCCGCCGCCCTCACCCCCACCCTCTCCGTGCTCACCGGATCTCGGCGGCCTACCGGCCGGCAGGCGGGCGTCCCCGCCGGAAGCTGGCGGCGCCACCCACTTCCGCCGGCGCCCTCGTCGCCCCGCGCGGCCCCGGCACGCGCGTGCGTCACGCCAGGCCCACTACAGGCGCACGCGATGCAACCTCCCCAACGCACACTGCCCACTCAGCTGCCGCAACCGTCTGGGCCACGTGGCCAAATTTAATAATAATAATAATAATAATAATAATAATAATAATAATAATAATAATAATAATAATATAGTAATACTACTAAAATGACTTCATTAAAATATGGAAAGTATAAAAGTTTAGAAAAGATCTATTTAATGTGTTCTTCAATTACACCAAACACTATGAATTAATATTGAGAACGGAAACAAAGCCAATACTGCCACATTACACGTAAATAATCTGATTTTAATAATTAAAGAAAGTTCATGGGTTTACACCACCGAACTATGCAACCACTGCACACCTATTTCATTACGTAGGTAACCAGTGTATACTACAAACATATATGTTTTTTTTTAGTTTTGCAACGACAGTATTACGCTTCATATAACGTATCATAATTTTACCTAAAATATTGACCTACCTATTACTTTGGAACTAGCTAGAAACATTCAACTGATTACTAGAAACATTTAACCTCTTTCCGTGGTAAAAAATTTAATTTGTGCTTTGCAAGTCTATAATAAAAAAAATTAACGTTTTGCAATTGCTCGGCACTATTTTTCACGGCATTGAAACGTACATAAATTATGGATTAAAATACTTTAAATATTTGTTTTCTTACAAAATTACGGTGTTCATTATCGGGAAAGAGATGCGTCAAGCCGTTATGTTGCATGTAAATACCGGAATGTGAGTATAGTAATTCACAGAGTTTCACCAATGTATTTAAACGATCAAAAACACGTGATTTAACGAAGTGATATCAAGAAGAACGTAGTGAGAATCGACTCAGAACTGTGCAAATCGATTTATCATTAATCGAGAGAGATAAATATATTATCTGAATGTGGTGTAACTCATGCAAAAGGCGTTTAGTTTCTTAAAAAACTTAGAGACTTTTCTTTGAATATTCTGAATGAAACCTCAGGAAAAAATGATGATTTCCCCACCAGGAGACCGAGACTCGTCCAACGTCATCTGATTGGTGGAGCAGAGCAGATCTAATCGATAGTTATGCCCACGGGTGACTGATTAGTAGGGATGTTTATGACCTAGATTCTTGCGCCTTTCTGACATGTTATGTCCTAAAAATATGAAAGTATGTTCATAAATATGACTTTAACATTTTTTGGTTGCATTTTCGAAACCTTCGAAATGTCTTCGGTGCTTAAATAACCATTATATTACATATATATTTTCAAAATCTAGCACATTCACCTTCTCCTTTTAAAGACAATTCTACCTTCTAAAGACATTTATAAAAGCGGTTGACCTTGGAACAAAACCTGAAAAAACTATACTAACACTTGCTTCGTATTTGGTGATTTCTACTCCTCGGTCTTTATAGTTTATTATCCCAATTTACAATATAAAAATTAGAAAACAATCAGGAGAAGTGAAAAATCTCTTCGACACAATTGCAAACAAGTATGCGAAAATGGAATAGAAATGATAATATGAAAAAGAGAACGAAAATGCATGGAAAATCACGATCATTGTATTAAATATTATCGGATAATGACAAAAGGGTTTCAAATGCCAAATATATGAATACATATGACACACGAAAATTGCATAATTTTAGTCATCAAAGTCACGTTTAACGTATAATTGCTATTGAAACGACACAAAGAAAAAATTTCACGTTATAAACATCCGGGCTCTACTGATAACTGTCCAACGACGGCGTATGTGTGAGTAGGCGGCGCAGTATGCAGACGCGGTGGGCGTGTCCGTCACCACAGCGAGTGCGCCTGCCGCGGGACGTGTAAGCAACCCTGCGTACACCACTGTGTTACGGGCCGGCGCGGAGGCGGCAGGCGCCGACATCCCGGCGTGTGGGGCGCGGGGCCGTCGCTTAGCCCCCGATCGAGCGTTGCGCGGCGGGGCGGGGCGGCGCCGGAGCTAACTAGATCAAGGCGGAGGCTCCGATTGCGCAAAGGCAGCGCGCACGGGCGGCGGCGCCCGCACAAAGGATTCGCGCGGCGATTCGCCTCTGTTCTTTGGCCCTACCATGGCGTCCCCGGTCCCTCTAACATCGTTTGCTTCGTTCGATCCCAGCTGCCACGACACCGGCTGACCTGTTTCAGAGACAGCACTGCCGCTGACTCTCCAGCGACTCTGGCCTAGAGGTGCTAGAGTTCGAGACCCGACTGGAGGAGCCACTGACTGGAGGAGAATTATAGCGACCGGCTGCTCTGATTGGTAGTTTTTCGTGGTTTCAGCGATTAACACCAGTCGAATGCCTGAAACGTCTAACAACGAACAGCGCGTGACCTTTCTTTCCTCTTCTGGGACCTTTCCCCTCAAACTTACTTACACGCATCGCGGGAGAACAGACGGCTCTTTGAGTTTGCCCTAATTCGCGCGATGCCCCGGTGGGGGAGATACTGGAGGGGGAGTTCCGTCGCAATCTGAGATGTGGAGCGGCGCTGTGTGTCACGACCAAGAGAGGGAGGAATCGCTTCATCTCATGAGATAAAACATTCACTACATTGCAAGGACTAAGTACCGCAGCTACAAAGTATCCGGAAAGAAACAAATCGCCGGCAGCGTAACATCACATCAATACAGTTTTGAATTATACGGAAGAAAATAGACTTAGAAAAATATACCTTTTGTAACAAATTATTCCGTTATATATATGTGTATATATATACACACACACACACATATATATATATATATATATATATATATATATATACATATATACATATAAAACCTGACGTTGAAGAATACCTTCCAAGACCTCGAAGCACTACACTTCGTCTGACCGTGATAGTACGTCCAGTAGCTTGTACTGGATGGTGTTTTAAAGATAATGTGTGATATGAGCTCCTGACACGTTTGCCTGAGGGTGGGGAAAATTTGTCCCTGAAACTGTTGCGCATTCGAGTAATTGTAACATAGAGATGTAATAAAATTAAATTGAGAAGAGTCGTGTCTGTCTATAAATCATCATGGGACTGCTTTCCTTCAACCTCAAATTTGAAAGAGACAGGCATATTCCTACCTTTGCAAGTGTATATATATATATATATATATATATATATATATATATATATATATATATATATATATATATATATATATATATATAATCTACCGTGTGGTATATTATTCCATTTCTGACAGTTACCTCTGTGCGGCTTCGTTTTGAATAGGCGAACAATTGGAGTGGGATTATGAGGTAATTCCCCGATGTAGTTGAATTATTCCCTTATTCCAGATTAATCGCGAATTTGACACATTCATTCCGTGGATATACCGATTATTTCCACGTATGGCTTATGCACGACCACAAGCTCATACATAAGCCAGTACGTACGCACCCTTACACATTAATAAAGCATGATGTGCACAAGTGAAAGAGAATGATAGCGCACGTGGTTCTGGGAAGAAATAATAATTAGTAGTTAAATAGTAATTAAACCCATCAGTTGGGTCGCTCCCCTCCGTCAGGACCTGCCGCTGCCGAACCCCCACACGCCCTAAAATCCGTGCTAGGGTTTGATTCATTGACTAGAGATACAGGCCGCGTCAACGATTCAGGTCATTATCCCCGTAAGTGTGGTGTATGTTTTATGGCGAGCGATCGCAGTGAACATCCCTAACCGGTTAGTGAGATCGACCGCCAATTTACATGGCAGCGTGCGGGGTTTTCCCCATCCAGGTATCTCCTACTTGCTAGGAAACTGGAGCAAACTCTAGGTTCCCGACCAGTCTCCTCACAATGTGCGGTAGTTTAGTGCATGTGGGTGTAACTGTATGCTAGTAAAGGGTGGGGCAAAGGCAAAGAAGAAGAAGGAAAGATCGCGCGCGGTCTGTGGCCCATTTGTTAACATACAGCTCCGGCATTCGCATAGTGTTGATCGGAGAAACCACGGAAAACTACCGATCAGATCAGGCGGCCGGTGGAATTCTCCATCACACAGCGCCTGAATTCGACCTTGCTAGGCCAGTGTCGAAAATCGTGCCACCCTTGGGAGTGGAACTCTACGAGCTCCCGTCCAGAAGCATTGCAGTGACAACCGTTGACGCCCTTAGCCACCTCCGCCGGTCCAAGGCTAGAGCCCGGCCTCTGCACAGCCAGCAGCTTCCTCCTGTGCGTACTTTGTCTGACCCCAAACCCTCCCCCGTGCCTTGGCCGAGTGCGGCGCGTGTCCACGGACCGCTCCCGCCCCCGTCGCCACCGCCGCCGCCCCCGACGTGCCCGCCCCCCGCCGGCCCCGCGCATGTGCACGTGCACGTGCGCCGCCGAGCGGCGCCCCTGGGACTGCGCCACGCGCGGCTCGGAGGCCAGCGCTGACCTCACGGAGGGCGTTTTTCACGAGCGAATACGCAAGCGACTATTTGTGCAAATAAACAAGGAATAACCTTTATTAACTCGCCATTCAAGTGGAATTGGAATACTTGCGCAAATTTGTGCTCGAGGTTTGCTTACGGTACGAAGGATTTTACTTTGTCTCTAAATTGTTTTATGGAAATAATGTTTAAAAAATACTGTGAAAAGTTATGGAAACAGAGATATACTGTGTAATTGAGTTAATTAAAAACTGTTAAAAAAGGAAA
This sequence comes from Gryllus longicercus, assembly GCA_038098605.1. Classification (NCBI taxonomy): domain Eukaryota; kingdom Metazoa; phylum Arthropoda; class Insecta; order Orthoptera; family Gryllidae; genus Gryllus; species Gryllus longicercus. Next base: position 359,354 of record JAZDUA010000849.1, read on the forward strand.
GTTGTAAATATATAAATTGTGCATTGCACGCAAATTAAAATTTAACCAAAAAATTTAGAAATTCAGGCTCGCAAATATTTGGTAGTTATGCGTGCAGAATCCATTGCAATAGAAAATTGTGTTGGAGAAGTTGGTTTTACTAAAAAAATGTGAATATTTTAATTGTTGGGATATGGAACAGGTCACTTTAAAGGATAGGAATACAATTTTTATTGAATTGAACGTACGATTTTCGTAGAGTTAGATATTTTAAAGAAGAGGCATGGAAAGTCGTCGTTTGGAAAAATTAATTTTATCCAGTGGCTATATCAATAATACATCAAGACGAATAGCAGATATGCTTACCAGTGAGAGTGCGTTAAACCACTGTAAAGCGTAATATCTTGGTTGAGTGTCTTAAATTTTAATATAAACTGATCTCACGGTACAAATAATTTCACATTCACTTATTCAGTACCTGAGATTAAATTTGAATATATATGTTGCAAGACCAAACTCTTAGAAGTAATATAGGTAAATAGAAAAATGCAATTGCCCCCGACATCATCACAAAACAGTTCAACTTCTGCAATTTATTCGATTTTTTTTTCAATATTGCCGCCAACATATTAGTTTCAAAAAGTTTCAGAATACTTTGCAGAAATTCCGCAATTTATATTCAATGAATTCCCAAATGTCAGTCATCCATTTGGTTGGCAATATCAATGTAGAATGCAAAGAGAAGTCGTTCGTGCGTTTGATGCGATTTGATGTCGAGAGGGGGGGTGGACTCACGTCGAAGGCGCCCTTGATGAGCGGCCCCGCCTGCCCCACGTACAGCGTCGAGGCCGAGTCGAACACCAGTTCGCGGGGCTCGCGCTTCACCGCCACCGTGTCGTACCTGAATTAAAACAAGAAACGTGAATTTAAAACAAGAAGCGTGAATTTAAAACAAGAAACGTGAATTTAAAACAAGAAACGTTAATTTAAAACAAGAAACGTGAATTTAAAACAAGAAACGTGAATTTAAAACAAGAAACGTGAATTTAAAACAAGAAACGTGAATTTAAAACAAGAAACGTGAATTTAAAACAAGAAACGTGAATTTAAAACAAGAAACGTGAATTTAAAACAAGAAACGTGAATTTAAAACAAGAAACGTGAATTTACAACAAGAAACGTGAATTTACAACAAGAAACGTGAATTTACAACAAGAAACGTGAATTTACAACAAGAAACGTGAATTTACAACAAGAAACGTGAATTTACAACAAGAAACGTGAATTTACAACAAGAAACGTGAATTTACAACAAGAAACGTGAATTTACAACAAGAAACGTGAATTTACAACAAGAAACGTGAATTTACAACAAGAAACGTTAATTTAAAACAAGAAACGTGAATTTAAAACAAGACATGTGAATTTAAAACAAGAAATGCTAATTTAAAACAAGAAATGCGAATTTAAAACAAGAAATGCGAATTTAAAACAAGAAATGCGAATTTAAAACAAGAAATGCGAATTTAAAACAAGAAATGCGAATTTAAAACAAGAAATGCGAATTTAAAGAATGTGTATTTACAAAAGAAATGGGAATTAAAAAAATAATAAGTGAATTCAAAAAATGTGAAGTAAAAAAAACAATTTTAAATAGAAACGTGAATTTGAAAAATAAATCTGAATTTGAACAAAGAAATCCGAATTTAAAAAATAAATCTGAAATTAAACAAAGAAATCTAAATTTCATACAATTAGTCTAAATTTAAAAAAAATGTATGAACGTGTATCTACGTTTATGAATGTTTATGATAATGTATTTGTACATCAAAATACGTATACTACGTGTATTGTATTATTTGTAGTGTAATGTTTTTTTATGTAGCTGTAGGGATGTATAACATAAAAGGCAAGTGTATGCTCGTATTATATCAGAACGTGTGAGTGTGTATGTTTGTGGATTTATATATATATATATATATATATATATATATATATATATATATATATATATATATATAATTGGTGTATATGCTCCAATGTGTGCGGTACGCACATAAATAATGCAATTAACGGTAACTTTTTATACCACTGGTTTGTAAGAAATACACGTATATACATTTTTGAATTAGTAGATATAGTTGTATTCTTTTAATGTATTGTATTGTAAATCTGTAGATATATTGTTATATTCTAGCAATCATCTAATTGTAGACAAATATCATTATCATTGTCATTATTATCATTATCACTATCATCATCATCGTTATTAATATCATCATTAGTTTTGATCTTACTCGTCGCAGTTGAGAAAGAGCGTGACGTTGTCGGCGCCCACGCGCAGCGCCAGCCGCGCCCACTGGTCCGCCAGCGACGGCACCACGAACGACGCCACGCTCTGCGACACCGAGTGCAGCGCCACGTCCGTGTACAGCAGCGAGATGTTGGTGGACTGGCCCGGCGCCGGCGACAGCTGCACGCCCAGCTCCACCACCTGCGCCACGCACACTCACGCACTCAAAGTATTGAAGTTTACAATAAATGTACTGGTTCAAAAAAAAAAATTTCTAATTAATCATCTCGTCCACTGGATACTACTGGCCTGCCCAATACAAAATAATTCTGGTTATAAATATTTTTACATAATAATATATATGAGGCACCAGGGTCGGCGCGGAGGGTGAGCAGTGGGGAGCGAGAAGGTCGGTCGGCTCATCACAAGGCGGGGTACATCAAGCTGGCAGCCGAAAAGAGAGAGAGAGAGAGAGAGAGAGAGAGAGAGAGAGAGAGAAATAGAAAGAGCGAAAGAGAGAGAGAAATAGAAAGAGAGCGAAAGAGAGCGAAAGAGAGCGAAAGAGAGCGAAAGAGAGAAAGAGAGAAAGAGAAAGAGAGAGAAAGAGAGAGAAAGAGACAAAGAAAGAGACAAAGAAAGAGTGAGAGAAAGAGAGAAAGAAAGAGAGAAAGAAAGAGTGAGAGAAAAAGAAAGAGAGAGAGAAAGAAAGAGTGAGAGAGAAAGAAAGAGTGTGAGAGAAAGAGAAAGAGAGAGAGAAATAGTGAGAGAGAGAGAAAGAGTGAGAGAGAGAAAGAGTGAGAGAGAGAAAGAGTGAGAGAGAGAAAGAGTGAGAGAGAGAAAGAGTGAGAGAGAGAAAGAGTGAGAGAGAGAAAGAGTGAGAGAGAGAAAGAGTGAGAGAGAGAAAGAGTGAGAGAGAGAAAGAACCGAGTCGAGTCAGTCAGTTGAAGGCAGTTAAGATTAGAAGTTGAGCGAAGACAGTAGCTAGGAAATAGAGTTGACGACTGTAAGCCGACCGGTAAGAGAATGTGTGGTTGGTGAGTCTTATTGTTAAGATGCCTGGCGTCTGCCCTGCGCGCCCTCCCGGCCCTGGTGACGCTGCGAGCCGACCTAGCGACTTGCGCCCAGTTTCTCTTCTCGCGCGTCACGTTATCATCAGGGCGCTCCAACTCTCATATAACGTCGTGGACGGCGACGAAGACGACATAACGGTGACGGTGACGACATTACGGTGACGAAGAAAAACGTGTGTTTATGTGTGGGTGTGATATCCGGCGCAGCTGTTCAGAAGATGCCGGCTAACGATCTCACGCACAATCTTACTCATTCCCAAGTTGAATTCCACACGCTGATGGAAACGAGCGTTTTGACAAGAATTGATAAACCAAAACTTCGCTCCCATGTAATATACACTATTTCCTGAGGAAATTCAGCTGTAGATTTGGACTATTGTAACTCATCCTCCCCTTCGTGAAGGAACCGACTTCATACAGCGAGAACATGGAGAACGATAAATATGAATAGCTATATTTCCCACAGAAATTTAGAAGACGTGCTCAGATAGTGAAGTTACGTGTCCAAAAGCAAAACAAAGAGGCCACCTCAACATTTGATCAAAGGATCAAGAAAACATAACAAGAATAGAAAAACCTCTAAAGGCATCCACTGGTAGAGGTATCTGTAATTTAACTTTTTACCCAATGAACACTTACTGGAAAATCTAATACAACGAAGCACTGATGTTTGGCAAGTCACGTTAGGATGCAAAGCTATTTCTTGAGCCGCCAAACATGGATGCACGACCGGTTGCCTACCAATCAGGGGCAAAGTACACCTTTGTAATTTCCTTACATAATATTTCTCACCCTAAGTTCATAGGGTAATCTGATCACCTTCTGATCTCCTACATGTCTCCAAAGTGTGTAATATTTATTCTGCGGTAGCTGAATACGGTTTAAATATAGAGATTACAATTTAGTTAAAAACTTGGGTCTTATTTTAAGCCATCAGTTATCTGCCACTAAACAATAATTTCTAGAAGGGTCAACGTAACTTACCGTATCGAGAGGATTCACGACGGCAAACAGAAAGCCTCCTTCCCTCGACTTTGGTAGAACAGTGATAACAATAGAAAATTCTGGATACAACTTTTCAGGCATGAAGAGTCTGTATGGAGATTTGATGTCAGACCCAGGCTTCAGGCCGTACGCAGGAAAGCCATCGATTCCCGAGTCGAAATACTGCAACTTCGGATCCAAGAAGGGGATTGTGATAGCTTGTAAGAAGTCCACTTCAGGGAAGCCATCTGTAACAAATGCAGAGAAACGTATTAATAATGTGAAATATGTTCTATTAATCTCCAGGATATTAACTTTACAATGAATATTTTAATGTCTGTTATAATGTTTATTTTCTTGTTGGTTTCCTGTCTTTAATGAAACAGACTTGAGTTTTTTTATAACAATTTATGAACAACATGAAGTAAATTGTTATAAAAACTCACAGTCTGTTTTATTAAGGTCAAGGAACTTACAATAAAATTAACATTACATTTATTTCCAAAGAAATTATGTAACTATCTAAAAGAAACTAAAACGGAGAAGAATTTTAAACCTTAAAATTAAGGATTGTTTATATTCCTATACAATTCAAGGACCACTGAGATTTCTCATTCATTGCATAAGTATTGTAAATATAAAAATAAATAACGAATTTTGTATACAGCACACAATATACTAGCACACAGAATCAACAATTCTGCAGTCCACGAAAAGTGTACAAATAAGACAGTCTCTTGAGGATAGGTCCATGGAGAAAACTACACAGAAAAAGACGCAAAAGCGGTTAAAGAACATGACAAAATAATTTATCTAAGTCTCAAAATGAGTTTAAATTTTCAGAATTTGTAAACACCGAGAAAAATATTTAAATCCATCTAAAATATCAAGACATTTCTTTATTTTGATAATGAGTCAAGATGACATCTCTTGGAAATTCGTATTCCACAAAATCGTGTCAACGCATCTTACGCATAGTAACAAGTGGAATGTTTGAAGGATGACTATTTGTATATGAGATCTCTTGAAAACTCGTACTCCACAAAATCGTATCAACGGATATTATGCATTGTCGCATCGTAGTGATAAGTGGGACTTTTGAAGGACGACGAGTAGGCAATGAGCGGGCAAGAGTTGGGCGTCGCACACACTCAAATTCATTTCAGATTTCCAATATTTTAAAACATCAAGAAAACAACATACACACAATTTAAATCCATCTAATTTAACAAGCCACACATTTGATTTCTACGACTCCAGGTGACATCGCTTAAACATGTGTGTGTATGTATATGTATATGTACATGTATGTATATGTGTATGTATGTGTATTTATGTATGTATATGCGTGCCATAGATGTATACAGGTCTGTGTATATTTATATATTGGGTGTATATGCTCGAAAGGAGTGTATTGTAAATTGTTTTTATATGGTAAATTGTTTTTGAATTATAAGTGTTCATATATTGTAAAACTGTTGGGTTATGGCTACCAACTGGCAATCAGCCAATTGTAGCCAAATAAATATTATTATTATTATTATTATTATTATTATTATTATTATTATTATTATTATTATTATTATTATTATTATTATTATTATTATTACTATTATTACTATTATTACTATTATTATTATTACTATTATTACTATTATTACTATTACTATTACTATTATTATTATTATTATATATGAAAACATCAAGAAAAAATACATATAATTTAAGTCCATCAAAAATATCACCACACATTTATTTGATTTTTGTAACGACTCCAGGTGACATCGCTTGAACTTTCGTATTCACCAAAATCGCATCAGCGGATCTTTCGCGTCGTCACGTCCCAGTGACAAGCGCAACGTTTGAAGGACGACGAGCAATGAGCGGCAATGAGCGGCAATGAGCGGACGAGAGTCGGGGGCGCGCGTTCAGTCCGAACGAGAGCCGGCGACCGGCGGCGGCGGCGGAAATGAAACCGCAGCTCTCTGCAATCAAATTTCCTCAGCGCAGAGAGCGCGAGTGCGTTTAATAAGGAGTCAATTCCGTTTGTGCGCAGCGCTTTCAATTTGCTTCCTTTGGCCCCGCGGACCCCCCCCCCCGCGCGCCCAGCGACATGATTATTAACTTTTCAAGGGTTGGCAGAGTTTCTTTTTTATGATTGATTGCACACGTTCCTCAGCAAAGTGAAGATATTTGTTCTGTAAACATTTCGTCGACGTTAAAGGGAAATTTAAGAAGCAGAACATATTTTTTCCTGATAAACTACAATATGCCTTTTTTACAGTCTAACCTTGCGTCATCATTGGTAGATTACGATAAATTATCACACTTAACTATTCAATATCTGATAAGATTGCATCACAATTTATATTTTAACCTGTAGCAATCGACGTCTCAATATTTCTTTCCTACTGTTTATCGCACATACCGATCTTACCTTGCCCCTTAATGACTCGACTGCTACGGTTCATTACAGATAGCGCTATTAATTTTCTGCCGGAATATTTTCGAAAACTTCTTTGATTATTCTTCGTTTGACAATAAGCTTTTCTTCTAAGTACGTATCGTAAAAATTTCAGGCGTATTTGGTTTCGAATATACGGGACAGTTCTTATAACACATACGATGAGTATAATAAATGTAATTTTTCATATCATTTTATAAATATTCCTTCAAATCGACATTTTTTCTTTGAATATCCTTCTTAGTGAATTTTGTAATACTATTCTGTCATAAGTAAAGTTGTCTCACGTAAAACAGATTAACGTAAGTGACTATTCACAGCAGGATTTTTTTAGAATTTGTTAAGAAAACTCGAAACATGCGAGTTGCAGCTAGGTAAGGCGGTTGGGTGCTCCGACCCGAAGGAATAGTAGTATATTCTTCAAAGACAGTGGAATGATAGCTATTATTCACGAAATAATTATATGAGTCGTCATTGCCAACAATATTAAATATTGTTGGCAATGACTCATAATTATTTCATTGGAAATGCCAACGAAAACTCACCACAATACCAATGTTATTCACGAGTTGATGTTTACGACACGAGCGGCATATGAGAGTGTGTTTAATTTCTACGAATAATAGCCATTCTACGCGAGTAGCAGACTATACGTTCCCTTCGACTTTGAAATTGATGTTTCAAAAATACTGAATGAAAACACATTATTTTTTGAAATAATGTTATATTCTTCGTACTTTTCACTTCATTAATTAAATATTTTATAACATTAACTACAGACAAGTAAAATAAGCATTATAAAAATAAGTAGTCTTAATTTACTTTTCGGTAAAAGTAATTGTGAAAATAGAACAATTGGTAGTAGTTATTATCGAGGGAGTTGACTCTTCATTTGAGCTGATATCTTTTAAAATAGAATTCATAGTTAAACATGATGTATTTTCTATACGAGTTCTCTGACCCTAACAACCAACTCACTTTCTGTTTTGTGGTTCACCTGTCTTACGACTGTTGCGACCTGCCGCTGGAGAGAGCGCAGAGTTCCTGCCCTCTGTAGGCGACCGCGAGAATCCTCTGTCATGTTTAATGAACTAAGACGAATGTGATTGGCCGACCGCAGCGCAAGAATAACATTCTCGCACGGCTTGTGGAATCTTCATCATCAAACGTATCCAATAACGCGTAGAAATGCATACATTCTGCAGTAGTCATAAAGAAAAGTCATTCTTTTTATTTGATTGCTGCTAGAAGGTGGTTTTTCGAAAAGTGTTGAACGCAGCGCAGATGTCACAAAGAACAGGCTAATGTCGTTAAGGACTATAGAAAATTTTAGAACTGAAATTTTATTGCAATACAGCCCAGAGCCGATGTAGCTCGGTTAAAAACAATAAGGTTTTGTTCGTTTATTATAAAATCGTGTATGTGTGTGTGTTTTAAAGTCGTGTAAACTAAGGGTTTTGGATGTCAAGATATTACTAAAATGGCTATCAGAAAAGCAATCAATTTGTGATTGTGTTACTATCTTGTTTCTGAACAACCAGACTGCACATCAAACAAAATGTAATATGATATTTCAGAACATACTGAAAAATTCCAGTCTAAATCTTTTGTGCGGGAAAACACGTCGACAATAGAAGACGGGTGCATACAAAAAAATGCTATATCGGGATCCGAACGATTGGATGTATCACATTCTTCAACGGAAACCCCCCACATCGATTCGGATCGTATGGATATGGATATGGAGCTCGCAGCAAGGACGAGGTGAACTTGAGAAATATTAAATTGTATATTTCATCGTCCTGTTTTTGTGTCCACGAAACAAAATAAAAAACATGTTTATCCGTATTCGAACGGGAAATTTAAAAAAATCGGAGCGGTGTCTGAGGGCATGTGCGTTTCTGTGCGGAAGCAATACCTGCCGCGAATCCCTCGCCACTCGCCCTGTGCCTGTCGGCGGCCTGGGCCTGTTGACGCCTCCAGGGGCCCCGACGCACCTGCATTGTCAGGTCGTGCGTCGCTCGCTGACGGCAGGCCCGCCCCCGCCACCCCGCACGGCTCCACTCCACTCCGCCGGAAGTACGCTCCCCGGAGACAGCCCGATACGCCAGCGGCCATCTTGTTACGAAGCGCCGCGAATAAAACTAGCAGTAAACCGCGGTCCGCGCTATCTAGCGACGGAGGCGTAAAATTTAATGTACGGCATGAATAATGCAGTCCGGCGGAGGCCAGCCCGCCCGTGGCGGTACCTCTCTCTGCCAGGGCGCCCGCCCCGCCACGCTCCGCTCCACCCCGCCCATCCCTGCGGGGTCGCCTCGCCGCCGCCGCTATCAGCGCCACATCTGCGGCCGCGCACGCAATTAGCCGCGCCAGAGACGTAGACAGTTGACGATCGCGGCGCCGCCGAGGGCCGCAAATTGCGTTCGGAGAAGTCGCCGACGCGCGCTCCCTGGGGTGGGAAGAAAAAACCGCCGCTTGATTTATATTCCCCCCCGGGAGTTTTGGTACGGAGATTCAGAGCAGCGCGCTCATTCATTGCACGTAAATGTTCACGTTAAAACAGAATATTTATTACTGAAACAATTTAGATATTTTCTTAATTAAAATAGTAATGTAATTGTGAAGTAATGTACATTATTAATTTACTAAATTCCATTATAATATCATAAATGAGCCATGTTAGTATTATTTTGACATAAAAACGCACGAAAAGATGTGATCAAGACACTAAACACGAAGTCAGCAATGGCGATATAAAACTGTGACAGCTAGTGATTTCAGACTAGCAGATGGAACGCAATTCAGATGTTTCCACTATTCATGATGTTACCATAAACACGTGAAGTTTCACACTTCTCTTAACATTTCCTCTGCCTAAAATCTTTGAAATTCTCTTTCAACCGAAAGCTCTGTTGATTAGGCCTTCTTGTTACTTCGCTTCCAATGTTCTTCAATATTCATGAATACTACTTTCCTTTCCTTACGCCTTACCTGACAAATACAACAGTGAGCGGTATCCGCAGTGAGCATTTACAAGATCCAATATTTAATAAGCAAAATTTTACATCACACCAGCCGGCGCAAAGCACGACAGAGCTGTAATTGCGAGTGAGTAGCTATCAATTATAATGCGGATATGTTTTGAGAATGTTCCTTAAAATGTATCAGTCGTATTCCTACCCTTAAAGGTTCGTTTCTGAGTTAATAGAGAGAACCATGCGTGGTGTGTATTGCTACAGGAAGTACATTTTACAAACTCAGGACTGAAAAGGTTTTAGCACAGAATTTTTGAAGGACCAAGCTCCCTAGTAACACATTGGGGTATTAGAGTAGTACACATTGCTGAAAAGCAAGTAACCCTTCTATTTCTCAGGCGCTTGCTGGCAAGCACTTTCAAAGAAACACAGTTTTCGTTAATGGTACTTCTCCCCCATACATCAGTCTCTTACACAGTTTTTAGTTTTCTTTGAATGGACAAATCAAAACTCACATACCTAATCTTAATATTAGTAAGAAACGTATCATAATCCATGCAGTGAAGCTGTCATTCAAGAAGAAATGTTCATAGTACTGTCACTTAATAAGGCGCGAAAACTAGTATTTTTTTTTATTTTACACAACATTAATTAAAAAAAAAATAAAAAATAAAAAATAAAAAAAAAATAAAAAAAACCGTTTTTTTTATTTATTTATTTTTTTTTTTTACACAACATTAATTACCCACCTAGGGAGTACATGACCTTGTCGTTGGTGGTGGAGCTTGCGTACCCCAATGATCCTGAGAGCTATGCCGGCGGTAGCGTAGCTACTGGCAGGGCCACCCTTGCCGGACAGGTCGAAGGAGAGGGGTCAGACGAAGAAGTACTCCAGAAGAGGACCTCAACATCAAGAAAAATCCTCACTGGGCAGACGCAGCTCAAAAGCCGTAGAGAAGGCAATGCGTCTAGGGAGAGCAACCCGAAGAATCTGCCCTGCAAGTTTGGAGGCAGTAAGGTGGCAGCCCCACCACCAAACTATCCCTGCGTGGCGCCCGTAACGCAACCAGGGGAAACTTACTTTACTGACAACTCTCAAGAGAATAGCCGGACTGTAAATGAAGACAACAATGCTACGAAAAAGGATAAACGATCTAAGAAGACGGAAAAAATGAAAATCACAACCTGGAATGTTAGAGGTTTGATAAACAAAGAAATCCAACTAATAACCGAACTCGAAAGATTTGGAGCAGACCTATGCGTTGTAACAGAAACCAAGAAAAAGATGAAAGGCTCTAAGGAACTGGGAAACTACCTGATGTTTTACAGTGGAGTTCCACAAAACATTAGAGCAGCCGCAGGAGTAGCAATACTGATAAAAAAGGAATGGAAAAACAAAATTAATAATTATAACTATATTTCAGAGAGAATAATTAATATTAGAATAAAAATCCAAAGAGGATACATGACAATATTGGGAATATACGCACCAGAAGAGGGAAGGAAAGAAGAAAGCACATTATTCTATGATACTTTACAAAAACACATGAATTCCATAAATAAGAACGACTATATAGTTATTGCGGGAGATTTCAATGCAAGGATTGGAAACCAACCAATTGAAACAATAATGGGAACCAATGGAGAAGACACAAAAAATGAAAACGGAAAGACCTTAATTAATTTTGCAACATTTAACGAACTAAAAATTACAAACAGCTTCTTCAACCACAGAGAAATCCACAAATACACATGGGCGGCGAGAGGAACAAAATCCATAATTGATTATGTATTAGTTAACTCTAAGTTGACATCCCTAGTTACTGATACACGAGCATATAGAGGTTTTGATGTATTCTCAGACCACTATATAGTAGGCACTAAAATAAATATCCCAGCAAGATGGATAAGAAAGAGAACAGACAAAAACAAAACTGACAAAATATACTTCAAAACACATTTGCTACAACAAGACAGTATAAGGAAATTATACTGCACAAGACTGCACAACTACTTAGACCAAAGAGCAGTAAGTTTAAATGTAAATGAAGAATGGGAAGACTTAAAGCAATTGATGATAAAAGTAGCAACAGAAGTTTTGGGAAAAAGAAGTAGAAGATCTAAAAAGAAAGGAATACGAATATGGAATGATGAGATAAAAACCATCATTGAAGATAAGAAAAGGGCTTATCTAAAGTACTTGCAAACACAATCCGTACAAGATAGGATAACGTATAAGCATAAATGTGCATTAGTTAAAAGAGAAGTTCGAAAATTAAATAGAGAAAGTTGGGATAGATACATAAGTGAAATCGAATATGATATACATGGAGCCCAAAATAAAGCGTACAAAATTCTAAAACATCTAAATAAAGACGAAAAAGACACTGTACAAATAAATAATATACCCGAAAAGCAATGGCTGAGATACTATAAGGAATTGTGGACTTCAAACACACAAGAAGAAGAACTCGCAGAACAAGAATTTGCAAACGTAGACCCATTAGAAATGAACGAACTCGAAGAGATACTTATAAATTTAAAGAACAAAAAATCTCCAGGTAGCGATGGACTGAATATAGAATTATTCAAGTATGCACCTTCACAAATCAAACTTAGGTTTCTCTTCATACTAAATATATGTTGGAATACATATCAAATCCCAGAAGAATGGAAGAAAGCCATTATACACCCAATATTTAAGAAAGGAAATAGACAAGACTGTAGCAATTACAGAGGAATTAGCCTATTAAACTCTGCCTACAAAATCTATGCAAAGATAATTACTAGGAGATTAAATAAAATAAGTAATAACCTACTTTCGGAATTCCAAAATGGATTCCGAAAGGGACGTTCATGCGCATATAGCATACTTATTGTACAACAATTGATCGAGAAAAGACGCGAATATAATCTTCCTACCTATATCCTGTTCATAGATTTTGAAAAGGCCTTTGACAAAGTCTCTCGGAATAAGTTATGGAGTATTATGCGTAATAGTGGATACCCTAACCACATCATAGAAACCATCAAAAGCTTATATTTTAAAACCACTATCAGTATTGACAAAGGAACAGCGAACAACCTAAATGAATATACAAACCAAGGAGTCAAACAAGGGTGCCCGATGTCCCCGACCCTCTTTAATATATATATCGATCATATTATTCAAGAATGGCAAAGTAAACTAACCACACATTTTAAAATAAGCAATACAATTTTAAACACTACTCTTTTTGCAGATGACCAGGCCATTTTTAGTACTTCAGAAGACGACCTACAGAGAGCTGCCCATTACCTCGAGTTAACAGGGAAAAATTATAACTTGAAGATATCAACCTCTAAAACGAAAACAATGGCATTCCAGGGGAAAAACCATATCAGATGTAAAGTAGTGATAAACGAAAAAAGTATTGAACAAGTAAACAACTTTAATTATTTAGGATTTAACATCTCATACTGCGACAAAAAAGATATAAACATAAAGATCCAAAAATTCCAGAAATTGTGCGGTACTATACGCAGAGCACTAAGACAAAAGACCAGACAAGACACCCAACTAAAATTTTACAAAACTATGGCAGTCCCAATGCTAACTTATGGATGCGAAAACTGGACAGTCAATAGGTCAGACAGAAGAAAGATCGAAGCGGCAGAAATGAGATTCCTAAGACCATTAGCAGGATATACACTACTAGATCACAAGAGAAATGAAGACATCAGAGGTGAACTACAGATCTCCAGCATACTGGAGAAGATCGACTCAACGAGGAAGAACTGGTTCGAACACCTAACCAGAATGCCACCAGAACGGCTTCCCAAGACTATCCTCGAATACAAACCAAAGGGGAAACGATCCAGAGGCAGACCCCACACAAGATGGAAAGAGACTCTTGAGAGCGGAACGGGCCACTAGGCCCAAACCCTGTTGCTGATGATGATGATGATGATGACAACATTAATTACAGAACTAATCACGAACTTATGCAGTTTTATGAAAGGGTCCAAAAAAATTGAAACTTCAGTGGAAGCAATAGAAATCGAACCTCTGCCATCTTAACAAATGCATTCTGGATCGATGTTTTCAAACAAATTGGAAACATTTTTAAGAATATTTTGAAAACGTCCGTAAGGCTCTAAGTCCCCCCCCCAAAAAAAAAGATTGATTGGAGTTCGCAAGGTTTCGATTTGGGCCAGATCGATCCGAGAATATTTATTTTGGAAGAGATTCATGAATAGTATGGAACTAGCACATGTTTTTACCGTTATTAATTAAATACATAGAGAAAAATTAGAATCGTGTTTGAGAAAATAATTATTTACGATTGCCCAAATTTCACGCAAAAGTAGGCACAAACCACATACATTTTTGAAAATTTGTATACAACAGTATTTTACAATCTTCCTCAAAATCAATCTTTTGTCAAAAAGTGCTTTGGAAGAAGGTGAATCTTTAACACAAAAATGCTCAATTAATAATGAAAAGTTTTGAAATTTGAATAACTTCTGTGACATCGAATACGGTTTAACGATACATACGATACGATACATTTTTTCAAAAATCCATGTCATTATTTGTCACATGATGAATAAATTCGACAACATGCATTAGGCAGGAATATTGACGTGTGATTTCAGAGAGGAAGTTATGTTGGAATGATGAGCAAACCAGGGAAAATGTTTTCAATTAAAATAGTGAAAAACATCGTTGCACTCGATCAAAGGATTTGTTTCGTAGATTGATATATTAGTGATTCCGGGTGCGTAAACTGTAAGGTCATTGGTCCCGTATGTGTAGTGTATGTTTGTTATCGCGGATGTGGCAGTAATCTTCCCCCGGTGATTTGCGAGGTCCAGCGGCAACCTACGTGTCGGCTTGGGGGGATATTCCGAACTAGGTTTATCCCGCCATCGGGACACTGCCCCAACCAGGGCAAGGTCTAAGCCCACGACTGTTCTCCCGGTATGTCTGCTAGTGTAATAGACGTAAGTGCATATGCAAGGCCTGAGAATAGGACAAGGAAGAGGAAGGAAGGATCGCGCGCGGCCCTTCACCTGTTTATTAGGATTCTGCTCCGGCTTTCACCTGGTGTTGATCGGAGAAACCACAGAAAACTACCTATAAGAGCAGCCAGTCGGTAAAATTCTCCTCCATACAGCGGCTGAATTCGACCTAGCTGAGAAGCTAGTGTCGAAACCCTGCCACCGCCGGGACTCGAACCTAGGAACTTCCGATCAGAGCCACTGCAGTGATATCAACTAATGCTCTGAGCCACCTAAGCTGGCGGTTTGTATCATAAATAAAACAACAGTTAAATATTGTTGTAAATATGTACTTTTAATGTACTTAATGTATTATCTTAAATGTCTCTTTCCTGGATAATTTAAATTCAATTTTTCCTCGTTTTAATTTTTTTTAGTTCCGTACGCTTCAATTTTAGTGATTTATTTTGATGGATGGAGGTTGATTGGTTTTCTCTGATGTTACGAGTACAATACATAGTTGGAAGGGATTGACGGCTTACTTCTTCATGGTTTCTAAAGAGCATTAAAATAAATTGGAACAACTTATTCTCTAAGAAGCATGATCATCCTATGGTTGTAGATAGTATTTAAAAAAACATAGTATTTGAATGTAAGGACATTAATTGAAATATATTTCGTAACTGTGATCTTCGTTTACAATATTTTGTAAAAGATTTCAATCAGAAAGATTATCTACAAGGCAGTCTCTTTGACAGAATGCTTTCGTCTCGCTACCCAAGGTTCACTAAATTAGTATCCGAAAATGCGTCTACCCGAACTCTACTGATCATTTGCTTAGGTTAGTCACAGAGTTCTTCCACATCCTGAAAATAATAACCATGAAACGAATACTGGCATGTTTAAATAAACAGAGAGGTTGATAAAAGAATATACAGAAAATGTCAATTTTCGATTCGGTGTTAGTAGAGTGTAATTTACTCTACTGATCATTTGCTTAGGTTAGTCACAGAGTTCTTCCACATCCTGAAAATAATAACCATGAAACGAATACTGGCATGTTGAAATAAACAGAGAGGTTGATAAAAGAATATACAGAAAATGTCTGTGAATCGATTCGGTGTTAGTAGTGTGTAATTTATATAGTGCGAGAACGTACGAAATAAGAGAGCAAAGAGTAACCTTTCGTGACGTGACAGACACGCAAAGGCATTTTGTGCGAGTAACATTGGAGTGACGTTACCGTGCATTACGATTTGTATTGATCCGGTCAAATAAATATGAAGCCTCTCAACAAACGAGGAGAGAAAATGGAGGTTTCTTATTAAAGATAAATTTTTGACGTGGATTTAAATTACTTTCGTTAAACCAATTACGTGACGTCGCGTAGAATAAGTATGTACGTAAAGAACCGAATGTCTTAGTGACAATTTCCTGTAAAAGGAGATGGAAATGTCAACGTATTACTGAAAGTGAAAAGGGAATGTTCAGTTTAAGTCAAGTTAGAGTAAGTTGCAGAGTCACAACTGTTTTGTAATGTCAGTAAACTCTTTTTAAACTAGGTATTACGCTAAATTTAATGTTCATGATTTTCGAATAGTATATAAAACTGTTAGGTGTCAATATCTAATATTGTTTTGCCTCAAATTTTTATTTTCATTATTAATCACCAGATTTACAAAAGTATGTCAACCAGAGAAATGGATCTAAGACATACTGCGATTACATGTTCACGTATTGTAATATTCATACGAGTATAAATATCCTTTTCGGGAAATACACAACTCTTATCGGTATTCACATGATTTGATAGTCAATCGAACAACTCACTCCATTCTTGTCTCCAAATACACAGATAAGGTAGAGTTTTCTCTATCTGAATGCTTATGTTAAGACCATAATGAACATACATACCTTCTAATTAAAACAAAATCTATGTTAATGTTTAACAGAGCTTATTTTTGTGTTTAATAGATTAATGTCTAAAAATCCAATGTAATCTAAAAAGCATGGTTATTTAATACCCTAGAAAGAATTTGATGTTTCTTATTTTTTATCATTAATAACACACGAATTACATTATTTTGCACCTTTTTAAATTTTCGAAACTCAGGAAAAATAGACATGAAAAATGGATGCAGACAATACTATTTTTCTTGAATACTAAGCAAAGGTATAGAATCATGCTTAACAATGTCATTGTCAGAAAAAAATAAAATTAAAACAAAAAATGGCCGCAAATATCTATATTACTAAATTCCGACGCACGCAGAAATTCAAAGAATGTTATTCAGCCTGCGGCCATCTCAGAGATAAAAGAGATAGCTATATAGTTTCGATAAACACCAAAGAAATCGAGGAAGATTGAAAAACAGTGTCACTGAAAAATGCAAATATTTCGATGTGTCATTCCACGTATTCTACTTTTGTGCGCCCCCAACTGAATTGCTACACTGCTTTCGACACGGCTGACGTCCTGTGATATCAAGACTTCCAGGAAGAGATTGTTCGCCTTTAAATGTTAGCTATTCATTAGTTGCGATATAAAACAGCAAAGTTTTTTATATTATTAAGTAAAGTACAGTCGGACTGTTTATGTACCTACTATATTACGTTATTGCAGTATACCTGATGACTGTTTTGTTAAAATATATAATTTATTGCGGTGTATTACGAAAGTATTTTATTTGTCCTTGAGGAGTGTGCATACTAGTTTTTAGGAAACCAATGTGTTGTTTTGTTCATCAGCATTTAGTTGCTGCGGGCCACTAGAGTGATATAAATCTCAATACACTCTTCGACATTGTTTTGCTTTTGTTTTACAGCATGAAGTTACTTTCTATTTTATATTCCACAATGGACGAGCAAAGTCAAAAATGTCCATTTCATGGTCACAGGTAAAATCATTATTCAAGTTTACTCTTTGTTTTCACATTTCAAATAATATATATATCTGCTTTAACAATTAAATTTGCCCTTTCTTTTTACATTCTTCCTTGTTTTCTCCTTTTCTGGTATTCATATGTTTCACTCTTTCCTTTTTTCAGAAAAACTAGTAGTTCCACAAGAGCACACATTTCTAACTTATTTAACAATGGCAATTTTCGCAAATTTTGAGAGTCTATGGAAGATGATACTCTGCTAATTTTAGCGCCCTTTATCTCTACAGAAAATTGAAAGTAAAATACGTGAAGTCGTTTCTGAGGAAAAAAAATCAATTTTATAAATTTCATTGCTTACAAGCAGAAATTACGAGAAAACGGGTAGTTTTTTAAAAAGATTGTACATGAACTATTTTAAAGATCATTTTTAAACACATTGAATTTTAGCAAAAAGCTCTGTCATCAATATTTTATTTTGGATTTGTTAATTTTTAATATTTTTAAATACAGAGTTCGACGAAAATAGGACCAACACCAATTTTTTATCGCCCTTTACTAGAAAAACATTTACAAAAAAATTGTACCCGTTTTAAGAAATAATTATTTAAAATTTGCCTGTATACCAGGCTAAACCTGCACTTATTTCTGTAAAATTGTAAGTGTCCTTATTGCAAAATATGCTTTTGAACAACAGATATAACTTTTTTCTAATAAATTATTCAATATTATAGATTGTAAGAAGAAGTTTAAAAAAATAGAAAATTAAGATATTTCAATGAAAATGACATCGACCCCATTTTAAGCACCCTTTTACGCAAACCGGTGCAACATTTAATCAAAAAATTTTGAGTCATTTTGGAGAAGAGGTCGATTATAGCGGCGTGCAAAGTGATCCCCAAAAGGACGAAAACTGGTTTGAAGCTCGCAGGGTCTCGAGTTCGTTCAGATCGAACGAGAAAACCAATTGCGGAGAAAACCGCCTGAATGTTTCAGGCGTTTGCGGATACCGCAGACGGACAGAGAGACCCTTTGTCGTCTATCTATTTTTCGGTATCTGGGAGCCACATAACATGGATTCTGACTACACAAGGTTGCGGGGAACTCATCTGCTGTATCAAGGAAAACGATCTTACTATTCTTCGTCCCCAGTTCCCGACAATACGAGTTGTTCTTTTGTCTCAAAATTGTAGACTTCCTCCGCAGTCTTACAATACTTCCAATTACTGTGTTAAACATAGGAGGAAAGTAACACGTCCACTTTATCTTTTCCAATAAATTTTAAAAAATTGAACAAATTTTACACTTTCCAACACAGTCTTTAACTCAACGAATAGAGAAGTATTTAATGTATTGTAAGGCATCTTGAAAATAGAATTATAGGTAAAAACAATAGAAGAATGAAGTTTTTGTCAAATGGACGTGTCAGCTTTGGAATGTATGTTGTTCATTTGTAATCAGTGGGCGAGAAACTAAAGAGCTGAATGCATCGTTTCACATACTAACCACGGGCAGACTTTCACCTAGATACAGTAAACAGCTGCTTAAGCGCTCAATCTCTGAGAGGACTCCAGATGATAGTAATGCAATATAATAGGGATCCCAAAGCAATTTTTTAGTTATTATTAATGATATATTTATTACTATTTTTATAATATTATTTACTGATATATTTATTATAATTAGTATTAATATTATTGCTGCCAGAAACACTTTGTACGTAACATAAAAATGAAGTTGAATTCTATCCAACTATGAAAAAGGTCTTTTTAATAAAATTGAATAATATGGTACTTAAAGTGCAATTGAAATATGAAGTACATCTTTGTTAATGAATTTAACTAATAGTGACAACAAATTTGTGCTAGAGATCATAAGACCCGATAAAAGTATCGCAAATCGGAGCACCAAACATCCATCAACCCAGTGAAACGAATCGCGCACAGCCCAGCGCAGCAGAGATCGCGCGGGCCCTCCGTGGGCGCGGCGAAGCGCCCGTGCCGCCCCCGCCCGGTGGAGCGATTCAACGCCGGCAGAGGCCGCGGCGCGGGTTCGTCCGACGGGGCACAGATGGCAGCACAGCGCGGCGGCTCAGGGAGGCGGGCTGTGTGACGCCCAACGCTTCAACAAGTAGCGGCGACAGCGACCGGGGCGGGGCGGGGCGGGGGGGGGGCTGGACGGGGCGGGGCGGGGGGGGCTGGACGGGGCGGGTTGGAGCGGAGCGGGGCGGGGCGGGGCGGGGCGGGGCGGGGCGGGGGGCGGGGCGGGGCGGGGGGCTGGACGGGGCGGAGCGGAGCGGGGCGGAGCGGGGTGGGGCGATGCGGTGCGGGAGCGGGATTGGGCGGGGGCGGGGAGGCGGAGTGGCGGGACGGGAGGGGAAGCGGGGCGTTGACGGAACGATGAGGGGGCGGGGCGGTGTCGGGGGGCGGTGTCGGGGTCCGGGTCGGGGTGGCAGTGTGGCGGGGTAAAGCGGGGTGAGGCGGGGGTGAAGCGGGGTGGAGCGGGGCGGAGCGGGGTGGGGCGGAGCGGGGTGGGGCGGAGCGGGGTGGGGTGGGGCGGAGCGAGGTGGGGCGGAGCGGGGCGGAGCGGGGCGGAGCGGGGTGGGGCGGGCAGGAGCGGGGTGGTTAGGGGCGGGGCGGTGTGGGGTGGGGCGGGGTGAGGCGGGGTGGGGCGGTGCGGGGCGTGATGGCGTGGGGCGTGATGGCGTGGGGCGGGGTGGGGCGAGGGTGTCTCAAGGGATGCGGCAGGGCGCCAGGGAGTAAACCGGCAGGAAAGCGGGCAGAGACAGATTAGTGCAGGCTGGAGTAGCCTTGTAGCCTTAGATTTCAACGGCTGAGAGTTTCACATACGATACACTAAAGAAGATGAAATCAAAGGAAATGATATCGGCAGGATGACCATCGGGTGACGGGTCGTCCATAAATTACGTATCGTTAAAGAGTGGGGAAGGGTTTTGAGGCAGCGTTACGCTGTGTTACGTAGGAGAAGTGGGATATTAGTTTACTGTTACGTAACATCGATATTTACTTATTTTACTTTTGAAACATTTATTGAAATAAATCATATTGAGTATCGTACTAAAACTTTTACAAATTAACTAATTAATTTGTTTTCAAATCATAAAAATTAAATTAATAGATGTAAATTGTTCCAATAAACGGAAATATTTTTTATAACTTTTATCCAATCTGCAATATTACAAAGGAAATATTATAAACTGATATATAGAATATTCTAGAATCCAATTAAACTGGTTCTGTATGCTCTCATCCTTGCGTCTTCCATGACGGCGTGAGCACAGCTTATGATAAATTTACTCGCCTTTACGTTCTTCCTTCACTCGAAAATTGCCTTAAATCTTATTGTTAGGCGCAGTCAGCATCGCCAACTTATTCCAACTTTAATTACCATAAATTTTAATATACAACACAAATAAAATGAATACAAATTGTACTACGGTGCTATTATTTATTTTTACTTATTGCATTTACAGGGGAGGGATGTCCAAATGTTCCGAAAGTATTTAGAGAGGAGATTTGAAGCTCACGTTATGGGTGCGTTACAGTGGGGATCATCAAAATGAATACCTCCACTGTATTTTGAATATACTCCAATTTTGCATATCCCTATCCATACTCCGTGGAGAATGGATAACACTTCAAATTTGCCTTACATATTGTATGGATGGCCCTTTTTGAATAAGAAAATTCTAAATATACCATGTTGAAGATGGGCAGGCTGGGAAAGATAAGCCTCTCTATATACCTAGAGACGTATGACAATTGTTGTAAATTTATGAGACAATTGTCACAAAACTCTGTAAGTAGGGTGCTCTCGGATATCCAGTCGGGCATCAAACATATTGAAGACGAATATTAGCTTAGTTTATAGTGGCGTAGGGAACACATTACTGCAACACACATTAAAAACGCGCTTAACTCGGAAACTTCACGTCCTAGTCTTTTAAAAACTGTAGAGGACTGTTGTGGGAATGATAATGGGATAGGTGAGGATTATAGGAGATAAGTGTTTATGATTCTTAAGCAGTACTCTACAAAATGAGCCCTATTTGATTTTTTCTTTCATTTTTGTATCTTTAGCTACTACTAATCCATTTCATGTGTGTCCACCACTCCATTCAATGTATGTCCAGAAACGTGCAGAAACCCGTAATCTCTGAACAAATAAAATACCAGAATAGAGACAAAATTAATAATCTACGATAAAACTGAAGTGAATGTTTTAGTTTCCATGAAATTTAATCCAATCGCTTAGCATAATTAAAATGTTTACTCATCTACACTGCATGAATAATTACGCAACGCACGCTCCACCGAAGGGCGCAAAGCTGAGAACCAGGATGAGGTTTTATATATTTTTTATAAAGATTTACACAGTGTGGAATGTTCGCACACATCCTGCTAGTACGTATTAAATATATTGAGGTTGAGTTGTTTTCAGACGAGTCCTACCAATAAAGGACAATAAAGGATACTGAAACAAACAAGACTTACAGTCACAGCATGCGCACAACCGGGTACGCTAAGTTAGTAACGAAAGCGCGCTCCACTCGCCAAGGCCAGCACTTAATGGAACAGCTGCTAATCTGCGAAACTTTCCAGTTGGCATTGGTCTCCTAGATCCTTATCAAAATATAAAATTTTCTTTTACTGCGAATTCCTGTCATCAGGAATATTACTTGTTTTTTTCAGCTTAACCTTCTATTGCTCCCTTGTTACATGTACGTAACCATATTTCTGGCCAACTCGTATTTGCATCTTTGGCACTAATTTGCAATTTTTATTTCAATGGACGGAGACATCCTAAATGAAACATGAAGCATGTTTTTTTTTCATTCCTGATTGCTAGATGTCGAATTAGCCGAGATCGCTAAGGCATAAAACACTCCTGGCCAGGTCGTACGAAAGACTGGCGTCAGTTCGAATCTTCATCTAAAGCAGTGCTTAACTGCTATATGCCTCTAGTTAAGTCGGAGGATGAGGCCGTAGTTAAAACAAATGGATGGAAAACGATGGGCCCTAAACGATCATGCAGGAAAACAGATGGGGCCGAAAATATATTTTTAGCCGCATCGTACAAAATTTGAATCGTTTATTTCAGAAACTCGTCAAACGCCAAATTCCTCATTTCGAGAAAACTGAGGTAAGTCCCCCAATTTTTGAGATTTTTCTTAATATTTTTTTATTAAATGTGTTAATTAATTAATATTTTTCATGTAAATATGCACTAAACGACGTGTCAATTCGTATCCTTCTGGAACAATAATCCGTCGCTAAAGTGTGTTTTAGATTTTTGCGTTTGACAGGTTTCTGAAATAAATGATTCATTTGGTCTCTATGAACATTCTATTACACTTTTGTACGCTTAGCTCGTCCGGGTGGTGATGGTTTTTCTCCTCCACCGGCACAAGAGATTAAGATCTGACCTTCACATCAGCTAGCACATTTCCTCTTCAGGTATCTCTCGCAGCGGGGCACCGCGCCAACCGAGCGACGCGGTAAGCTTCCGACTGTCGCTCCCATATTTGTAATAGAAAAGAGCATATACGTATGGGATGGTATGTCCTCAGAGCGTGGCACCGCCCCAGCAGGGGCAAGCTCTATATTATCGACCGGTCTCCCGGCATGTGCGGTAGTGTCCTGCATGTAAGTGTGTGTGGAGTAGCGAGTAGGAAATGGCACGCAAGAGAAAGAAAAGATCACGCACGGTTCGAGGACCGTTTGTTAGGGTACTGCATTCCCCTGGTGTTGATCGGCGAAATCACGGAAAACAACCGATCAGAGCAGCCGGCTGCTAGAATTCTCCTCCAGACAGCAGTTGAATTCGAACTAGCTCTATATGTATGCCAATGTCGAAAATACACCATTTACGTGACGTTGAAAAGTGCTGCAGTGACAGAAGTCTTGCAGGGTGAAAGTTCTGGCAATGGCGGCTCATGTCTACGAAGTTAGATAAAAAACTGGTAGGACGATGGAAAATTAGGCATGCTTATCTTAATAATTTAAATCGCTTATTTCTTGTGCATTAAGTCGCCCATCGCGTTGCAGGCGATGACAGCCTGCACCGCGATAATCGGCCAACGCTCGTTGACTGTTAGCAACTCAATTGCTCGCGCGAATCCCCACACAGGTAGAATTCCAGTCGTGTTCCACTACGGTGCAACGACAACGACATCCAACTTCACGAGCAATCTATCTTATAATACTCTCAAAACCCTAAATGAATTCTCGCTTCTGGGTTCGAGGCGAGGCGTCTCACACGCGCATGCGTCACGCGATACGCCACCTGGCTCCGGTACGATGCGTTTCTCTTCCGGGACTCTTGGCAAGAGAGGCACGTGTCGCGAAGTGGTGAGGAGTTGGAAACATTTTCAGGACGAGGAGGATATTAAGTACGACGCAAGTCCCTCCGCTCGCAGTCGGAGTGCTTGGAGAATGGCGTGCGGGTAGGGACGCTGCGCTGATGAAGGTTGCCACGGGCCATCAGCTCTGCATCCGAAGAGAGGAAATCGTAGTAGAAGCGATCTCGGGATACAACACGCGCACGGTGAGAGAGCACCTGGTGGCGCGCGAGTACCAACCGGTTGCACGCACCAGAATGAGAGCCACCAACGTTCCCCACTCCCCCATCAGGAGAGCTCAGTGTAATGGTGAAATTGAAACAGCTCCGCACCCTAAGACAGAAAAATCGTAGTAGAAGTGATTTCGAGCTACTACATGCACACGGCAAGAGTACACCTGGTAGCGCACGAATACCAACCGGTTGCACGCACCAGGGCCACCAACTCTCCCCCCTTCCACATCAGGAGAGCCAGCAGAACCAAGTGTCATTGTTAAATTGAAACAGCTCCGCTTCCTAAGAGAGAAAATTGTAGTAGAAGCGATCTCGGGCTTCTACGCGCACACGGCACCTGATGACGCACGAGTACCAACCGGTTGAACGCACCAGTGCCACCAACACTCCCCCTTCCCCATCAGGAGAGCCAGCAAACCCAGTGTAATTGTGACATTGAAACAGCTCCGCGCCTTAACAGAGAAAAATCTTAGTAGAAGCGATCTCAGGCTACTACACGCACACGGCAAGAGTGCACCTGGTAGCTCGCGAGTACCAACCGGTTACATGCACCGGAATAAGGGCCACCAACGCACCCCCTCCCCCCATCAAGAGAGCGCCAACAGAACCCAGTGTAGAGAACATGTCATTAAATAAACTGTTTACATTTTTTTGTACCCCATCCTGTATAGAACTGAATTTCATGGTTCCATGTGTTAGTTTTAGTCATTTTCATTTGTTTAGGTTAGATTGTACATGTCCTCATAGTAAATCATCGAATAACACTAATGAATGTTCTTCACAAGGTATTCATGTGGCATTATAAACGAGTACGACATACAAATAGACCCCCTATTATTGGTGTTGAAGCCATAAAATTTGTAAAATGGGACGTTTGTTGCCTTCCAAATACACTGAAGATTACAGTCTGTCTAAAATACCCGAGAAAACATTCATATCTACAGTGGAATCCGCTGGGGAAATGTACAGATGTTATGTTCAGGAATGCAGTGAGAAACATCTGATAACGGTAGATTTTCTGATCAGCTAAATGTTCTATAAATAAAGCTTCACACACATTATGAGGTGTTCAATACGTGGTAGAACATAGGTTTCAACAGACACATGCAAGTTTTGTGTTGCTTGTAGACTGATCATGAAACGAAAGGTGAAGGATCTCGTTTGACTGACATAGGAAAATTGTGTAGTGTTAAATAAACTTAAAAACGAACAGTGAACATTTAATTTTAGAAATTTATATTTTTCATTGCTTCAAAAACTATTTAGAACTAATTTAGCAGATTTCATTATTTTAGAATTGTAGAGGGAAAAATGTTGCTCAACAAATGGTTGGAATTAAATGTCAGAAGATTGTTTCTAAGCGGTTAACACTACGTATCCAACGCCGCGATACTAAAGGCCTTTTCACAATGTAAAAGTAAACATAAGCATAACGCATAGACGTAAACATTAACATAACTGATTGACTGAAGTATTTACAATGTCTGACGTAAACGTAAGCAAAATAAGAGTTTCTATTGGCTGCAAGACTTTCTGGTTTACTTTTGTTTGGATGTGAGAATCAATTTCGAGGTATCGACTGTGTCCATGTCCCATATGGCGTTAGTTCGTCTATCGACTTCGCTTCTCTTTAGATTTTCGATTTTGAGTTCCCGTACTGTGATTGGTTCATTTCTTATGTCTTACTGAAGCATACGCACACAAGCTTGCAAGCTAAGTTAACGTCTTACGTGATATGCTCATGCATCAACGCATTGTGAATGTCTGCTTATGGACGTAGACCTAACTTTTATGTAAACGCCAAGCTTATGTTTATGTTTGCATTGTGAATGGCCCTTTAAAGTACACATAAAAAAGCTTATTAGCAGGAGGTCGCAGAAGATGTTTTCGACGAACCACGCGTGAAAGATGTGGAATTGAGTGGCTGCAAACACACGCGTTTGAAGGCAAGTAATCGAGAAAATCCGCACTGCAGCAGAATTCAAAGGGCCGTGGACCAGAAAATGCGAGTTGCTGATCGCGCGAAAACACTCGATACGTCTTGACCAGACGACGATCAACCATCGAAGGCCAAAAAGGGACCATGCCACGGGTTAGACGACGTGATTCCCTATCTAGAAAAAAAATTATTAAGATTAATTTAGAAGAGGATCTCATCGTAGCTAAAATTAACGTTCTGTTTTGTTCAGAAATAAACATGAAATAAAAATAAAATAATTTAGTCTTTATAAAAACCAAACTCTAAATCGTATTACAAGCCAGTTTATGCTTCTATCATCTCACATTCACGGTCCAGGCACGAGATCTCAGAACGAAATTATCAACTCTTATCTTTTGTTTGGATTTTCCCCTCTCAGTTGCCTTGGAGAAGCGGGAATTTATTTTTCTTTCGAGATATTTTTCTTGTCTGGCGCTCGTAGCCTCTTCTGTAGTCGGGGCTACGTCGCGCCCTGACTCGCCTCATAACAACAGCCAATCGCTACAGCGGCCGCCTTCTCAGGGCTGGCGTGTCCCGAAAGCGCGCGCGCCCACTTTTAAATGTCCCAACACATCTACGACATCAAGAATATTATGTCCCTAACAATATGAAATTAATATTTAGGTAGAGCGAAAAATGTATTTTCTTTTATTGCGACATCACAAGATGAAGATATGGCCATGATATAATACATCACAATAGGAGAAACATTACGAAAGTGACAACACGTGAATAATTGAGAAACTTACGGGAGAGCAAACCCATTTGGTGACAGGATATAAGAGTGTGTTCGTCTTTGAAACGAATTTTATGAAAATGTTTCTCACCAATGATAAATGCTAACACCATCACTTTTTATACGAAGGTAGGAACTTGTTTATCACTTTACATTTAAAAATGAGTTCATATGAAATTGTTAATCAGAAATATCTACACTATGTAATCAAATGTATTCGGACATGTGGCTGAAAATTACTTTTCCCTTCGTGACGCCCTCCATCGATAATGCTGGATTTCAATAGTTTTGGCCCATCCTAAGCCATTTTCGCAGGCATACTTTCAATCAGGTGCAGGAAGGTTTCTTGGGGAATGGCAGCCCATTCTTCACGGAGTGCTTCACTGAGGAGAGGTATCGATGTAGGTTGGTGAGGTGTGGCACGAAGTCGGCATTCCTAAACATCCCAAATGTGTTCGATAGGATTCAAGTCAGGACTCTGAGCAGATCTGTCAATTAAAGAGATGTTACTGTCGTGTAACCACTCCGCCACAGGCCGTACAGTATGAACAGGTGCTCGATCATGTTGAAAGATGCAATTGCCATCCCCGAATTGCTTTTCAACAGATGGAAGCAAGAAGGTGTTCAACGTATGCATCAACGTATGCCTGTGCCGTGGTATTGCCACAAAAAACAAGGGATGCAAAACCACGACCACACCATTGGATGTGTGGTCGACTGGACGACCAACACGTTTGGATGTGTCCGGATACGTTCGATCACATAGTGTATATTTTCCCCTCTAAATGTGAAGATGTAGGTTCTTCCGAATCTACGAAAACCGTCCAACTACATGACGATCCATTCGGAAGCCTTCAGCAGGGAGTGTGCGCAGCCTCGGCGACGCTGTCGGCCCAATCTCTCCCGTATTGAAGCATGGCCGGCGCAGGGGCGGAGGTAGGGCGCAAGGGCGTGCGCTGTGGCCGGGCCCTCGGCGACGCAGGCTAAGTGCCCTAATGAAGACATGTATACACGCGGGCTCGTGGTGCGGGGCGCGGGGCGCTGAGGTCAAGTGCCGGGCGCCCCGCCCCCAACCGCCCCGCGCGCGCCCCCCACAGTTTGTCACACTTTCTGCCGCTGGCTGTCCTCGGCGCTGGGCCCTGCTGCGGTGGCCCGCGTGTCACCACGCTAATTTTAGGCGGCGTGCGTACGCGCCAGGGAGCGGGCTAGACGCAGTGCGGGCGGGCGGTAGGCATGGCGGGACGGGGTGGGGCGGGCGAGCCAGGCAAGGCAGTCGAGGCGGGGGAGGCGCGCGGGGCGGGGGGCGTGCGGGGCGGGCGTGCGGGGCGGGCGTACGGGGTGGGGCGTGCGGGGCGGGCGTGCGGGGCGGGGCGTACGGGGCGGGGGACGTGAGGGGTGCGGGGCGCGGAGGGGCGTACGTGGCGGGCAGGGGCATGCAGGGCGGGGGGCATGCGGGGCAGGGTACGTACGGGGCAGGGGGTCGTGTGGGGCGGGGGTGCGAGCGAGGCGGGGGAGCTGGCGGGCGTTCTAAGGGGGCCGGGGGGGGCGGGCGGGGAGACATTGGGAGGGCGTGGCGGGACGGGAAGGAGATGGAGGGGCGTGGGCGGGTGGGGAGGGCGTGGAGGGACGGGGAGGGCGTAGAGGGACGGAGATGGCGTGGAGGGGCGGGCGGGGAAGCGAGCTAGACGCAGCCAGTGCGTGCGTGCGTGCGTGCGCGCGCGCGTTTGGGCCGCGATGACTCACGGAGCAAAGCCCCCGAAATTATATTCATATCTTAAAAGCGGAGGCGGCCCTGCCCTGCTTGCGCAGAAGCTAATGAAGCTGCTCTCTGGGCCTCGGGGGAGGACTGGCTGCCCGCGGCGGCGTCGGATTTCACGCGCCTGCCTCGACAGGGCACGTGACAAATGTCAAGAACGGACTCCCATCACTCATAATGTGCTTAAACGGTAGATGAAGTAAGCGGTTAAAGAATTTATTTCAGTAATTCGCGTACTCCAAACCAAGACTTACTTGTACTTTTATAAGTTTTTGATTGTACTTTCTCGTCTTACTACGTATGTAGTACAGAGACTGAATTGTATTTGCGCGGTGCAGAGACTGAATTGTAACGACCCACAACAGAGGGCGTTGCTTTGACAAGCAACTGGTCACGGCGGGGTGGGGCGGGGCGGGCCAGACAGACGTGAGGTGATTATTAACGGGGACTTGTGGCGCTTTGAGCGGTGGCTGACGGGAGTAAATGATGGCTGACACTGGAAATAAAGAGCCGTGGAATGCAAATACCAAAACAGAAAGAGCAACTATGAATAAAGAAGAACAACTATTCAAAACTTTGTTAGTAAAGAGATGGATGAAACGAACGGTCGTATTAGTTGTTCTTGAGAAGAGAGTTACAATATCAGTTAGCATTAAAACTTTGAAAAAATCACTATCAGCCAGACGTGTTTTTAAAGCCACTATTATTGCAAGCAACATATACTTGTAAAATTTTCGATTGATATGATTAGGGCTTAATTAGCAATAAATCATTTTGTTACAATTAGTTCTTTAATAAATATCATGTACTTTTATTTCAAAATGTTTTAGTAGTTTTCGAGCAATTTTGAGTGAAACAAGGCAAATATATTTTTTTTCAATTGTCTCAAAAATGTCCAAATTTTGTCCTAATTTTGTTCTACAGATGGTGCTAAATGTACTGTATCTGATGACATAAAAGCCATTTTGGTGTATTGTTTTGTATAAAAAATACACGAATGGAATTTTTTGACGTGTCACTTACATCGTAACATTACTACCGATTTGCATACATTACTGAATTTGTGACTGAAACGCTTCAAATGATGACTTAGGTTTCTCTAAAATCAAAACTTATGTGAAAATGAGTTCAAAATTCCACATTTTCAGAAACACTCGAAGGACGATTTCTCAAAAACAGTTCCAAAATTTGTCTATAAATATTTTGTACGGAGAATTCTAAATGCACTACATAACATGTCATAACGTAATTTTGATAGATGTATTTGATATACCAAAAAGTTCATAAATGTATTAATTTAAAAATTTCTCACGTCATTAATATTTACAATACCATCGATTTGTTAATGCATTTATCATAAGTGCTTCAAATGATTTCCGATGAAGTTTTTCGAAAAGTCTAAAGGTTTTTGTGAAAATGAAGTCAAATTGTTCCATTTTCAGAAATGCTCAAACAAGGTTTTCTTACAAACGGTTCCAAATTTTTGACGAAGCATCAAGTGTTATTATTCTATAATCTTTTTAAAGTCATATTTCAGTTCTACCATTGGGGGACCAAACAATATGAGAAGTGAAAAAAATCCTTTAGACAGCTACGAACAAATTTGAAAAGCTAGTCCAGACTAAAGATTTCAGAAAATTATCGTGTATAAGAAAGTATGTGACTACCTGTAACAATCTGTTGGCAAATACTAGTACTTTTCTCGTTTTGATTGTAAAAAAAGGCAATTTACTGAAAAAAAAGATTCCAAATATTTTATTCATTCTTCCCTGCGAAAAGTAGAGTAAAGTACGTACTCAAAAAATGCAGTTTTCCATATTTGTTTAACTCGCTGAAATTTTGAAAATTGCAACAAAAAATGCGAGAAAGTATGTACTGTTCAAATACCACTATTTTAGATTAATACGCCAAAAATTGTTCTTTTCACTACTCACACATTCTTGGTAGATTTCATCTGATTAAATAATACATAATCAACCTGAAACTACACATTTCAAAGAAGACAATACAAACATTGCAAGAAGACTGTACGGTGACATTTGAGAAATATTATTTTCATATTTTTTTTCATTTCTGAATTTTTAAACGTCATCAACAAGGAATATTCCGGAGATGTAATTGTGCTGCTGGAATCTGAGACGGAAATTTCTAATTGTTTGCGTACGGAAGCATTTACCGCAGGTGATCGAGTGCAGAATTAGTGACGAGTTGCTAGAAACTGGCCGCTGCGTTTGGGGCTGCGTTTGGGACCGGGTTCCGTCGCGAGTGCAGATTGCCATGGGAGCGAGGGTGACGTCAAGGCGCGCAGAAGAAACGGAGGTCAAATTGGTGCAAGGACTGGGCGGAACACGCAGAAAAAAAGCTTGTGTGTCATCGATGGATGCAGACGCGTTTCTTTCGCCATGTAATTACTCAGACAGGAAGCCAGATAAAGGCTGCATTTAGAACTAAGCCGAAATCGAGAGCATCAGAGCAAATGAAGATGTGTTTTTTCGTGGCAAATCAGTTCGAAAGACGCATATAACACTCCTCGCTATGTCGATGATGATGGATGAATAAATTACAAGAAAGACAATGCAATTTTTTTGTGCAATCGATTCAGTTTAAAGTGAAGATTCAAGAACAAAGATTGTGATGATATACTGTAAGTATTTGGAGCTACTTTGTTAAAAAATCGCGACTGCATATCAATGTCGTTTTTTATTATTTTATCAAATATTTTCTCGTAGTTATGCTTTGGAGAAAACTTGTTATCTTATTAAAGCCTAACCATTGATTTAAATTACGAAATAATAAAGGTTTGAAATTTAGAGTTATTGTAAGAAAAAATTACACACTGAATGGTTGTTTTAATTTAATTATAGTTATCTTAAATCGACGATGACTGTATTGAGATAGGTTGATTGCTATAATATACGAATATTGAGATAGATTGTGGGAAGCATGAAGTACTAAAAAACCTACAATATATTTATTAACATATTTATGATACTGAGAACAAATTAATTTGCAATATTTAATTCAAATAGCACCAGGAAAATAATGTTATTTTCTTTTTAATTGAGTACACTATCATTGCAAATCAGCTGCTTCGGGCAGAGCCCTGTCTGAGCGCCACTGAGATAACTTAACGTCAATATTGAAGCAAGATAATTTCAGTTTTCATTCTAAATTTAATATACATCAGAAAGTGTGTATGAGACACATAAACATCATATACATGAACATTGGATTTACAATTTTTAATGGAAGGATAATTCTTACTGATTTCCTTATCATGAAGAAGCTTGTGTATGTCTATTGTACTTTATAAAAATAGTTTCGTCAGAAATACTTTAACGATATTCCTGGTCTTGAAATAACTCTCAAAAAATAAATATTCAATATTTTTGTGCTTCTTTAATTTTAGAAGAGGGCACATCAGTAATACGTTTATTTTTGATTGAAGGGAATCTACGACATATTCTGAAAGAGCGAACGAAACTGCAACACTGTTGCGTAAAGAGATTATTTTAGTCCGTGTGCTGTCCTCGGCCGTGCTGGACGAATCAGCAGTCATGACAAACGCATGAGCATGGGCCTTTGGCTGCTGCCACTGGAGTGTGTGACGCGGAAAACGGAATATTGAGATAGATCGCGGGAAACATGAAATTCTAAAATAATAGTAATAATAGTAATAATAATAATAGTAATAATTATTATTACTATAAACAATAATACATTCTTAATCATGAAAAAAGAATTTTCACTATACAATATACTTACATAATTCAAATTATCACCAGAAAAATAAAACAAATATTTAAAAGATTCACTATTTTCTTTTTAAGGCAGTAAACTATAATTGATAATTATTGTTGTGTGCGCATTTTCAGATTTGTCGGAACATTTTTTTTCAAAACTGGCTTAACGTTTTTCAAAGAAATTTGAAAATAGGACCAGGTTTAACTCTACTCTAATATTCTTTAAATTGCATTTCAGTTCTATCTGCAATTACGAAAAACTGAAAAATGTGAATCAATATCCTTTAGGCGCCAATAGATACCTAGGAAGAAGGTGTTGTAAAATCGAAAAGCTATCCCAAACAAAAGAGATAAGAAAACAACCTAGTACGAGAATGTTGTGTCATTATG
The DNA here is from genome assembly GCA_038098605.1 of Gryllus longicercus. Lineage (NCBI taxonomy): Eukaryota > Metazoa > Arthropoda > Insecta > Orthoptera > Gryllidae > Gryllus > Gryllus longicercus. Next base: position 392,178 of record JAZDUA010000849.1, read on the forward strand.
TAGGTCCACTATTTGGTTGTTACGCTGTGATGCTGATCAAGTCACCAAGCGCGCGAACAAGGAACAGTTGCGAGCGCGTAGGCGCATTCACACTGCTGTCGCCAACTCGTGACTCACATCTGATCTTTGATGAACTTGCGGGCGCAGAGAAAAGAATATAGAAATGTAGCGAGAGAATAAAAAATAAATGGGAAGCTTCTGGGAATTCATATTGCTTAATATGCGAAAAGAACTTCCAGGACATCTCGGCGTGTGCGGACCATCAATAGCGATTTCTGACTCGCTCTACCTAAATTGAAACCCCAACGGCTGCTTTCACAGGCACAACTTTAAAGAGTTAGCGTGACTTTTTTTTTTTTTTTTTTAATATAACTTTATTAGTGAACGAATGTACATAGTTCAGTATTATGTATACTACATCATATGTATTTTTATGACTTGTAAGATTAGCATTTAAGTTAAATATAACTAAATCTAAATACACATGAATAGGAAACTCGCAGAGCTCCTATGTGATTAATTGAGTTCTGAAAATATGCTGAGGAATGAATCTAATGGATATCTATTTTTTATTCTTGTTGAGAGCTGGTAGGTGGTGGCTAGGCCGTAATGGGTGGCTTGGGTTATTGTGTTTATTTTGGAGAAGAAATTGTTAGATAGGAGCGCGATATGGTCAAGTATAGGGGGTAAATTAAATTCTTTATGCAGTTGAATATTTGAGATGAACCAGGGTGCATGAGTGTCAAGTCTGAGGAAATTATTTTGGATGATCTGTAGTTTATTTATATTAGTTTTAGAAGCATTGATCCAGATAGGGCATGCATAAAGCATTAGGGGTCTAATTATTGATTTATAGATGGTGATGGCATTGTTTAATGAGAGCTTACTATTGCGATTTAAGAGTGGCTTTAGTTGAATTAATTTTATTTTGGCTTGCTGTGCTTTTACTGTTATGTGATTTTTCCAATTTAGTCTGGTATCAAGATTCAGCCCTAGGTATTTGACAGATTCATTGTGACGTAGTGACGTGCGTAAAAGAGAAAAAAGATATTTCAAGGAATCTAATCTCATGAACACAAACATTTTTGTTCTAATCTCGTGATAAAATAATAATGGTAATTGATACACTCTAGTTGTGTCATATTGATGTACTTCGTTAGTAGCATGATAAACTTTTCACCCAAAATACATTTCACAACTTTCCTCTCACATTAACATACTCTTAACCTCGAAAATGTTCATCAATTGATTAAAAAACTGATTTATAAAACTAAGTTATATAACATTTACAAACAAAACAAAATTATTATTTGAAAAAACCCATACAAGAATGCCCTTTAAAAATTTTAACGAATAATTAGGTAGAAAAATATTTCTGAGAACATATTTATTTGAATTAACATTGCGTATTCTAAATATTACTATTATTCGCTTCCGTTTGTGAATTATATTTATAAACACGATTATCCTGGTAAGAAGAATAAATAATTCACTTTGAAATAATATATATATATATATAATATAAATAATATATATATAATATAAATAATATATATATATATATAATATAAATAATATATATATAATATAAATAATATATATATATAATATAAATAATATATATATAATATAAATAATATATATAAAATATATATATTTAAATTATTTCAAATTGTATAGTTAAACACAGGACTGCTTGTTAAGATAAAATGTCCTTCACAAATATCCAGGTTGCTATGGAATATTAAAGTAATTATCAAAAGATTCCAACACAATCACTCAGTATTTACAAAATATCTTCCATCGCTATACATAGTGTTTCAGAACAAATGTTATAAACTTCTAGAGCATGACGAAAGATCGAATGTGATCTCTTTTTGCCACTCAATAAGTTGTGAGGTACTTCGGCAGCTCCCGTCTATCACGAAAAGAAAGGTGGATGTTAGCATATGTGCTTCCTCCAAAAGCATACGAGGGAATGTGTCTCGAGCCGACACTCAGTAGAATTGATACTGCACAGGAGGACGAGGCGTTGTCTCGAGAATTCACGAAAGCAGGGAAAGTTTCGTGGTGTTGCGGAGGGTAGGTATTGGCTGAAATGTGTTGATCCAAAACTGTACATTCACACGTTGGGAAGTTTCATAAATGTAACGACTTAACACTTGTGGAAAGCGCCCCCCTGATTGGTAGACACACAATCGTGCATCGGCGTGTTGTAGGTCACGTTATAATTTTTTTGCAGCTGTACACAACTTTCTCTTAAACTCCTATGGTAATGTACGAGAAACTAAAAGCAGTCCATGTATAATTGTCACCATTCATCTTGTTGGACGCAATTTACCTCGGCATATTGTTGGACGCTTGGACGATTTGTCTTTAAGACTACACCCTCTCAGTTTTGAAGACAATGTATTCACCCATAGCCATGTTCTGAGCAAATCTGTACGCCACAAGATACTATTTTTCAATTAATTAAATACTACAGGATTTGAGAAAATATTTGAATTATTAACCGTAGAGAAATCAAGGGAAGATTAGAGAGTGAACATGTTCTGAATTAATAAATGCGTGGGCTGTCAGAAACAAAACGTTTACTCTTTGAAAGATTGAAAACCTCAGCCGGTACAAAAATACCGTGTAAATAAAAGTAAGAAAAATACTTTAAAATACAGAAACAAAATATATTCCGCAGTCGTAAAGAATCAAAATTGTGACCATATTACTGAGTAACATTGCATTTTAATAATTAAATTTGTGCAACGAATTGGTTGTCTCAACCAGAATTCGAACCCGGGCCTTCTGATTTACGCCCAGCTACTCTAACCACTAAGCTTTTTATAGATTGTCTAAGCACTAAGACTGTCACGGTATCTTAGTGGTTAAAACAGCAGAGTGTAAACGCGGGTTCGAATCCCGGTCGTGCCAACCAATTATTTAAACAAATTTAATTATTAAAATCAATCTCAAATCTTTGAAACAGAACGTTGAAATGCACAAAAAACACACGGGTGTGAAATAACCACATATCCCGGTCGTTTTCATTCATATTATAACGTTTACAATGCAGATTCAGAAAGCGTTTCAGGGGAAGGGTCAACATTTCTTTTTGGACTCCATCCCAGTAAGTTTGTTGAAGGACAGTAACATTTTTCAAAACATATATTTCGTCTTTAAATGCATCCCGGCCTTCTTTAATTGGAATGATCCTTTATAAGAATGAATGAAATATAAAATAATTGCTTTCAATAAATTGAACAACAAAATTTTTTAAAGTTCGTTTTCGGGTGCACCCTACATTCATCATTCCACATTGTAATGTCGACAAGATTACGTTTTCGCAGAGCTTCTACTCAGTCTTCATTAACTGTTCGGTACTGCTACTTGCTACTGGGGTTGAGGTAGGTAATGTTTGTTTCACAACAACTTCTTAACCACGGAATTGATTGCTCAGAACTTTATTAACTACTTGAAATTGTTCGGGCACTTTTCTTCCGTGTTTTCGCAGCGTATTGTCGAGGAGTAAACTCCAGAAATATTTATTACCTGGAGACTTCGAAGCCATTGAGAGAAGCAAATTACTACACTGAACATCGATACCCATGTATCTTAACAAGCAATGTAGCATTGTACTAACAATAACACTGTACGAAAACAAAGATGTGTTTAATTTTATTGATTCCATGCCGTCAAGAACATGTTACGCTCGAGTTGTAGTGTTTTTATATTAGGCTTTATGTACGAAAGACAAAAAGTCCTTGTTTTCAATTAATTCTACTGCTTTGTCCAAAACGCTTCTGTAGGTTATGCATATTTTCAAGTATACGCCAAGACGCAGGTCAGAAATTGCAACAATGAGACCCTCATTCAGACTTCCCCATTTCAAAGGGATTCAAATCATCTCAGAAAAAAACAACAACTCATTACTCTCGCCTGTCAAGTATGGACACCCGGGAACATTTTAAGTAGAGACGAACAAAATCGAAGATTTTACGGTTCTGGCAATCACTGATTTGGGAACGTAATGAACTTAGTCAATATAAACAGGCAGTAAGTTAAACCGATACATCGAACAATAGTTACTTCTACCGGTCCGGATGGCCGAATTCGCTACGGCAATAGTACCGTAGCGATCTCGGACCTAGGATCACGGGTTCAAGTCCCGCCTCGGGCATGGTTGTATTGTGTTTGTCACCCCCCTATCATCATCATATCGTGTCATCCTCATAGTTACCATACCGTTACACGCAATAGTGGTCGCTAATGACCCAGTAGTTGATGCGACCTTAAATATATATATATATATATATATATATATATATATATATAATATTTACTTCTCTAGAAAAAATGCTCGCTACACAAGCCCAAGAAGAGACTCGCATCAAAAGAGTTAGTAGATTGCTGCGTAGGAATCTACAGATCCAATCGTGTGAATGCTTGATCTTAAAACTCAATAACATGAGAGTGGCAGCGAAAGACAATGTTTCTTAAAAGCTTGTGAAGCCAAGCCAGGGACTTCCGATATGATTTCTGAGGCCGACAGCCATCTGTTAGTACTCTCGACTGCGACACTATAAACGTTTTCTACTTCGACGCTTCTAAAACTGTACTCCGTACGCCATCACTCAGCTTGCGCCGTGAATAATAGCACATCTGTCGCGAAACGTAATTTCTGGCTTTATCCTATAAAAAAATTAGATGAGTTCTTAGAGAGTTGGGGGCTTGTCTGCAATGGTATGTTCACTTTCGGACATTGTGTACTACATTAGCGGTTGACTAATGGCGAACACCTGGAGGAGCTGAGTTCAAGAACTTCCTTCTCTTCAGCTGATCCAGTTCACTGACCGCTAGGCTGCCGACGCCGTTGTCGACAGCCAAGGGAGCCACACAAACGACTGAAAGGCTCCCTCTCTCTCTATTATATGTATATATATACATATATATACATATATATATATACATATATACATATATACATATATATATATACATATATATACACACACACATATATATATATATATATATATATATATATATATATATATAGGGGTGGCAACTGTTGACCCTAGAAATAATTGTATAATAATTTTACGTTAAACGAACTAATGTTACAAATATATTAAGTTATTAAGAACTAATGTCAAAAGAAGTCAGGAGAACGTATTTAGCAATACGTTATGTGCATATTCCGCAAGTTAATGCTCCGTATGTACGACTGTTCTCTGCATTAACCGATTCTACAAACGACTGCAACATGTTTATGCTGCGGATTTTCCATTAAGGGGAGGATTTGGAATTGTTTCGTTAACATAAGATAGGCTGAAACTATGCCATGAGGGTACGAATTATTCTAATAGAAAAAGCCCTAAACGATCAAACGATAACTTCTTGTCCAAATGAAAATACAGAAAATTAAACCACCCTGGGGTCGCTATTTGACACACCCTCATAAGTATACGACTGGTAAACCTACAAGATACTCCAAGATAATCAATCTTGGAGTTACGTAACATTCCTTGAGCCAAAGCGCATTGAGTTCTACATAGGTGACAGAAAATGTAATTGACACAGTCCGCTGTGCCGCGTGGAAAAGCGATCAGTTTCATTAGCCGCTGGCGCCATTCGGCTACCGAAAAGCATCTCGTATTTATTAGGCGAGTAAAATGACTTTCAGAGATGGGACGTTCTTCCAACAGTGCAAGAGATATTGAAGTGTTTGTAGACTACATTAGGATACTTCGTCACAGAGGAGAGCGTAGAATCAGTTATGGAGAGAGCACGAACTGTGGAGAACTATCTAATGAAAGAGTACGAAGCAAACAATTGAAAAGAAATAGATTTTTAAAGACAAATAAAGATGTTGAAATTTTCAGTTTGTGCTGTTAATGCATTTTGCTATTTCTCTATATTAACAAAATCAATCGTTATGGAGAAATTCTGTTTAATTTTGATATCCTCGGATTAGTGAACCACGGATATAACGAACCAAAAATATTAGTCCCCAGAAGTTCACTATAACCGGAGTTGACTGTATATCTAAATGAACCGGAAAAGTTCTCTCCACGCTGACTATAATTCCTGAAAGGTAAAAATAATTGTAGTAATAAGCGCTAGAAATAAAAGCAAGTAAATTTACTAAGCAAAGTAGGTACTGTACGAGCAATATCCATGAAGGGGATAATTTGGAATTGTTTTGTTAACATAACATAGGGTGAAACTATATCTTGAGGGTACGAATGGTTCTAATAAAAAAGTCCTAAGCGATCAAATTGTAACCTCTTGCCCAAATGAAGACACAGAAAATTAATTCACCTTGAGGTCCTTATTTCACACACCCTCATTGATATACGACTAATAAACTTACAAGATACGTTGTGCTCCTACATAATTCTGTAGATTTAAAAATATATATAAATTACGTTTACTCAACTTTCGCCTTCAATAAAATATTTTCACAATATCTAATTAAAAATAAATTTTCAATTTAATTTTCGCGTCTAGAATAACTCGCAGCCTGAACATCATAATATTTTACTTCGTGGGTGAAATTAAGTAATAGGTACTGGGTAAAACGTTGGCGTCATCAAATTAGTCGAGTATAAAAAACACTGTACGAGAATTTGCGTTTTTGTGTGCCGTGGCCGATTGCCGTGAGTGGTGGGGGGGAGGGGAGGGGATGGGAGGGGAAGGGGAGAGGCCAAGGCAGAGCGTGAATGTTTCACTCGGGTGGCAGCGCAGGCCGCCAGGTTCGACCCGCGCCCTGAAACATTCAGCGACCACTTATCGCCGGCGCAGCGGGCACGGGCTCGCTCGCCCTCCCCCAATTCCCATCCCTCCCCACCCCTCCTCGCCACTTCCAGAGCGCGGCCGCTCGCTTCTCAGGCGGTCAACGCTCACTTTCACCCTACCAACCACCCACCCACCCACTGCTCCATTTTTTTCAGGCACTTCTGATTCCCACACATCTGTCTTATACCTTTTACTCTTTGATAGCCCGTCGTTCCTCGCTTGGGCACTCTTTGCGGTTTTCCCGAAGCAGATTGTCAGACATGCACCTCCTTCACATTGGTTTTAAACTTTTGATGGACATATCCATACAACGCCATGCTATTCCGCAAAGACTGATCGTGTTTGTGTTTCTATTTTTTCGCACTGTAATGAAAAAGACCATGACTGTTTAATCTGCAGGAAAAGACACTTAATTTTTCTACAGTAAGTTTCATATCTTTTCTCTCGCAACATTTTTGAAGATTCACACATTGTGAAAATACTTTGAACGTGTGTGAGTTAACGGAATACAAGATAAAGTAAGACAAAGTAGGGGGGAAATGTGTGGGACATTTAAATGGGCGGCGCGCGTCAGGTCTGCGCGTGGTTTTAGGGCAGGGCAGTCGTCCAGGAAGCGGTGAGTGGAACAAAGGACGTGTGTGATTGTAGGTGTGACGTCGGGAGAGGTATAAAGCGGCTGCTGGGGCCACTGCAAGAGAGGGCAGAAGCCTGAGTGAAGTCGTATGCTATAGTGTCAGTTACGAGCAGTCTACCTACTGTGAATTGGTTTAGTGTCCGTGTATGTTCTTTAGGCGTTACTGTGACGTGTGCGTAATTTGGGCATCTGGTATATAGGGGTTACTCTAAGAAGGGACCATATTGGCAGGTTGGGAAACAAGTGAACATCATGTAGGACAATGGCATTGTAAGATATAATGATCTAGCCATTTACTAATGACTGTAGCTAACTGTAAAACGAACGCACTCCCAAAATGAGTGCATGGCTGTAACTGCAGCACATACTTTCTCGAATAATTTGTACCTTCGGTAATATTACAATACGAGTTGAACCCGGAAAGTGTTTACAACCTACAAAAACATTTTGGGTAAGACCGGTACGCGAACCTATGTATAGAGGAGTTACTCTAAGAAGGGACCATTTTGACAGGTTGGGAAAGAAGTGAATATCTTGTATGACAATGGTATTGTAAGAGATAATGATGAAGCCATTTACAAATTAGCTAACCGTAAAATGAACGCACTCCCAAAATGAGTGCAAGGACATCAGTTATATTGCCAGTAGTGGCTGTCAAAACAATTCCTTCTTATAGTTATTTCCCTTTATCATAACTACGGATTTTGGACCCGACTTTCTCTTCACTACTATTGCATTATCGGTAAATTATTTAGGACAAAGTCGGTTGCGGAACAGTGTAAAGTTTTGTAATATACACTTATTGTTATTATTTGTTGCTCCTTTTTCGGAACGAGTTTCACAAAAACCTGTTCAAAGAAAAAAAACAACAGAACACTCGGAAGATAAAAGCTTGACGATATCTTGGAAATGGTGCATTAAAAGACTGATGGGGCCTTATATGTCGCCTCAGAGGGTCCGACAATGTGCTTCGTCTGGCCGCCCTAACGCTTTCTCCAACCTCGAAGGTTTTAGGTACTTTCGGAGAAATTGCTTCTTGTGACCAACTTGCGTGTGCAGTATTGCCGACCGACAGTTATATATTGAGTCTTTCGAGGAAAGGGATCAAGTACAGGCGGCTTAAAAGTGTCTAGAAAAAACTGTGGTTTCTTTTCCGTTTCTCTTTCACGAACTCTTGCGTATAAGAAACACGATTTTGAATTTGTACAAAGTCACACATGCACGAATAATGAAAAAAACAGTAATTTTAAAACATTAAAAAACAAATGTATACACTAATATGTAAATATTGATACAAGTTACCATAGTAACAAGAAACTTCATTCAGTTCCAAATTATCTTAAATATCTTTCTGCAAAGTAAAACTTCCTTTTCAAATTTTAAATGTAACATTGTTCTTCACTATCACTTTGTCGCCTATTGATTTTCTTTCCACAAGCTATGGACATGTCAGAATTACACTGCGCCAAAAGTCACAACATTCATGTCGAAGATACAATATTTATTGCAAAAAAACGCATTTTATTACCCACTTCGAAGAGATGAAAGAAGCCTCCGTACTTCACGGAAGGACGGGGACAAATATTTGCCTTATCATAGGCTTTCAATGCAGGGAAGAGGAGAGTAACGGCACAAGTCATAAATTCCATCGTGGCAGCATTTCCGCCTCCACGTTCTGCCGGCTCATGGCCGCAACCGCCGCGTTGGCTGCGGCCGCCCTTATGTGCACACACTCACACACACACACACACACACACACACACAATGAACAATTATCTCAACAAATCGTTTGAATGATTCCCCAAATTTAATAGTTTTTTTAGGTATCATAAAACTGTATATAAGACGGTAATGGAACCATCTGAGTTTGGAATTAACGTGTTGCAGCAGAGGTAGGCCGTCCTAACTCTTCCAAGAGACAATACGCAGCCTAAAGGCTGCTCCACAAATTCGTTATTCGGCGAGTAGCGTGCAACCGCTCGGTGAATCCCAAAGAGTGTGGATTCGCAACCTATTTGCTAAGTGACGAACATTCCGTGGTCGCCCTACCCATCACATGTCGGTCTTTCACACTCCAAAGCAAGCGAACATTCGCCCAACACATCAACTATTGGGGATTAGGCGAGCAGTAAGTAGCTCGCGCCTCGGTGAATGCCGAATGTGTGGATCCGCCTTAAAGTGCGTGCAACGCTACCCTTCCTCGGTTCACCGGTTTGTCTTCAGCGCTGCAGCCGGCGCCGGCGGCTGCGTCCCAACGAGCAGGTTGGGGTATTGGAGATTGGGTGAGAAGTACGTAGATCGCGGCTCGGCGAATGCCGAATGTGTGGAGCCGCCTTAAAGTGCGTGCAAGGCTACCCTTCCTCGGTTCACCGGTTTGTCTTCAGCGCTGCAGCCGGCGCCGGCGGCTGCGTCCCAACGAGCAGGTTGGGGTATTGGAGATTGGGTGAGAAGTACGTAGATCGCGGCTCGGCGAATGCCGAATGTGTGGAGCCGCCTTAAAGAGCGTGCAAGGCTACCCTTCCTCGGTTCACCGGTTTGTCTTCAGCGCTGCAGCCGGCGCCGGCGGCTGCGTCCCAACGAGCAGGTTGGGGTATTGGAGATTGGGTGAGAAGTACGTAGATCGCGGCTCGGCGAATGCCGAATGTGTGGAGCCGCCTTAAAGTGCGTGCAAGGCTACCCTTCCTCGGTTCACCGGTTTGTCTTCAGCGCTGCAGCCGGCGCCGGCGGCTGCGTCCCAACGAGCAGGTTGGGGTATTGGAGATTGGGTGAGAAGTACGTAGATCGCGGCTCGGCGAATGCCGAATGTGTGGAGCCGCCTTAAAGTGCGTGCAAGGCTACCCTTCCTCGGTTCACCGGTTTGTCTTCAGCGGTGCAGCCGGCGCCGGCAGCTGCGTTACAACGGGCATATTAGGGTGTTGGAGATTGGGTGAGCAGTACGTAGATCGCGGCTCGGCGAATGCCGAATGTGTGGAGCCGCCTTAAAGAGCGTGCAAGGCTACCCTTCCTCGGTTCACCGGTTTGTCTTCAGCGCTGCAGCCGGCGCCGGCGGCTGCGTCCCAACGAGCAGGTTGGGGTATTGGAGATTGGGTGAGAAGTACGTAGATCGCGGCTCGGCGAATGCCGAATGTGTGGAGCCTCCTTAAAGTGCGTGCAAGGCTTCCCTTCCTCGGTTCACCGGTTTGTCTTCAGCGCTGCAGCCGGCGCCGGCAGCTGCGTCCCAACGGGCAGATTGGGCGACCGCGCGGGCGGGCGGGTGAGTGGCGCGCGCGGCTGGCTGGCAAACGCCGCCTAATAGCGTTTCCATGCTGCGCTCTCGACCAGCCGGCAATGACTGCACTCGCCCGCCTCGCTCAGCCCTCTCCCCGCAGCTCATCGCCGCATGCAGACCCTGCGCGGCGCACGGGCGGAGTCGGTGCAGGTGGAGTCGTGTGGAGGGTGGGAGAGCCACAACGGGGAAGGCGAGTGGGGGGGGGGGGGGAGGTCAGGCCATCTTGCGCTAGTGGGAGGGCAAACAGCCGCCCGTGCGAAGCCCTCGCTCGGCGAGTCATTAGCTTTTCATGGTATGCCAAGTGAACCCCAGGCCCGACTCCTCGACGCCGCCCCGCCCCGCCCCGCCCCGCCCCGCCCCTCCCCGCTTCGCACCACCCCGTCCCGCACCCGTCCGATCCGCCCCTCCCCACCCCGTCCCGCACCCGCCCCGCACCCCCCCGCACCTCCCCCGCACCGTACCGCCCCGCCCCGCCCCGTACCGCCCCACCTCGCACCGCCCCGCACCGCCCCACCTCGCAGCGCCGTTCGGCTATGCGTACGTGACTGATCCCCTGGCGGGAACAGAGAGGCAGAGGGAGAGAAGGCACCGTTAGATAACACATCGAAGCGGCTGTCGTTGTGAAAGCACATCAGCTGGTGCCAGTCCCTTTGCTATGTCCAAGACTTAAGATCACGATTACACTAGTTTTACTCGCCAGAAATAAATGAAATGTCAAGAAGGGGCAGTAGTATTCTCGCTGAAATTTATTTTATTTTTTACGGACACTTTATAGCTTGTAATTGCCTTCGAAACGGTGCTCTATACATACAGCTTAACTTACCTGGATCAAAATAATTGTGGTTACGATGGAAATTTAAAAAAAATTGAATAATGCTACATGTTATCTTATGACGGAAATTATGAGTGGGGATTATGGGACGAAAATATGACAAAAAATCGAGTCAACTCAACAGCTAGTTAATTAGTAGATAAATAAATCTGAATTATTAAAATACGGTAAAAATAAAATCTTGTATGCCGCAAGGGGGTTACGTGGGCGAGTAGCGACAATTAATCCAGTTGCGACAAGAAGCCCTGGGGATAAACATCCTCAGGTATTTTTGTCGTCGCTCGATCATTAAAACCCTTATAACGCCCGTGGTGCATAAATAGCTATTTTTACGATCTAATATCACCTTCCGGCTTTAGAGGGGACTTCCTCATTTTTCTCTCCATCTCCCAGCGAACCTATTACAACACCGCGACCCGCAGCCACAAAACCTCCCCGTCTTAAGTCATTTCCTACTAAGAAGTAGAATAATAATAATATTTCACCTAACACAAACAGTGATAATATTCTTTGAGCCCTTCATTTAAAATTAGTACGTCCCTTCTCCCATTCTGTGCTCGAATGTCAGCTTCACACAGAGCTGCGTATTTCACACTCCCGCCCAGTGATTTAGAGAGGCAGGTGCTCAAAGCGCAAAGCTCGGGGGGAAAAGGCAACTCGGGAGTCCTCCACGCGCTGTTGACTCAGTTGCATCTGACAGCTGCATTCTCAAGGTGGCTGACCGCGAGGTTAGTGAGCCGTTGATGACCGGAACCGGATTTAGAAGCCCCGCAGCGAGCAGCAGACGCCCGCGTCACCACCGAAATAAGCGCGTCGTCAAGAGACAGAACACGGAAACGCAATTTTTTTTTGAGCGGTGGTGTGTTTGAGAACGTAGATGTTCTCTGCTTACGACTTATGATGTATCTCCAGAAAAAAAATCAAGTTGAAAGATCATGAATGTGGGAATATAAATGTGTCCTTCGTAATTATCATTTAATGTTTCTAATGATATTGAAAAAGTGAAATAAATAATTTAAAATAATATTTTTTTCAATTTTTTTTTTTACTGTAATGTCAAGAGGTATCACTAAATATATATTTTGTTCCTTCTTTTACGAAACCATATGAAATTAGAAATTAATAATAATAAAATGAATTGATGTATTTTTAAACACACTTCGTGCGTCAACTTCGTGCTGCTATTGTTTTATTAATATTATTACCATTATTATTTTTATTATTACCATTATTTTTATATTACGAAAATTATTTTACAAGAATATAAAATTTAAATAAATAAATATTAGTTATATTGAAATATTATTATGATTTGCATTGGCGGAAGAAATTATTTCGGCATAAATATTTAAATGAGTGTCACTGAACGTTTTCATTTTAAAACTGCTATTACATTAATATTCTATAATATTCACAATATACTACCTCATAAAATAATTATAAGCATATAATTAAATAGTATTTAAACCTACGAGATTTGGTCTTTAATGGTATAGGTACGATAAGAATGTTCAAATTAGCTCCCAACGTTCGTAAAGAAATATTTCGTGTAATGAATAGCTTGAATACCAATTGGTGATGATGAAGAAAGTAATGGCGCTACAAGAGCATATTTTTTCGAATTATTTATAACTTTTGCAATTTACAAAAATGCAAACAAAAATAAAAGTGTGCTCTTTGCTGTATCCAAGAAAAATATTTAAAGAAAAAAATGGAGCAACTTTTGAGAATTAATATTAGAAATTGCATCAATATCAAGCAGAAATTACGTGAAAACTACTCGTTTCTTCAACAACTTGTGTACGACATTTTTCATATATATATTTTTAGAACATTTTGTATTTAAGAAAAAATTCATTTATTACTGTAAAATCGAAAATTCGCCGATTTCTATCGCCTCTTGTTTTACTTTGATATGTAGCACGGCGAGAAAGTGAAAATTATTTAACATCCCATATTAACATAAAGGTATACGAGAATGTAAAGACTTGTGTAGTGTACTATATTTGAATTTGAATTATTGCCTTATTTTACGTGGCGGGACTCGGGCCATTAGGCCCGCTCTTCCGTCAGACCACGCAAATTTTGCTACGCGCCTTTTACGAACTAGCGGAGAAAGGAGGTATTTCTTGGGCGACGAAACAGGGGATTCGCTTAGAGGCGTCATTTAGGCTTGAGGATCTTTTACATGCAAGTCAATCTACTAACATGGGACAGCCGGCTTTACTTCCCCTCCGAAGGAAGGCGTACGAAGGATTTTTTCGCCCTTAAAAATCCACGGCGTCCATCGGGTTTGTATTCGCCAACTTGGGTATAACGGTCCGATACGCTAACCGTAATCCAACGTCGCGCTATAACACTATCCGGGCAGCGAGTTATGAACGTCCAAGAAACGAGTGGATGAGCTCAGTCCTCAAAATGTACTGAAGCATGAAGGCTCCGAAGGGGGATTCTCAGCAACGGAGGCGGCTGCAGCACCAGCAGCAGAGACAGCGGTCGCTATTCTTAGCAGCAGTTTACGAGAGGCAGCGCGTGTATGCAACGACGGGGAGACGACACAGAGCAACACGCTGAAACGGCAATTTGACATCAAAAGCCTTCATGAACGACCGGGCGACGGGAGAGGGCTGCACTGCGGATGAATGGAGGAACCCTGGGAGGAGCTCTCGTTGCGACCATACGAAGAGACGCGAATGATGAATTAGAATGCTGGAGAAACAGCCAGTTAGAGTCAGTCAGAAGTTCTCGTTACGAAAGTACAATATGTATTCATAAACATAGTGAATATGTATATAATGCTAATGGATAATTTCATTTTAAGTGGTTCCGAATTAAGTAAATTAGTCACCTCACCATTTATGAAAAAATTACTTCGAATGTACATTACCTTATCTTTTGGTTGTTCAAAACCGTTAAAGTAAATTATCGTACTACTCCACAAACATCAGTATTGTTTTAATTCGCGCGCAATTTTCGCGTTTGTGCCATTTACGGTTTTGTAAATTCAAGCCGAGGTAGTTGCAGATTTTTAAACTGAAATGCATTGGATTTAGTCAACACTGGCCAACAAATCGAAGTGATATTTATCTATCTAATATGTTTCATTCGGATATAATATCCGAATGAAACACAGATCAACGCGAATCATTAAATTAAGGTTTTCAGAGCGTAAATTTTCAAACTAGTAATTGAGTTACTCCTTTAATATTGTCTAAGCTTTTACACATAACAGTGTTGTAAGGGGTCAATTATAAGTAGCCAACCACTTAAGAATTATTCCTTTCTAAATATTGGAATTTAGTTTTTTTTTCAAATTTTGATCTCTAAAATCTGTGTTGGGGACCGGATAAAATTTTAAAATTTCACACTTAGAAGATGAACACAATACCAAACGTCAGTATAAATTTCAACATTGCGATTTAACTCTATTTAAACATTGTGAATTTACGCGAAAAATGCGTAAGTTCCATGTTAGGAAGAAGTGACAAGGAGTAATTATATTATTTTACGTACATTTTCAACTCAAATCAACTTTACTTTACAAAATATTACTTTAGCATTCATACCTATTTGCAAATGAAAATAAGGCATCTTGTGTGACATACCAGAAATACCCCTCAAGGTACGTAATAATGGGAAATATTCATCGAACATACGTTTACTTTAGAATTGGATGCATACCAATAGTGTAGACCAAAAAAGACACGTCGTCAGGACAACGTCACAACAAACTTTATGTTCGGTGCTTAATGGTCTGAATACGTGATTCTTTTTCGAAGCATGACCCCGGGAACATAATGTTGAATTGAGACAAAACGACGTCGACTTTCTAGGCAGCAATAGAAGGAGGCGGTAATAATTATGCAGACTTACGCTGGGTAATATTTTGATGTTAGGAAACGGGAAACCTATGTTAATTGTGTGATTTGTTTATGTGTAGTATATAATTTGTAATTTAAGGGTAGTATTCTTGTGTTGTAATTTGTGATTTAGGGGATTCACGTAAAATAGACTTCGTACGTGGGGAATTAGTGCAGAATAGATTCGTAACTGGGCATTCATATTGTTTTAAGTTAAGTGAAATGACAAGCAGTCGCGAGTAGGCGCTTCATGCAAGGCGCGGGAAGGGAAAGTCGCGTTCGCGGACTGCATTAATTGAATGTATCGTATTATAGTATATTATTATCATCAAACTGTTAGGATTATTGGGGAACGTTATAAAACTCCTCCCGCTGCCAGACTTCATGACGATAATAGGAGCATTGTGAGAACATCCCATCGACAACATTCAAATGGAAGATCTCTTGACGACCAGCGGGGAAGATATTTCCATAAGTTTACGAACATTTATACAAGAAATACCGTACGGAATTTGTGACAAAACAAATTAAGGATAATCATTAATGAGCTCAAAGACCAATTTTAAACCAAATGTAGATCTGCAGAATAAATGTCAATTCTTTATTATTAAACAAAGTAAAAAAGGCTGAAAATTTGTAAATGTTGCCATCAATGTTTTTAATAACAGGATAATACAGCAAAATGACCAGGAATCGCGGCTCTGTACAGAGTCGCATGTCCACGTAGAATAATAAAATAAGAAGGTAAAGTGTTATATGTCGAACCCAGGTTTGGAAATCAATGAAATATATGAAAAACCAATATTAATCAATACTGTAATAAATGTAATATTAACCGGGCAACATAAATAATTAGTGGAAATTTAATTAGTTAATAAATGTAGTTTATTTAATTAGTTAATAAAAAATTAAAAATCTCAAATGGCTGCCCAACCTGGGGCAAAATAAAATAAGTAAATAATTAGTGGAAATTTAATTAGTTGAATATCGAAAACTATCACAAATTGCTGCCCAGCGTGTGGCATGATACAATACATAGATAGTTAAATGTAAATATATCTCACTTGACATCAGAACCGATTATTTAGTGTAAAAAAGTTAAATTTGAAAACAGCGTATTACAAAATCGGCAAAACAGAATCAATTATATTTTGACGTGCAGTTAGTGCAGCTTTTGAACTGTATGTTCGCTTTGAGAAGATAATTATGTGTACATGCATTTTATCATGCTTTCTGTTAGAGGTATAAAACAATTAAAGGTTTTATCTCACAAGTTGCTTTCCTTTAAAATATTAGAATTAGGATTTTGAATTTCCTCGATGTAAAGACATACTATGTACCTAATCCTTTTAATATTTTCTTTGCATAATTTAAACATGTCAGGCAATTTAAAGCTATAAACTAGCCTTCTTTACAGACGGCTTGATAACACCCCTACGAAACGGCAGGCTATGATTTGATGCACAAAACCGCCATGCAATATTTTGCTTAAAATGTGGTATGGTAACTCATTAGGATAACTTCTTTTTTGCTGTTTACAGCATGCAGTTTACGGCTTGGACTACTTAAAAAGTAAAGGTACATCTTCGGTTTGAACACTCTCTAAGATAATTATTGTTTTAGAGGATAATTTTGTTACAAGTAGTTCAAACGATAGTGCTAATGTAATACCCCCTGTTGTATAATAAATTAGGCTTCAAAATTATATTCTAACATAAATCTATAAGAATGAAACATTGTTATTGAAAAGCAGCTTGCAGCCGTACAAACCGTCTTTAATAAACCTCCCTATAATTCGCTGAATCTATGTTGAATGGAATCTTCAGTACAATTGTTCTGGGAACGTTCGGATGCGGTTCACATATTCTGGGGTAAGTAGTGCCGTAGCCGCAAACGAACAACCGACAGG
The DNA here is from genome assembly GCA_038098605.1 of Gryllus longicercus. Taxonomy (NCBI): domain Eukaryota; kingdom Metazoa; phylum Arthropoda; class Insecta; order Orthoptera; family Gryllidae; genus Gryllus; species Gryllus longicercus. Next base: position 409,473 of record JAZDUA010000849.1, read on the forward strand.
TGTTCGCAGTGGTGATCTTCCTTGCTGAATGGTGAGATCCGGCGCCGACGTACCGTATGCTAGCGGTGTTTTCCCCAACCAGGTATCTCCCACCAGCGGGGCACCTCCCCAGTCAGGACAAGCACTAAGCTCCCGACCGGTCTCCGGGCTAGTGTAGTTCTGTAATGCAAGTGTGGTAGTGTAGTAGGGTAAGTGTGTGTTGGTAAGGGGTTAGAATTAGACAAGGAAAGAGAAGGATAGGCGGCGCGCGGACCGTGGCCCGTTTTTTAGAGAACTGCTCCGGCATTCGCCTGGTGTTGAGTGAAACCACGGAAAACTACTGATCAGATCATCTGGACGCAAGAATTCTCCTCCAGACAGGGTCTGAACTCGACGTAGCTGACAAGCTCGTGTCGAAATTCCTGCGACGGTCGGGACTCGAACCTAGGGCCTCCAGTTCAGAGGAACGGCAGTGACATCAGTTGATGCCCCGAGCCACCTATCCCAGTCCGATGACAGAGACCACCCGTATTCGCAAAAGCGAAAATTTTGATTTAGACATGCGAAGAATCTCCCCGGAGGAAGTCCCCTGCGACACAGCTGTCGGCGGCTCGCCGGGCGAGGTGCGTGCATCAGCCTAAATGGTGGCATCGATCGTTGCACTGCTGCGGAGCGGTGGCGCAAGGGGGCGGGAACGGGAGCGCGGGGCGACGGGGGGCGTGGGCAGCGCGGGCGGCGTGGGAGATGGAGATGGGGACGGGGGTAGATTGGGCGGCGGGGCTGTAGGAGCGGAGGGGTGGCGGGACGGGTAGGGGCTGGTTGAGGCGGGCGGCGGTGCCGGGCCGAGGGGAAGGTGTGCGAGGCGAGGGTGGTGGGGGCGGCAGGGATGGGCGTGGACTGCCGGTGCGCGGTTGGTGGAGAGAGCGGGCGGGGCGTGCGGGGCGGGGCGGGACGGGGCGGGACGGGGCGGGACGGGGCGGGACGGGGCGGGACGGGGGCGGGTGGGGGCGGGGCGGGGGCGGGCGGGGCGGGGGTGCGGGGCCGAGGGGGCGGCGTGCGAGGTGATAATGGTGGGGAAAGCAAGGACGGGCGTGGACAGCCGGTGCGGGGTGGGTGGCGGGAGCGGGCGGGGCGGCCGGGGGCGGTCGGGGCGGCCCTGTCACAAGACATCGGGGGCGGTGCTGAGTCATAAGCAGATCGATGGCGGGGGCGGGGGCGGCGGCGGCTGCGGCTGCCGACGGACGCCACGCGGCGCGGCGCGCGGATGTTTTGACGCCCGCGCCACCAGCCGCCCGCCCGCCAGAGGTCGCTGACCGCTGCGCCGCGCGGCCGTCGCATCTTCCCCGGCACCGCCGCGGGCAACTCGCTTCCATGACTTGCAATTTTTAGTTTTCATATATTTTTTCCCCCAGGCGTATCAACTGCTATTTTCATTTGTCGACGAAGTAAACCGCAATTATAAACCTGAGACAAGACTACCCCTGCTACGGTGTCAGTCATACACGTCGACCTGCGGGAAATTTCCCACTTCCAGGTATCTCTTCCAGCGGGGCTGCTGTTGCTCCAGTCGGTACATGCTCTAACAAGCGTAAGATTTCGACTGCGTTATCTGAAGTGACTGTAATGTAATGATTCAAAGGAGGAGGATTCTAATTAATGATATCCTTTTTCTTTTCACTTTAGAGTAATGCCTTTTGGTATAGACCTTAATTTTATGTTAGAATAAAAGGAAATAACCCAGTTTTATATTCACTCCATTACTGTAGCAACTATATAACTAGAGGAAAAGAAATATACTTCAACAAACAAATTTAATAATCATCTCTTTAATTACTGCAGAGATGTTTGGAAGATTTTAGCTCTCATCTTCTGTACAACTACAACTTTATATGACAATGTATTTTTCAACGATTTTGATAATTAGTAGGTCTTTTTTACCTATTACCGACATTTTTAAAACATTAAATTTGATGATTTTATCTATTTTAATATAAAGGCATTTGCTTCAAATATTTGCTACAATGTTTCCACAAAATTCCGGTGCCTCTTCGGCCAGAAATTGTAATGTCTGCCGATGTGAATATGTAGTCTAAGGTCCCTGTGTCGCCGACGAGCGCCATTGTCGATTCGACCTATTTCGGAATAACTAAAGTGTATTTCTGGTAAATAAATAAAGAATAGTTCAGGTAAAGAACAGTCCAAACCAAAAGTTGGGAAACACAGTTCATTTGAACGAAAGTAAGAAGCCTCGATTATATCAGTAACATATCCAAAAGCTTGAGGTGTTCATCTGAATTGGTTTTGATCCATTTATTTTACATTATTTCTGTTGCTTTTACGGCATTTAAAAAAAAGCATTTTATTCGTCATTTTTGGTCATGTGTTAGGTTACCAGAATCCGCCTCGAGTAATGAACGTGTGTAAGGGCCGTGCAGAGGCGAGAATTAGGAAGGAAAATGACCCGTGGCCTGCTTGTTAGGATTCTGCTCTGACATTCACCTGGTGTTGTTCATAGTAGCTGGCCGCTAGAATTCTCCTCCCGGCCACCAGTTGAATTCCATTATTTATGTAGCTAGTGTTGAAACCGCCATCGACTCTTGTGAGTCTGCCATGGTCTCATATTCTTGGACAGTGTTACCACGATTGCAATAGTTGCAACAGTGTAACCCGCACACTCCATCCGAAATACTATTGAAGTTTCAACCTCCCTTGAAAATATTTTCGGTTGTTCAGGGATACTAAGTTAGTAGGTGTATTGAATCATTGACATTTTGCAATGTGTTAACTACATAAAATTTTACAAAACAATAATTTGATAATGATAACAAAAAATCCAAACATTTGTAAAACACATCGTTTCAGTTCAATGCACAAAATTGCGCGATTAAATGCAACTCACTTTTAATACTTGTCTTAAAAAAGATAGAAATTACATTACAGCATTTCGTTAGCTTCTGGCAACTTTACTATGACCAGTTTACTGAGTTAAAACATTCATATTACGAGAAGAATAAAAGTATATATTTTTTGATGGTCCTGATGCTCGTGAACAAACGCAGTACCGTGATATTTTTAACAACTATGTGTCATTTTTGCTACAAATTTTATTCTTACTACTACAGTGGCATTACTGCAATTCTTAATCAGTAGATTTATTATCAATTACCCTTCGACAAAACAAATGTCTTAACATAGTATTCGGACACCCTAGTGTTGTATACATCTTGCCGTAGACGAAAGTTGCAATGACAATATGTAGTGCTTCTGGGCACGTCCTTTTAGTTTCAACCCTCCAGAAATGTTTTCGTCTGCCCTGCGGGCACGCCCACGTTCTGTCTCTGGCACAGTTCTCCCTTTTCACCACCAGGGGGTTTTGCTCCTTGCAGCATTTCGCGCGTGGCCGGAAGCTGATCCTGGATTCAGACAAACGAAACGCGGCTCCGATCTTGCGCGCCCTCCAGCGGCCAAATCTGCTTAACTCCATTACGTCATGAATACGTAACGGGCGACGGCGGCGGCGGCGGGGGCGCGCGGGGGCGGCGGGCGGCGAGTTTAGAGCGTTTGACTGCCCCTAACTTCTCCTTGCGCCATGAATATTACACAAAATGTTATGTCCGACGTGGTTACTAATGCAGCAACTTATTCCGCGTTGAAAAATTCAGAAATACGCTTTTCAACAGCGAGAACGGGGAGGAGAAAAAGTCAGCCCGGCGGCGGCGACGCGAAGACCAGAAAGCAGCCGGAAGCAACCGGCAGAGCACCCTGGCGAAAGGAGGAAGCAACTTGGCAACAGACGCGCAGCGGCGAGCGAGGCGTGCCGCTCGGAATAATCCGGAAGCGCAAACGCACGCGGATAATCTTAATGAAATTTAATTACTTTATAAACGAAGGAGGGAAAAAAGTATGGCGGCGGAGCGGCGGTGACGACGCGGCGCGAAACACCTGACGGAGAGAGAGTTTCGCGTGCGCACGCGTGCAGCGGTATCTGGCGGCGGCGTCCGGAGGCTCAGCCGCAAATTAAAAAGCGCCGTGCGGCACCGGGTCAGTTCCGAATCCCTTCCCTGGCGGCTGCCCGCTGCCCCGCCGCCGCCGACGCGCACCCTCACTCAATAATTCTAATTGTAATCCCAAGCCCTATCATGGGTGGGAGATAACGCCAAAGCCCCCCGCACTCCGCCCTCCATATTCGAGACCTGTGCATCACTTCTGTTCAACGCTACTCCCTCGCCCTTGCCGCGACCGGACTGCTCACCCTCTCGCTGCCGATAAGAGGTATTATAGTAATAAAATGCGGCTCTCCCAAGTTATTTAAGAGGCCAGAGCCTCCGATGTAGAGCTGAATTTACACCGTCACCAAATGCGATTTGGTATTTCTAAAACTGAAACTAATGTACCCTATTTATGCGAATCTAATGCCCACCCCATAATTAAAACTTAAAATTTAAAACTTAAAAACAACAACAACAACAAAAGACTTTGTATCGAATGTAATGCGCATCAATGACAGAATAATACGTACGGTATTTTATTTAAATTTGTGTAATACAACAATGAATTTATTGCACTGAAACCATCCGATTAGAGAATTGAAAGTTTCCCAAGGATAGCTGGCATTGTTAAAAAAGACAAATACTGAACACAAAATAAGGAAAGTACACATACAAGTTACAAGCGTGAATCACCTTTATTTTCAACTATACGTATTTGCACTTTAATCTAACGCGGCATCGGATCTGATGCACACCATGATTTTCAGTATGACATCTAGTCAAAACTGTGCTCACTATATTCGCATAATTACGTTAATTAAAAAGGTAGTTGGATATCGTACAAATGATTCATTGTTATTTAAAAATGATTCATTGTTATTTAAAAATGATTCATTCTTATTTAAAAATGATTCATTCTTATTTAAAAATGATTCATTCTTATTTAAAAATGATTCATCGCACAGGCCGAGAAAAGATGTAAGAAAGGTGCCTAAGAATATCTCACACAAAAAACGACGTCATTTTTAATAGTGAGTTCAAGCTTTCAATAATGTCCAATAATTTTCATTTCCTCGCTTGACTACATACGTACAAAACAAAAAGTATAGTAACGATAGGACAGAAATCAAACAAAGATCTCTTACAATGAGACACAGGTATAGAAAAAGATGATACTGTATTTTGTTCCTTTATGTCGAAAATTACTTCCTCTAAACCGTTGGGTGGACTGAATCCAAGTTTTGTCGGTCCTTGGCACAGTAAAATTCATTGACGGCGAAAGGTCTGACAGTCCTTCCGTGGTCAGTATAATACCTAAATCGTTCAGGAGACTCACCATTTGTTTCCACGTGGAATTCAAGTTTTTGTTGGTTAGTTGATGTTGACAAGTTACACAATATTAAGAACATTTGTAAAATGAACATTGCAATAATATAGATGTGATTTTTTTTTCCTTAACCGCCGCGATTATTTCTGTAGTGGTAATAATAATAATAATAATAATAATAATAATAATAATAATAATAATAATAAAAGTAAAAATAGCAATAATGCAAGTAAGCAATGATGTGCATGTATATGTGGGTGAGTGCACACGCCTGCATGAGCAGGACAAATGGTTGCTTTTTGAGCTATTTTAATGCTGCCGAAGATTTCTAATTTCCAGATGCACACAGAATCTGTGTAGATGTTTGGTTCTGAAATGTGCTGTTGAATGATCTACTACTGAAAAAAGGTTGCAAATTGCAGTTTGAAGTTTTCGTCTGATGCATTAGGAGGGTTTATTTCTTCAGGGTGGAAAGGCAGAGAGATTGTGTGGTTGTTAGCATAACTCACACCGCTTTCTGGGGTGAATGCCAGATTGTTTTCACCAATATCTTTGTGAATAGGAAATACAAATGCTTTGATTCAAATTCAAAATTAATGTTCTTTCACAGAGAATCTCATTCAATGTACTCTGAACATTATTGACACCATTCATTTTTAATTCTCATTCAAAATGTGAAGACTTGTTTTCACATTTAATAGTTGTTTTTTTATATTTAACGTATAAGTTTAACAAATGATTGATGTTAAGTATGTGGATAACTTATAAAAGCATGTGGAAAACATTTGCTAAATTAAGTTAAGTAAAGACTTCACGATTCACAATTTAAAATCATATTGTCATTTGAATGGTGAAAATGTCAACAGAATCTCTTCTCTTCCCAATTTTCAGTATCGCAATAAACATGATATAATTTATTTTATTACATTTTTGCCGTCAATTCAGAGGAAGAATCACCATCTGTTCACATAAAATCGTCACTCAAATGACAGACTGACATGCGGGCGGAATAACAGGCGAGTGTACAGACAGACGGCCAAGCATGCGGACTGACTAAAAGACAGACAGACAGACAGACAGACTGCCGTACAGATATACTGACGGACGGACAGACGGACAGAGACTGACGAACGCACAGACGGACAGACTCACGAACGGACAGACGGACGCGACTGACGGACGAACAAACGGACAGAGACTGACGGTCATACAGACTGACGGACGGACAGAGACTGACGGACGGACAGAGAGAGACGGACGGACAAACGGACAGAGACTGACGGACGGACAGAGAGACTGACGGATGGACAAACGGACAGAGACTGACGGACAGAGAGACACGTGGATGGACGGACGGACAGACGAAAAAACAGACTGACGGACAGACGAACAAACAGATTGACGGACAGACGAACAAACAGACGGAAGACAGACTTACGGACGGACCGACTTACGGACGGACAGACTTACGGACGGACAGACTCACGGACGGACAGACTTACGGACGGACAGACTTACGGACGGACAGACTTACGGACGGACAGACTTACGGACGGACAGACGGACAGAAAGACCGAAGAGACGGACAGCCGTCCTGACGGACAGCCGTCCTGACGGACAGCCGTCCTGACGGACAGCCGTCCTGACGGACAGCCGTCCTGACGGACAGCCGTCCTGACGGACAGCCGTCCTGACGGATCGCCGTCCTGACGGATCGCCGTCCTGAGGGATCGCCGTCCTGACGGATCGCCGTCCTGACGGACAGCCGTCCTGACGGACAGACGAGCTGACGGACAGTCGGGCTGACGGATAGCCGTCCTGACGGATAGCCGTCCTGACGGATAGCCGACCTGACGGACAGCCGTCTTGACGGACAGCCGTTCTAACGGACAGCCGTCCTGACGGACAGCCGTGCTGACGGACAGTCGGGCTGACGGACAGTCGGGCTGACGGATAGCCGTCCTGACGGATAGCCGTCCTGACGGATAGCCGTCCTGACGGATAGCCGTCCTGACGGATAGCCGTCCTGACGGATAGCCGTCCTGACGGATAGCCGTCTTGACGGACAGCCGTCTTGACGGACAGCCGTCTTGACGGACAGCCGTTCTAACGGACAGTCGGGCTGACGGACAGTCGGGCTGACGGACAGTCGGGCTGACGGATAGCCGTCCTGACGGATAGCCGTCCTGACGGACAGCCGTCCTGACGGACAGCCGTCCTGACGGACAGCCGTCCTGACGGACAGCCGTCCTGACGGACAGCCGTCCTGACGGACAGCCGTCCTGACGGACAGCCGTCCTGACGGACAGCCGTCCTGACGGACAGCCGTCCTGACGGACAGCCGTCCTGACGGACAGCCGTCCTGACGGACAGCCGTCCTGACGGACAGCCGTCCTGACGGACAGCCGTCCTGACGGACAGCCGTCCTGACGGACAGCCGTCCTGACGGACAGCCGTCCTGACGGACAGCCGTCCTGACGGACAGCCGTCCTGACGGACAGCCGTCCTGACGGACAGCCGTCCTGACGGACAGCCGTCCTGACGGACAGCCGTCCTGACGGACAGCCGTCCTGACGGACAGCCGTCCTGACGGACAGCCGTCCTGACGGACAGCCGTCCTGACGGACAGCCGTCCTGACGGACAGCCGTCCTGACGGACAGCCGTCCTGACGGACAGCCGTCCTGACGGACAGCCGTCCTGACGGACAGCCGTCCTGACGGACAGCCGTCCTGACGGACAGCCGTCCTGACGGACAGCCGTCCTGACGGACAGCCGTCCTGACGGACAGCCGTCCTGACGGACAGCCGTCCTGACGGACAGCCGTCCTGACGGACAGCCGTCCTGACGGACAGCCGTCCTGACGGACAGCCGTCCTGACGGACAGCCGTCCTGACGGACAGCCGTCCTGACGGACAGCCGTCCTGACGGACAGCCGTCCTGACGGACAGCCGTCCTGACGGACAGCCGTCCTGACGGACAGCCGTCCTGACGGACAGCCGTCCTGACGGACAGCCGTCCTGACGGACAGCCGTCCTGACGGACAGCCGTCCTGACGGACAGCCGGTCTGACGGACAGACGGTCTGACGGACAGACGGTCTGACGGACAGACGGTCTGACGGACAGACGGTCTGACGGACAGACGGTCTGACGGACAGACGGTCTGACGGACAGACGGTCTGACGGACAGACGGTCTGACGGACAGACGGTCTGACGGACAGACGGTCTGACGGACAGACGGTCTGACGGACAGACGGTCTGACGGACAGACGGTCTGACGGACAGACGGTCTGACGGACAGACGGTCTGACGGACAGACGGTCTGACGGACAGACGGTCTGACGGACAGACGGTCTGACGGACAGACGGTCTGACGGACAGACGGTCTGACGGACAGACGGTCTGACGGACAGACGGTCTGACGGACAGACGGTCTGACGGACAGACGGTCTGACGGACAGACGGTCTGACGGACAGACGGTCTGACGGACAGACGGTCTGACGGACAGACGGTCTGACGGACAGACGGTCTGACGGACAGACGGTCTGACGGACAGACGGTCTGACGGACAGACGGTCTGACGGACAGCGGTCTGACGGACAGACGGTCTGACGGACAGACGGTCTGACGGACAGACGGTCTGACGGACAGACGGTCTGACGGACAGACGGTCTGACGGACAGACGGTCTGACGGACAGACGGTCTGACGGACAGACGGTCTGACGGACAGACGGTCTGACGGACAGACGGTCTGACGGACAGACGGTCTGACGGACAGACGGTCTGACGGACAGACGGTCTGACGGACAGACGGTCTGACGGACAGACGGTCTGACGGACAGACGGTCTGACGGACAGACGGTCTGACGGACAGACGGTCTGACGGACAGACGGTCTGACGGACAGACGGTCTGACGGACAGACGGTCTGACGGACAGACGGTCTGACGGACAGACGGTCTGACGGACAGACGGTCTGACGGACAGACGGTCTGACGGACAGACGGTCTGACGGACAGACGGTCTGACGGACAGACGGTCTGACGGACAGACGGTCTGACGGACAGACGGTCTGACGGACAGACGGTCTGACGGACAGACGGTCTGACGGACAGACGGTCTGACGGACAGACGGTCTGACGGACAGACGGTCTGACGGACAGACGGTCTGACGGACAGCGGTCTGACGGACAGACGGTCTGACGGACAGACGGTCTGACGGACAGACGGTCTGACGGACAGACGGTCTGACGGACAGACGGTCTGACGGACAGACGGTCTGACGGACAGACGGTCTGACGGACAGACGGTCTGACGGACAGACGGTCTGACGGACAGACGGTCTGACGGACAGACGGTCTGACGGACAGACGGTCTGACGGACAGACGGTCTGACGGACAGACGGTCTGACGGACAGACGGTCTGACGGACAGACGGTCTGACGGACAGACGGTCTGACGGACAGACGGTCTGACGGACAGACGGTCTGACGGACAGACGGTCTGACGGACAGACGGTCTGACGGACAGACGGTCTGACGGACAGACGGTCTGACGGACAGACGGTCTGACGGACAGACGGTCTGACGGACAGACGGTCTGACGGACAGACGGTCTGACGGACAGACGGTCTGACGGACAGACGGTCTGACGGACAGACGGTCTGACGGACAGACGGTCTGACGGACAGACGGTCTGACGGACAGACGGTCTGACGGACAGACGGTCTGACGGACAGACGGTCTGACGGACAGACGGTCTGACGGACAGACGGTCTGACGGACAGACGGTCTGACGGACAGACGGTCTGACGGACAGACGGTCTGACGGACAGACGGTCTGACGGACAGACGGTCTGACGGACAGACGGTCTGACGGACAGACGGTCTGACGGACAGACGGTCTGACGGACAGACGGTCTGACGGACAGACGGTCTGACGGACAGACGGTCTGACGGATAGACGGTCTACGGGTAGACGGTCTGACGGATAGACGGTCTGACGGATAGACGGTCTGACGGATAGACGGTCTGACGGATAGACGGTCTGTCTTATAAACGGGCTGACGGATAAACGGGCTGACGGATAAACGGGCTGACGGATAAACGGGCTGACGGATAAACGGTCTGACGGATAGACGGTCTGACGGATACCCGTCCTGACGCATACCCGTCCTGACGGATACACGTCCTGACGGATACACGTCCTGACGGATACACGTCCTGACGGATACACGTCCTGACGGATACACGTCTTGACGGATACACGTCCTGACGGATACACGTCCTGACGGATACACGTCCTGACGGATACACGTCCTGACGGATACACGTCCTGTCGGATACACGTCCTGTCGGATACACGTCCTGGCGGATACACGTCCTGGCGGATACACGTCCTGGCGGATACACGTCCTGACGGATACACGTCCTGACGGATATACGTCCTGACGGATACACGTCCTGACGGATACACGTGCTGACGGATACACGTCCTGACGGATACACGTCCTGATGGATACACGTCCTGACGGATACACGTCCTGACGGATACACGTCCTGACGGATACACGTCCTGACGGATACACGTCCTGACGGATACACGTCCTGACGGATACACGTCCTGACGGATACACGTCCTGACGGATACACGTCCTGACGGATACACGTCCTGACGGATACACGTCCTGACGGATACACGTCCTGACGGATACACGTCCTGACGGATACACGTCCTGACGGATACACGTCCTGACGGATACACGTCCTGACGGATACACGTCCTGACGGATACACGTCCTGACGGATACACGTCCTGACGGATACACGTCCTGACGGATACACGTCCTGACGGATACACGTCCTGACGGATACACGTCCTGACGGATACACGTCCTGACGGATACACGTCCTGACGGATACACGTCCTGACGGATACACGTCCTGACGGATACACGTGTTGACGGATACATGTCCTGACGGATACACGTCCTGACGGATACACGTCCTGACGGATACACGTCCTGACGGATACACGTCCTGACGGATACACGTCCTGACGGATACACGTCCTGACGGATACACGTCCTGACGGATACACGTCCTGACGGATAGGACTCCGGACGAAAGTACTGACGAACGAGGTGACGAACGGACTGACGAACGCACTGACGAACGGACTGACGAACAGACTGACGAACGAACTGACGAACGTACTGCCGAACGGACCGATGAACGGACTGACGAACGGACCGACGAACGGACCGACGAACGGACTGACGAACGGACTGACGAATGGACTGACGAACGGACTGACGAACGGACTGACGAACGGACTGACGAACGGACTGACGAACGGACTGACGAACGGACTGACGAACGGACTGACGAACGGACTGACGAACGGACTGACGTACGGACTGACGAACGGACTGACGAACGGACTGACGAGCGGACCGATGAACGGACTGACGAACGGACCGATGAACGGACTGACGAACGGACCGATGAACGGACTGACGAACGGATCGATGAACGGACTGACGGTCTTCTTATTGAATTGATATGTCGAGATCAAAGACCCACAATAGATGGACTTGAGTATCAATAAAAGACGTCAAGGAAGTAAAGAAATATATTTTGAAAAAGTAATATAAATGTCGTTATATGCAAGATTTGACATGGTATTTATTAACGAACACTCACAGCTTTTATAGAGCATCCCAGGAATCCTACCTATTGGTTTTCTTGGAGGAGGCCAGTAGAAGAAATACTAGCGACGGGTGGGCGCGACGTGCGGGCAGAGGTTGTTATAAAAATGTGGGGCGCCTCGCCGCCGGCGGCTCGGGCGTCGGTCATTAGCTCGGATGAGGCATGTCGTGTCCGAGGGCGTCGCGTAAGGCGCCAGTCACGGCGCGGGCGGGGTGGGGCGTGGCGGGGAGCGTCTTCATTAGGCGGAACATACCGTGGCCTTTCCCCCTCCCCGTCGGCTGGTAGTAGCCACGTTTCTCTCTTCCGTCAACTCACGCTGCACTGGAATGTATTAGGATCTCCCGGCAGGGAGTGAGTCACAGAGACAGCAGTTTATCCCTAAGTCTAGTGAAATTTCAAAAACATGTTCAGAATCTCTGTTCCATTTCTTTTGTTGTTCCTAGAAAATTATTGCAAAATACTTTTATCATGGGCTGGAAACGTTTTTATATAATAGAATTATAAAAGGCTCAACGAGAGGATTCGTAACATTCTCTAACCCTAAGCAGGTTAAATCTTTAATACTCAAAGTACAGTGGTAAACCATTATAAAACATTACGGAACCCGGCAGACGTTTTTGTGCCCTTCATCTCCCTTTCTCTATCTTTGTTTGCCTCTCTCTTCCTCCTTCTTCCTTCCTCGCAATCTCTCCTAGTAAAAATATAATAGAATGTTGAAAAATATTTCATCCTGTAGATTACAGCGTGAGAAAAGTTTTTTGTGACCTTCGGCCCCCAAATCTTAGTTTTTTATGCTCTATATTACGATTATTTACGGGTATAGATTCAAACAAATCCTGACGTTTGTGTTGCGTGTTGCATTTGATATAAATATTTGGTTTTGTCCTACAGCATAAAAGTCTGCTTGCATAAATACGCTACAGATTAAAACCATCATTGAAGCGGGTGGTAGGTGCAGAACATTTTTGTTTTTTGAAGCATACACAAAACCATACCAGTTCAGCATCGCATGAACATCTGTGCAAAATTTGTCGCAATACGAAGCTTCGAGTTTTGCGAAGTATCCAATAAGTTAAATTGTTTGTTCGGTATGGACATTATCTAGTTGGAATTACGTAGTTGGAATTAATTAGTAAAACTTCTCCGGGGTCATCGAGAACTTACGTAATACTAAAGAGGAGGGAGGGGGTTTGAGACAGCATTGCGCTGCGTTACGAAGGGGAAGGCAGGTGATGTTTATTGTTACGTAACATTGATATTTATTTTTTACATTTTTTAACATTTATCAGAAATAAGTCCTTTCTTTAGTCATATACCTCAACATTAAAATATTACCGTAATTAATTTTTAAAAAATTAAATTTATTAGATACAAAATGTTAAATAAATGGATTTTTTTCATTTTTTATTGACTCTGTAACATTACGAAGAAAATATTCGAAACTGATATGTGGTATATTCTAGGATCATTTAAATTACCGTAGTAGACTCTTGCCTAAGTGTCACCATGACGGCGTGAGCAGGGCTTGTGATAAAAATATATTCTCGCCTATGCGTCCTCACTTCACTCCAGTCTTATTTTTGAGGGCAGTTTGCATCCCTAACTAATTCCGAATTTAATTATTATAAATTTTAATAGACAACACAAATGCAATGAATACAAATTGATTTTAATGTGCTTGAATTTAGTTTCACTTCTTGCAGTTACAAAAGAGGGGGCGTTGTCGCAAGCGTTACGTTATTACTACGGGCGGTTCAACTGCGCGTTACGGGTGCGTTACACGGGGGCAAAGGAGTTATTCAACATACTCCAAATTTAGTCTACGTACTTTATGGACCGTCCACTCAAAGCTCGAGATTAAATATTTTGTTTCAAATTTGCTGGAACATTTTGTGCCAGCAAATATCACGTTGTAGGACGACTGATGTGATCGGTGGTTCTTTCAATTTCCTTGATTGCTTGAAAGCGAATGACAGAGAAATAGAAGGCTGTAGGTTGTACGCGACCACCCCTCTCCATCCATCTACCCTGAAAGGAAGCCGAGGGGTAGTTCGCCTCATAAACTCCTCTTTCACAACAGACTTCCAGAGGCGGGGAATTTCCACATCCAAATCAGGAGAGGAGAGACATAAAATACAACAAACAAATTGGTAGTACGCCGAGAAGTAGCAGCAAAATCTGCCCCGTACGTCGTAACCAATTGTATTACTCCACATTTTAAATTTCTCACTGGGTAAGAGAAAAAGGAGAAGACAAAAACATTGCCGAAACGAGTTGAGAAACAGGAGTAGATTATTGCTCAAAGACAACGTCCGAAACGATTTAGGTGGTGAAGAGCATGAACTGACGTCACTGCAGCGCTCCTGATCGGGAGGTCCTAGGTTCGGGTTTGGACTGAGGCAGGATTTTAAACACTAGCTACAGAGCTAGATCGAGTTCAGACGCTGTCTGGAGGAGAATTCTAGCAGCTGGTTTCTCTGATTGGTAGTTTTCCGTGTTTTTTTTTTCGATCAACAACACACGAATGTCGGAGCAGTAACCCAACAAACTAGCCACAGACCGCGCGCGATTTTTCTTCCTCTTCCTTGTCCTATTCTCTACCCTTACCTTAGTTTTTTTTAACCTTTTTATACATTATGACACATGCCGAGAAACTAGTAGGCAGCTTAGAGCCTGTCCTGGCTGGGCCAGTGCCCCGCTGGTGGGAGATACTTGTATGAACAAAACCCCTGTTGCCGACCGTATGCCGTCGTCGGATCTCACCATCCAGCGGGGGAAGATCACCGCCACAGCACGTGGAATGCACCACACTTACGGGATTAATGACCTTATCATTTGAACCGCTTGATGTCACTAATCAATTAATCAACCACGTCTAAAAATGTGTCTTGTGCTGATGTGGGTGTGTGGGTGATGAACTGATTCAGTTCGCCTCCAAGAACTTTCCTGTTCACATCTTAAAGATTCTTTTATTTTGTTCCTTTTTCTTTACAATTCTGTTACAATTAGCGTTACGTCTTCTGTCTCCCTTTTTTGGCTTGGTACCGCCAATGAATAGGCTACATTAAAGAAACGTGCACACTGTGGGAGATCAGTTAATGAAATACAGTTACATCGTCCACCAATGCTTTTTCAATACAATGAATGATAATAGTAAGTGTAACGTATTATTAAATTGTTTATTGACATTCCATAAGACACAGAGGGGCAGAGCAAGCTATGCGGCTGCTACCGTAGTTGTGTACTTTCTCTCCGCCGTCTCCAAGATTCCGTGGCTCACCCTCCCAAACCTTGCACTCGCTGGTCCCAGGGCACAGCGTACCTCACGCTCGTATACAACGCCCTCCCGACCCCTCCCCGTACTGCCCCTTCCCACCTCGCCGCACCCCACCCCGGCACCCCACCCTCAACCTCACCCCAACCTTGCCCCGGCCCGCCCCGCCCCGCCGGGCACCCTTTTTGTGCAGACGCATTGTCTTGGGCAGGAAGGAAATCAAAAGACGGCGGTGATTAAGAATATGGAACCGACGACGGCAGGCATGTGGGGGCGCGGCCAAGCGCGAATATCTTTATATATATCCAGAATGCGGGGCGTGCGGGGGCGGCGCGGGGTGGGGCGGGGGCTTACTTCGCCTTATGAAAACACGCGGCGTCGAGGGACACGGGCGCGGCGCGGCGCGGTGCGGCAAGACCTTCGGGCAGCGCGTCGCGTCGCCGCGTCGGGCGCAAAAAGCAGCAGCAGCAACACGCAGCGCTACAAGGCACATTCACGCTATTTGCACGGGGAAGAGCTGGCGGCGGGGGCGGGGCGGGGGCTGGCACGGCCCCTGGGACGCACGCGTGACCTGGCGACGGCGGCGGCGCCGCCGCGTGCGCGGGATCAATGGGTTCGTGGGCGAATTCTCGCCCGCCGAGCCGGACGCGTCGATTGCTAGGCGGTGGGGAGGGGCGGGAACCACGCTGGACGATATGATGGTGTAGTGTTGGGTTTAGAATGCGGCTGATGCAGGTCATTTATCGTGCCTTACGTACACGAGATATCCTTCTCTTGGATCTATTACAATGTTTTAAATGCTTACTGAATATTGCACATCGCTCATTGATTTGATTGATTGATTGATTCTGGGCGCGTGAAATACTGAGGTCGTGAGTTCCGTAAGTGTAGTGCGTGTTTTTCTCTCGCGAGGTGGCGGTGATTTTCACGCTGGATTGACAGATCCGGCTCCGAGTATCTCTCACCGGCAGGGCACCACCCTAGCCAGTCTCCTAGCCAGGCATGTGTGGAAGTGTAGTGCATACTAGAGTGTGTCTGTGTTGTTAAGGGGGGTGAGAATAGGATGAGGAGGTGGTAGGAAAGAACGCGCGCAAACCATGGCCAGTTAATTAGCCTACTGCTCTGGCATTCGCCTGGTGTTGATCGGGGAACCCCCGGAAAACTACCCATCAAAGCTGCCTGCCGCTAGAATTCTCATCCAAACAGCGACTAGACAGCGTCGGAACTCTAACCTAGAACCTTCTGGTCAGAAGGACTGCAGTAACATCAGTTGATGCCCTGAGCAATCTCTCTCACTATTGCATATTGAATTACATATTTATGTTCTTCCGAAAAACATTTTATGTTCTCAAACTTTCCTAGTCACATAAAAAAAATATTTTTACCCTTGCGAATGCCATCTGAAATACATTCGAGGAGAAGAATCTTATTGTTGTTCTTGTGGAATTCTCTGGATCTGGAAACGTGCACACTGGCCAACACAAACTCTCAACTCTACCAATCAACAAACAATTCACTGCCACATTTCTATCACAACGCCCAGTTGAGTCACTATTTGATTTCTTGAGTGTTTTGTCATTGTTATTACCGATAGAGATTTTTACTCACAAAATAAATTATTTATCGTAAAATGAATGAGAAAGATAATTGATAGGTAAATAAAAAAACTGACTGTTCTAAAGCCTACAAGAATTCGACAATAAGTAGAAGTTTTATTAAGGTATCCGTTAAAATTACAGTTAAGTCTAAGGAGAGAAAACTTTGAAGATTTCTAAAAAACAAGTATGTGGGCTACTCTAAAGAGCGAATTACTTCTTAGTCCTGCATAAAACTGTTTTAAGAAGAATAGAATAGAAACTTTTAGACTATGGTACTTCAAGGCTGATAAGAAAGTATATGCAATCTCTAACAGATGTTAGATATTCTATACCACTTTACCACGACTCGGAAGCTGTGTTTTCTGAACCCTTTAAAATCGGGTTTCGTGTCCTTAAAGAGACACGAGTTGAATTTTTTAAGTCGAAAACGAGACTTTTCTACTACATTTTACGTTTATCTTTTCTAGGATCAACCCTGTAGCATGGCTGATCAGAAACAATACCCTTCAAATCTATGGGTATATTTAAATTGGAGGAATAGACACAGTCATAAATCTCCGAATATCCCATTAAAGCGAATATTTGAGTTTCGAAAGTAATAAATAAGAGTAAATGTGATATCAATGGTAAATTTATATGGATTTCTACGATATTCCCGAGTGATATTCAGAAATATTATATCATGATAGGTTAAACTCCAAAAATTCGGAGTCCCATATACCAGAATTCGAAAGGTAAAACGCGTTAGGATGTAGGCATTGCAATGGCTTCAAGGCCTTAGACTTAGCCATTGAGTACCAAGTGATGAAATTTATAAGTGTACTAATTATTAAATAAAAATTATTATATCACCAATCCCTTTACACTAATCTTAATTTCAACTAATTTTATAACACAAAAATCAACAACAACAACAACAAAAAAAAAAGCTGTGAGCATTTTCGAATGTGTGGTCGCCAGGACTACGTGAAACGAGGACATTGAGATACATACCAAACGACCCAATACTATCCCAAACGTATAAATCCTCTCAGAATGAACACCATAACACATTGTGCAAAATGTATGAAGCAGACTGTACACTTTCATATGCACATACATTTATAAAGGATAGAAAGTAACACCAGAGGACCTTGAATCAACGAAGGAATTCGAATATTATGAAATAAAATACTTCTTCAAAAATAATTTTTGCCTCGAGATAAGTATAAATTTGCAAAAACTGAAACAAACTAACAACCAATCAAAATCGTACTTGGAAATTTGAATGTTTTTAGAATCATAAAGAATTAAAGTTTCTTCATTTTATTATTGCATTAATAATTTTTATTTTCATTCTTGAGATTGTCCAACAAATCACACATTAGATTGAATACCATTTGGTATATCATCATTAAATCACACGTCACATGCGTTCGGCGGTGCGTCACTTGAGATTAGACCCCTTTCCGTCCTCCAATCGATACAAATTATGTTATTCAACACGACTCGATGGAAGGAAATACATGATTTGTTTTCGGATCCATCCAGAAGATAAGAAGTTTCTGCAATTACTTTTTTTTTTTTTCACTGCGATCTGAAGGTGGCCGCGCGAACTACGAGTTCCAACACCATCGTCTGGCAGCTGCGCATAAGCAGCTGTGATGGCCGCTAAAAGAGAATCCAAAGATGTGACTCACAGCACCCGACGATGAATGAAGTTCCTAGAGATAGTATCGCCCGGACGGCGCTGTTTATAGTATATGAAGCAGGGATCGAGGAAAAGGTACATAATCATGGTTGCCACCCCGAAGGATATTTATCGTTTAAGAGAATAATTTTGTTTCGTGATGCATACACGATGGTGCTAATGAGTTATTCCCCTTATATAGCGTAACTTCAACTACAAAATTATATTCTAAAATAAATCTACAACAATAGAAAAGGAGTTCGAGAATGTACATTATTTCTACAATGAGAGCATGATAATACATATACATTGAAAGAATGTACACTTCAGAACAACTTTTCTGGGAGCGTTCGAATGGTAGGTTCCCCAACACGTATTTTGAAGTGCATAATGGCCATATCCTGAAAGAACATCCGACAAGAGTTGCGATGACATTTTCTTGAATTTTATTGTTTGTTTTTATTTTTATACGTACTGCGCCCGAGAATAAAAAAAACAAACAACTGAATTTCTGAAATTTCTTTTCATTTCGAACTTACATAGAAGTTAAATCAAATTTGTATATTTAAAAAATATATGATTTTTATATCAGTTTTAACCGTGGATGACATTGTATTCAGTTAGTAAATGGTTATGCAATTGACTAAAGTCAATATATCTGTTGAATAAGGTGAATATAACATCAAAGTTATGTAGCAATTTCACAGCTGTAATAATCTGATGTGCATGGTTATAACAAATTGATGTGCACATTTTAATAGATTGACATGCACAGTTTCGATACAATACGAATATATTACCATGAGAAATTAACTGTTGAAAAAGCGTGTCTTATCAAAGGAGACATCATAATCTCTTGATACAAATATCAGTTGCTACAAAGCAACAACAAAGGATTACAGAAGGGTTAATAGCAAAAAATAAAATAACAAATATACAATCAAATCACGAATGTAATAAAATAAAAATTTGTAAAATTATAATTACCAATACCACAAATTTCCAAAAATGATCGAGATTGTGTACTCACTGTTGATTGCAATTGTACACTCACTCTTCTTTTGTTAATATTTTATCTTTAACTAAAAAGACGATAGAATAATGGTTGAATGACATATGTCTAGATTCCTGGGAGAGCACTAGCAACATTACACACACTAGTTTTCATAAAAGATGGAACAATCATCGAAAGAAGCAAAAATTCCGAAATGCTACGCTTGAATGACTTCATAAAAACATTGTTTTGTCTCAGTTCAGCTTTCAGTTTAATTAACGTTAATGTTAATTACATCAAATAAATGTATTATATTGTGTTGTTTTCTACGCTCTCTGCATCAGCACATGGCAGCACTTCGTCACGGTAAAGCAACGAAAACGAATTTGGAGGGTAAATAAGGTTTAATCTCAGCCCGTGTATCACGCACGCCGCAAGCGCATCTTACAATTCCCCGCAGTGGCAAACGGCCAGGAGACGGAAACGGCTATGTTAAAAGAGAAAAAAAAACTTATTTCCCAGCAGACATTCATCGTGCGCCCGGGCCACATAAACAGAGTGCTTGCTATCATAAATTATTTGACCCCTCCCTCGTCCTTGACTTTCTCAAGGAAGCGCGCCGAGGGACGCGTGGGTAGGCGGGGTGAGGGGGTGGGGACGGGGGACGGGGGACAGGGTGCGAAGCCGCCGCCTGCCTCCATCAATCTAGTTCTCAGTCGCGCCCGCCAGCTCGCAGCACCGCGCCGCCTCGTTACGGCACCGAACAGAATTATTCACCGCCGCCCCGCGTCTTCTGACAAAAGACGCGAGCGCCGCGCCGCGCCGCCCCGCGGGACTCCTGCTTCCGCCCCGTGCGCACGCCCGCCGCAAGGTGCGACGATAATACAAACGGAAGGAAGAAACAATCTGGTCACCTGCGGCGAATGAACGAGTAGAGAAGTATTGTTATCTTCCCTGCTTTCTACGTCTGTGTTTTTACTGTTTACATCAACCATCGTACTAGGAGAGACGGCTGAGGGCATCTACTGATGTCACTGCAGTGCCTCTGATCCGGAGGTCCTACGTTCGAATCTCGGCGGTGGCAGGATATTCGACACTAGTTACCTAGATGGGTCGATTTCTGTAGCAGTCTGGAGGAGACTTCCAGCGATTGGCTGCTCTGATCCATAGTTATCCTTAGGTTTTCTACCAGGCGAATGGCGGAACACTACCCTTACAAACGGGACATGGACCGCGCGCGATCTTTCCTTCTCATTCCTTGCCCTACCCATCCCCTTACTTACACACACTACACTGCCACACATTCCGGGAGATCGGACGGGAGCTTAGAACTTGTCCCGGATGGGGAGGTGCCCGGTTGATGGGAGACACTTTGTTGGGGAAACACCGATGGCCTACAGTAGGTCGACGCCGGATCACGCCACGCAGCGGGAGATGATCACCACCACTTCCAGAGGGAAAGTCATGCACTGCACTTACGGAACCAATGACCGTAGCAGTTGACGCCCCCGGAAACACTATTTAATCAATAAAAAATCAACCATCACACACACTATCCCAACCTACTTCTGAATCACATCAGCGCCTTGAACTTTTAGAATACTTCTCTTAGTCAGGGATTTTCGTAACCTCTATGTGTCACCTAAAGAAATAACCTTTATTTCCCGTCTCATCCTCGCCTTCGCTAGTAGTAGCAAGAAGGTGGGGCTCTGCCTTCGGCCAGGGGGAAGAGATCGCTGTTAAGGCAACCAGGATGTGCGTTCCCCCTCTGTCCATCAGCGTCCTTCGCATCTCTAAAAGCTTGTGTAAAGTAGCGGGTTATCGTTGTCTGGGGGGTCTCCATACGGCAACGGGTATCATGTTAAAAGACCGCGGGTTATCATTGTCATTTGTCTTTTCCTAGCATTCCTCTTGTGACAGAAGACCCTCACCATAAATAAGCAGAGTGCTTGGTAATGTTGTGATTCCGAAGATTCTCAGATTCATGGGAATTGTGGGTTTATGGGCACTAAGATATGAATTTTAACAGCAATAACTTCTACGTTTTTAAGATGTTATAAATTGTGAACTGTAAGACAGACCTCGTAATTTTTTTTTGTTTTGTATTGAGGAAGTCCATTATTTCTCGAAGAAGAGTCTATTGTTGGGAAGCCGATGAAAATGTCACTGAGACACTGACGATTGAGAAGTTACAATCGCCATGAACTCTTAAGTTTCAGGCGCTGCCCGAGTGAAAATTAATTGTACCAGTCTTCTTCTCCTGGTACTAAAAGATCGCAAAGATTCGAACCGTGCCTGCGATTGTCGCGAGAAAATGAAAAGTCGTCAAGTTGAACTGATGTACAGAAATTGTATTACTCGTCGAAAGATCTGGCCAGTACAAAGTCATGATAAAATATGCACGAGTGGGTTTAAATTACTACGTCTGTATTTATAGGCCAGCGAAGGGATGTTGGGACGACAGGATAAACAGGCGTTTTATTCAAATATCATACTCCTCACGCCTGTCGGTGGAGTGTAGGCGGAGTGACAGGGCGTCGTTATAAGGTATAGAGGCTTCTTTTCATGACGCTTAGCTTTTAAAAACTCTTTAAGTATTTAAGAGGAGTTCGTCTGTAGAGAGAATATCTGCGCGCCTTTAGAGAAATCCGCCACGGAGTTTCCGTCTCACGAATCGCAACACGAAATATTATATACTTTATGTGATCAAAAGAATCCTGACACGACCAATATGCAGTTATGGTGTGGTCGTGTTTTTCATAGAGCGGACTTGCACCCCTTGTTGTTTTGTGTAGCACTATCACGACACAGGCCTACGTTGATGTTTTAAACACTTCTTGCTTCCCACTGTTGAAGGGGATAGCAATTGCATCTTTCAAAACAATCGAGCACCTGTTCATACTGCACATCCTGTGGCGGAGTGGCAACACGACAATACCATCCATGCAATGGACTGGCCTGCGCAGCGTCCTGACTTGAATCCTATTTAGCACCTTTGGGATGTTTTGGAACACCGACTTCGTGCCAGGCCTCACCGAGCTACATCGATACGTCTCCTCAGTGCAGCACTCTGTGGAGAATAGGCTACCATTCCCCAAGAAACCTTCCAGCACCTGATTGAAAGTGTGCGTGCGAGAGTGGAAGCTGACACCAAGGCTAAGGGTGGGACCGTACTGAATTCCAGCATTACCGATGGAGGGCGCCACGAAGTGGTAAGTCATTTTCAGTCATTTATGTGTCACGTGTCGACCTGGGAACTTCAGGGCGGATCAAATCGATCAGGGCCCCAATACTCGTTGACCTCAGCGGTGAAACGGAGTGGAAGGGCTGACGAAAGTATACCAATGGGTTAAAGGTCGGTGAAAAATAGAGGGCGTGGAAGTCGGTGAATCCCTAATGGAAATACCGACGTTAATCACAAATGACGATGAACTCGAAACCGAAGACAGGACACAAATTGAGAAAAGCTCTCGTAAACGAAGGGGAAAGTTAAAACGGAGAACATCTAAAACCATTCTGGAAAACGCCGAAGAGACCAGATAAATTGTTAAAAAGAAACCCTGGCACAGAAGATTATAATGCAAAAATTATACATATGAAAAAAACAACTAGAGATGCATTTAATGACAGACACGTTAGTGACGCTCATATGACATTATTTTGAAATTACTCCGACACATTAGAAGAACTTGCGGAGAATCATCATTTAAACTCATTACCATGCACATCAAAGATACATTTCAAATGACGTTCCTTCACAATTTTCTTTTCATAGTATAATGATCGTGAATAATTTCCCGTGATTAAGTCACGATTCGTCTTTACGACGCATCCAACAATGAAAAGAATATTTTGGATAACTTGTAGGTAAAATAGGTAACTGGATAAAGGAAGAAAGCTAAAAAATTTAGGAAAAGAGACGTAATACATCAGATATGCGGATAAGGCGTTCACTGACGAACGTTGTGTAATTTCAATGCTCCTGGACGCACGAGATAGAACAAGCAAACCGGCCGATTGAATATTTCCATTCGAACATCAAACCAGATGACAAGTTTATAACCTATTTCCTGGAGCACTTTTCGATCATGTGGCCCCAGAGGAGCTGCTTTCCTCTTCGCAGCACAATTTTCTGTGGTTTCTCCGATCAATATCATGGTAATGCTGGAGGGGAACCCTAATAATCGGGACACGGATCGCGCGCAATATTTCCTAGCCCTTCCTGGTTCTATCCTCACCCCTTACACACGCACTTAGATGCACTACCACACACGTCGGGACACCGGTCTGAAACTCAAAACTTGTCCCGGCTGGAGCGGCGCACCGGTTGTGGGAGATACCTGGCTGTGGAAACCCCGTTAGTCGATACTCGCCATCCAGTGGGGGAAGATCACTGCCACTTCCCGAGAAAAATAGATGCACTACGCTTATGGGATTAATGACCTTTGCAGATAATGCACTCGTAATCACAACCAATTAATCGATCAATCAATCAATCTGAACAGATAAGATTCGATTGTCTCCCATTTTTGTCGCATGGTTTTCTGCGTGACGTCTTGAACTTTTTGGCTGCATTGTCCCCGTTGCAGGAGTGATCGCTTGACGTTGTCGCGATTAGTGGCGCGGCATTCAAGAGGCCAACAGATGTATCTAGCAAGAAATTACTAAAAAGCGTATGCTTCATTTTTTCCATGTCAAGAATACAATTTTGAGTCTGTTGTGGACATCGTGGACATAATTGTTCACATGACGATAAGCATGCAACTTATAAGGTAAGAAATATAACCCTTAGTGTAAGATGCACAATAGTCAACAAAACAATCACCATCATTTAAAAAATACGTATTATGATCGGTCGCTAGTGCAATGCCATTTTGGTCACATCCCTCCCCCCCATCCTACCAGTAAATATATACCATACATTTCAAACGTAATTGAATTTCCACTGCGCGAGAATACTTTAGCAGCATCATTAATAATTCTCGCGACGAGACGCGCTCAGTCCAAATTGGGTCAGGCTCGGGGCAGACCGTTTCATTTGCAGCGGCGCCAACGACCCAGCGCCAACGACCGGCGGCTGGCGACGGCTCCACGCCGCTCCCAAGGGGCGGCGACGGGCGGCGACGGGCGGCGACGGGCGGCGACGGGCGGCGACGGGCGGCGACGGGCGGCGACGGGCGGCGACGGGCGGCACCATAATCCAGTCTTTCCAGAAAGATCCCCTGCATTTCGTACATTATGCCCCATCAGTGTTGTGCAATTATGCGGTGACTTACTCTTCGGCTTGCGACGTTTCTCGAACCTAGCATCTGTCCCCAGCCGGGAGAGGGTGTAAACATTCGACTGGTTTCTCAAAATGCCCGACGGGGTAGGGTTGGTGATTGTAACCGCGCGCGGGCGTATGTGTATGTGTGTATGTATGTGTATGTGTGTATGTATGTGTATGTGTGTATGTATGTGTATGAGTGAGTGTGTATGTGTATGAGTGAGTGTGTATGTGTATGAGTGAGTGTGTATGTGTATGAGTGAGTGTGTATGTGTATGAGTGAGTGTGTATGTGTATGAGTGAGTGTGTATGTGTATGAGTGAGTGTGTATGTGTATGAGTGAGTGTGTATGTGTATGTGTATGAATGTGTATGAGTGTGTATGAGTGAGTGTGTGTATGAGTGAGTGTGTGTATGAGTGAGTGTGTGTGTATGAGTGTGTGTATGAGTGAGTGTGTGTGTGTATGAGTGAGTGTGTGTGTATGAGTGAGTGAGTGTGTGTGTATGAGTGAGTGTGTGTGTGTATGAGTGAGTGTGTGTGTGTATGAGTGAGTGTGTGTGTGTATGAGTGAGTGTGTGTGTATGAGTGAGTGTGTGTGTATGAGTGAGTGTGTGTGTATGAGTGAGTGTGTGTGTATGAGTGAGTGTGTGTGTATGAGTGAGTGTGTGTGTATGAGTGAGTGTGTGTGTATGAGTGAGTGTGTGTGTATGAGTGAGTGTGTGTGTATGAGTGAGTGTGTGTGTAAGGGAGGGATCTTCTTCTTTGGTCCTATCTTCCATATACGGAAGTGAGGTGACCCGTAACGAATTTTCTGGGGATAAATTATTCAGGGTGGTTTCCCGTTGCCTTCACTGAAGGGAGGGATAAGGGGAAGGAAAAGCCGATAGCGCACGCTTTGTAAAGACACTGCTGAAGCCATCGCGCTGTATTGATAGAAGGTACCGCGGAAAAGATCGACCAGAGCAGTCGACCTCTCAAATTTATTCTGCAGTACGTGAATACGTCATTGAGAGGTGCCTAGAAGCTCTGTGTCTTCGATGCTCCGGAGGTGCGGCACTGCTTCTTCCAAGTCATTAGGACATTAATTCTGTAATATTGTATTAAGTAAATAAGTTATCATTAAGTTTCATTACTGTTTTTTGTGTGTATTTTTAGTAATTGCATTTGGAAATCGCTATACAATAAATACTTACACTTACTCCGAAGTGGCATAATAAATATTCTACTCTATTCTACCGCAACCGGTGAAGGCCGATGGTCGTGGCAAGGGGATTGGCGGGTTGCATAAATCGAAGGCGAAAGAAGCACACTGAGGGATGGTAAGAGAATTGGGTGGAGTAAGGATGGTAGGGTGCCAAGCGATATTTCTGGGAGAGCATGCCTGCTTGTCGCCAGCCCTGCGAAGTGCCTGCGAATGTCGTGCGAAGGCCCTGCGAATGTCCTGCGAATGCCGTGAGAAAGCCCTGCAAACGGCCTGCAATAGCCCAGCAATCGCCCAGCAATCGCCCAGCAATCGCCGAGCAAACGGCCTGCAAACGGCCTGCAAACAGCCTGCAAACGGCCTGCAAACGACCTGCAAACGCCGTCGAAAGCCTAGTGAAGACCCTTCACTAGGTTTGATCGCCTATTGTTTCTTTTTCTATTGACAACTGTTTTCATTGCGTCACATTTTGATGTTCTTCCTTTTGTGTCTCTTTTATTATATTTACATTTCTCGTTTTTATAGCCTTACATATTGTGATCTTATCCAAGGTGTTTTATTCAAACTGCATAATAACTACAAGAAATTATTTTAGCACTTACTCATTTTACTGTAACATGGCACTCGTGGTCGTCGTATGCCAGTTATCCCCAAGAGTGTATTTAGAAACGAAGATAGTTTATGTCCAAAAAGTGTGTAAGGATCAGGTTTTTACATAAGCACAAAATATAAATAAAAACATATACGAAGTGACTAAACCGTGGACGTTAAGATGTTGAAGAACAGGTACAATCTGTACAAACTTTAACTGTATGGTGTGTTTTGTAAGTAGTGAATACAATTCCTCCAAGGTCCATTTTTAAAGAAGTAAAGATCAGAGAATTTTTTTTAAAACTAGCAGCAAGAACAGCCCTTGCACGTCTTCATCCACTTTATTCGTTTTAGAAGTTTATCTGACGTCAAAAGAGTGACAGCACAAGAAAAAATGAAAAAAGTCACAACCAACTACACAAACGCACCATATCTATTAATCCTTTTTTAACACAAAAACACTCGAAACAGATTTCTCACCGTATCATAAATTAATACATCGTTACCTCCGTTTTTCATCTAGCAGGTTAATTTTTACGAGTCTCACAAGTGTGTGTATTCTACTAATGAATTTCGAGAAATGACGCCAGAAGCCCATTGAGGCGAAGTGCAGTTTATGAGGTGTCGACACGGCGCAACAAGCACCCGATGTGCTAACGAGCGGCTGGCAGTCCGCCGCTCCCACGGCCTCAACCCGCCGCAGCAGCACAAGCGACCCTTCGAGCACGACACAGGGAGTTTCGGCGCCAAGCGTAAGGAGATATCCTTGAACTATTTTCATCACGTGACTAACGACTTTATACGATCGTAATGAACAACGGTCAGAAGAGTTTGAGCAATTGCGAGATTGCCGTATGTATTATAATAAAATAATCATTACCAGCGTTGAACAAAGAAGTTGCATAATATATAAAAGAGTCCAGGTTAGTGGTGAGACATTTAAACTACGACATGAGTCAAGAGTATAACAAATCTACATTGTGAACGGAATTTTAGGTTTTGTGACCTTCATCGATGAGTATGTAGTCTGGGATTTGTAATCGGCTTTTCTTGAGAATGTAGGAAATATCTTAAAACAGAGAGCGTTAGGTGTTAAAGACATAACCTAACCCAAATGTATTATTTCAACACTTTTTTCCCAAATTTATTTCCTGTTACCTCTCCAAAATTTCCAGCGTTAATTCATATTAGCGTTGTGTAGATAATAAGAGTAGTAAGGAATAATTGTAACAGCTTCACATATGAGAATCTGTTTATTAGAGATGAAAAAATGCAATCTTTCCTGTTTTTGGCGGCCTTTTTGCCGCTTGTAAATTGACCGTACAGACTCCTACAGGCGTGCACTATTTATGAAGGAGTAAGGTCGTACCTTAGGTCTAAGGTAAGGTGTTAAGACCTCAAGGTCAGTTATGTGTCTCTTAGTGCATAACGCCACTACCTAACGCGTGTCGCTAAAACTCAACATAAGACTCCCCACTTGTTGCAAACTTCCAAAACTTAGCCTTGTAGCGACGAGGTGCACAACAAAGAGAGTGTATTCATTTTCTCTTCTTTTACATTACAATAATTCTCTAAGATAATTCCATCCATACGAGAACAGGTAGCATCATTTAACAGTTTTCGTATTTTTCTCGTAACCACAATCCTTTCGATCCAGGTACGCTAAGAATATAGAACTCAGCATCGACGTCAATAACAAGTATAACATATCAGTAAAAAATTCAATAGACTTTTTTTCGTTAACCCTCATAACAATCTTTAGCGTTTGTCCTCCCTTTGAGCAGAACCTTCTGTGTGTCACAGGAGAGTGGAAATCGTCAAGAATCTGCTGTACAGAAATTAATTTCTCAGCAAAGTGAGAAAAGCATTTGGTCCTCGAATTGAGGAGAACACGATGGTGTCCTATTTTTTTCGCATGAAATGACTTTCTTGTGCATCATGATAAATTAGCTGTATATTGAATTGAGTATACTGATTTTTAACTATGATGTTAAAGATTGGACAATAGAGTTTAACTCATAAAATAGACATTCTGAAAACGAAGAAAAACATATTACATTTTCTATCTCAGGAATCACGAAAGCATCAACACTTTTGTCAGCTGCCTTTGCATAAAAAGGCGTCTCGCGCCCACGAGCTCCTCTTTACGTGAGCTTTTCCCACCTCACGTGCCTCCGGCGTCGCTTCTGCCTTTGTTGCCACTCCCCCAACCCCATCGGCGCAGCAAACGTTTATGGAGCCTCCGTTTCCGCCTGCACGTGTTTCCTCCTTGGGCGGGTGGCGTCGTTAAGCGAAAGGCCACCACCCCACCCACCACCTCTTGCCTGCCCTTGCCCACTCCTGCCCCCGCACCACCACCCAGTACCGGCTGCTGCTATACGCCAGGCCGCCCCCGCCTGTCCAACCCGCCCCTCAGCATGCCGCGGCCCGCCCCACCATCTCGCCCAACTGTCCCCTCCACCGCTACCCCTTCCCCGCCGTCTCGCCCCGCCGTCCCGCCCCGCCGTCTCGCCCCGCCGTCCCGCCCCGCCGTCTCGCCCCGCCGTCTCGCCCCGCCGTCCCGCCCCGCCGTCCCGCCCCGCCGTCCCGCCCCGCCGTCCCGCCCCGCCGTCCCGCCCCGCCGTCCCGCCCCGCCGTCCCGCCCCGCCGTCCCGCCCCGCCGTCTCGCCCCGCCGTCTCGCCCCGCCGTCTCGCCCCGCCGTCTCGCCCCGCCGTCTCGCCCCGCCGTCTCGCCCCGCCGTCTCGCCCCGCCGTCCCGCCCCGCCGTCCCGCCCAGCCGTCCCGCCCCGCCGTCTCGCCCCGCCGTCTCGCCCCGCCGTCTCGCCCCGCCGTCTCGCCCCGCCGTCTCGCCCCGCCGTCTCGCCCCGCCGTCTCGCCCCGCCGTCTCGCCCCGCCGTCTCGCCCCGCCGTCTCGCCCCGCCGTCTCGCCCCGCCGTCTCGCCCCGCCGTCTCGCCCCGCCGTCTCGCCCCGCCGTCTCGCCCCGCCGTCTCGCCCCGCCGTCCCGCCCCGCCGTCCCGCCCCGCCGTCCCGCCCCGCCGTCCCGCCCCGCCGTCCCGCCCCGCCGTCCCGCCCCGTCGTCCCGCCCCGCCGTCCCGCCCCGCCCCGCCGTCCCACCCCGTCGTCCCGCTCCACCACTCCCCCCACCGCCCTTTCCGCCTCGCCCCTCCCCGCCCAGCTCAGCTTAGCCCACGGCCACCGCCCCGCTCCGCTCCACCGCGTCCCCTCCCATCTCCTCCCCCCCCTAAAGTCGCTGGCTGCGGCTCCACTCCATGTCACCCCGCTCCCCGGTCCTCGCACCCGAGGCCCCCGACGCACCAACGCCGGCCTGCGGCACCGCGCCGGGACACCCCCGCCCATTACCCACCCTGGTCCCACCCACCCCCTCTCCCCTCCCCCCGCCCGCTGCGGCTACACGCCGCCGGGCCGACCCGGGCGCACCCTCGCTTCCCGGCCGGCGACACCTGTGTCTGACAACTTTTCACGTCGTTAAGTATGCGGCGGGGGAATGACCGAAGCGATGCTATCGCGCGCTGCCGGTGCCGCCCCCGCCACCCCCCACCTCCTGACAACACCCTTCGCCGCGCCACTTTCACCGCCGCCCCTCGTTACCGCACCCTCTCTTATCGCGGCCTCCGCGCTGCTTATTAGTGGAAATCGAAATTTGTCGAGCGTTTACGAACGAGGTTTGCGAACTGGGAATTCGGAAAGCGCGAAGAATACTGTAATGAGCGGTTTTTTGGATACATTAATGACATAAAATTCTAGTCTACTGAAATAATTATGAGTATCTTTACATCAGAGGCGATCTTGAATAAATTCTCCGAGCAAGGAGAAAATCTAAAAAGACAATGGTAAGAAGTAAATTACATATATTTTTATGGACTACAATCTCAGTTTGTCTTGAGCGTTCAGATATTCACTCGTGACTAACGTGTTACCAAAACAAGCAATCAGGTAAACTTAACAGATAGAGTGGTAGCACACGTATACATTTTTAAAACAGGAAGACTGGTCAACATTAAACAACCTAAGTATATTAATGACAAATATTCAATATTATCATTTCCACAGAACGCAGGCAATAGCTTATGACAAATTTCACTCATTATTAAGCACCTTTTTTTCATTAAACTTCATAGAATACTCTTAAAGGTGAAATACATATCGTCGTATCTATTTAAACTAGTCGTGCTTTTCAGAATTGCCCCGATTTCATTGGAACGTATGCAAAAACTATATGTAAATTATTATGTAAATACCTGCACAAAATTTAATTTTGACATTTTATTGGCAACAAAATGTGTATCTTGTATAATGTTCTAAAGTGCATTCAAAACATTTTAAGCTTTTGCACTGGTCGAAAATTTAGAAGAGTTAAATGAACCTGTGCCACTTTTATCTACATTCTTCGTTTCACTGTAGCAAAAATTTTACTAAAAACCTTTTCTAGAAATTTTGTGAAATTTTTGAACATTCGTTACTGTTTCGTTACTGTACGCCCAAATCAAAGAAGTATTCGCATGGTATTTTCAAACTTGCAGGGCTTTGCAGAGCCAGATCGATTGGGGAATATTACTGTCTGGGAACATCCTACGACGTTTGGTGCCGAAAGCGTTGTTTCTAAATAAAAAGACATTAATTTTGTTGTATTGAGCACCCTCCCCCCAAAAAGGGCATTGAAAATTAAATCTCGGAATCGATTATTACTTTGTTAAAAAGAACTTTGATCCCTTAATATAGATGATACAAAAGTATGAGGGCTATTGACTGAATTAACCTGATATAAGCAGTGGTTGTCCAAATATGTAGTTCAGTGAAGGTAGCTTCGAGTAATTTGCGATATGCACAACGTATACCCGATACGATTAGGAGCAATCTGTTGAACCGTGTAGATGTTGCTTCTTCCGTACAATGTAATGTTTTTAACGTTCGTGGGAAGCACTCTACCATTCTATTAGCTTGAGGACGGTAAACGGCAGTTGTATTGTGTCTAATACCAAAATATTGCATGTTTTTAAAACGATATGATTGAAATTTCAAACTTTATCTGTAATAATTTTATAATATACGTCATAGCGAGCCCCCGAGTTATTTTTGAATCTGTAGATATTGTTTTGACAGATATGTCGCAAATCAGTTAGCTTCTGGTTAATGCGTAAATCAATCGACCATAGTCATTAAGTATTTATATCCATTAGACGATGGAAGAGGTCCCACGATAGCCACATGAATGCTTAATTCATAATGCTAAACTCAATCCACATGAATGCTATCCACTGGTAAATATTTGTCCATATTCTTGAAAGTGCCAATCGGTGAACGCACTTTTCTAGATTTCTTATTTGGCTATTTATTTATGATATATTATTATATCATTATTTCTTATGGCTTGGAAGGCATTTACGCGTCCAAATAGCGCAATATTTGCGTACTGACGGCCAGACGAATTTGAACGTTACCAATTTCGTGGTACGTCTAATGCTAGTACGTGACAAAGAATGTACAGAATAAAAAACCTTAAAATAAAGCATTGCTGGGACATAAGATCGATGTTTAAAATAGTGTTATTGCACCAGAGCATTTCTGTTGAACTAGTAATTTCACGTTTTATGAGTTGTAATGATTTTTTCTTGCCGAAAATATAATTTTAAATTACTTGGTCTACCGCTTGCAATTTAGAAATTTCCATGAAATCCAATGAATAGATGTCAATACCAAGAATGACAGCCCGAGAAAGATAATCCACCGTAACATTTTCCAAACCGGCGATGCCGCCAATATTGATTACATAGCTTCCAACTTTTGAATAATTATACCAGAATAAGCGATCACGCCTTTTTAACTGAGAGAAGTGTATAAATTAAACTTCCAGAGCTCAAAGCCATCCAATATATGACCTTATGAATCCATAAAAGTAATGTAACAAATCTTTCACCTTTTATCATATAGCGCGCCCGGGAATTCTCTCCTCAGCGAGCAGAGTCGGGGGCTGCCACCAGCGCCGCTTCCGCCCTTGGCTTCGCCCCCGCGCGGGGCGCTAGTGTCGCATGCCTGCCGTCACCTCCCCCACCCTCCTCGTTTCTTCAGTATCACGTCGGACGAGCGGCGCTGCTCCTGCTGGCTGATAAAGAATTTTTAAAATGGTAAACCTAAGAATGGAAAATCTTGATAAGAAATACCAAGAAAGAATATGCTGTAGAGATACTGAAGAACCATCAATGAAACTTTAAAGGGGCACATCGTACCATACATTTAAAACGTTGCAATATTGGATGGTGATGTCAACTGGAAAGAGTCTTGGAATGAATGTGGAAGATTGTAGAACTTGCTATTTGTACATCATCTTCGAGAACCACATGATGCATTGTGTCATCACCGAATCATTCAAAGAAAATATCTAACGATTTGGGATAACGGACATCTTAAAAATCATCAGAGGTCTAGGAAGCAAAGAAAACGAACTCATTACTAATTTAAGGGAACACGTAGACAGCCGTAATAATAGAAACAATAAGAACCTAAAGGTACAGAAGATATTGGTTAAAAAATCTATAATGAATTAGATGAATATGAAAGAGCAAGGGCTGGTGTTTATTTTATACTTATTCTAAATGGAAATCAAAACTTAGAGAATACAATTTTATTAACGAGAGAATTGTGAAGGTTAGTCGTCAGAGTAGACAGGGTATTTAATTGCATTACGTGCTTATAAACCTGAAGAGACAAAAGTGAATGTACTAGAAATATTTTATGAAGAGCTGCAGAAAGATGTAAAAAGACTATGCAAAACTGATCGCTTGTTATTCGCAAGGGTCTTGACAAGAACAAAATGATATACTGAGTTATTGTAGAAGAAAAAGAAGTACCAAATGAAAATAATTTAGACAAGATTATGTATCTGATTTGTTTTTTATGTATTCAATCAAACTTACTACTGTAGTAACAGTGTAATTGTGTGACCCATAGCTCTGGGAAGGGAACAAAGTTCCGAAACGTTGGGAAACTAGAAATCAAAGTAACCAACCTCCATTAACTATTTCTAGAATTACTTCCATTTCCTCATCCAAAACTATGTTACTGGCGGAGGTGGCTACACTGGGACGTGAGGGCAAGGCTTCTCTCAGGGATTCCAAGAGCGCAGAGGCGCGAGCTGTGGCGGGGATGGTGAGGGGGATTGGGGTGGGGGAGGGGGGAGGGGGGCGTGATGTGCGCTCTGCGTCCGCCCGCGGGGGCCGCTCCGCTGCCGATGAATTTTTCATCCGCCTATTCATATTCATGGGCGCGGATTCACCGAAGTAATTCGGCAGCCTGTATCACGGGGCAGGGGCGCGGCGGTGCACACACAGGGGGACGGTGAAAATGAGACTATTTACGGGAGCGTGAATGATTGTGGTGGAAATGCCATAACAAATAGGGGAATGAAAGTACGCGGAAACGGGTCTAATACACATTACCAAGAAAACGTTGGAAGCAAAGTAGGAGACATGATCGTCCTAGGAAATGAAATAGGGTTCTCCTGAGTCGTGTCACCTCTATGAATAAGAAACGAATTTAAAGGGGAAAAATAAACACATTTTCTTTTCAAATGTAACACAAAAGAAGAGAGGCAATACAAAAAAAGAAATAAAAATAGTTCAAGGTACCAAACGTTTGGAGTATTTTGGAACAGCGCATACACTACACTGAAATTGCAAAGTAATTTGTACTATGTTTTACATTTTTTAAATATCGGACAACTTAGTAGATAATGTGTTAAGTTCAACACGAGTAGAAACATCCAGAAAGGAGAAATATAAGCTAAAGACTAGATTTACACAAGTAAGAGCACAAACAAAATGTATCATCATACTAAATTTAGAGAGATGACGTTTCTACCCAATGTATCATGAGGTTCTCGAAGATGTTGTACAAATAGCAAGTTCTATAATCTTTCACGTTCATTCCAGGACTCTTTCCAGTTGACATCACAATCCAATATTGCAGAATAAGTTTTAAATGTATGGTACCATGTGTTCCTTTGAAGTTTCATTGATGGTTCTTCAGTATCCTTACAGTATATTTTGTTCTTGGTATTTCTTATCAAGATTTTACGTTCTTAGATTTACCATTTTAAAAATACTTCATCAGCCAAACCCACGAGTGAAACACCCACGACGTAACACGTGAAGCTACGTAACACCTCCGTTTAAGTCCTCTGATTAGAATAATCATCAGGTTTTTGTCCATATCCTCTGATCCATTGAGCATCCAACTCAGAAACGAAACTGACAATTTTTTCAAATATTGCTGATATTGCGATTTTAAAAATTTATTTTTAATTATTTGTGTTAAACTTTTACTCATCTTTCAACTATTTACAGTTAAAATGAAGGGGAAGGTATTATAGAAGTCAAGAAAACGCGCGCAGATAATCTTCTCCCCCATACGTGACATACACTGTTTTTACTTTTACGGTTACTGTTCTTTTCGACTAAATAAATGTAAATATAAATCATAATAATGTTTAGCTGTGCCTTCGCCAGGGATGAGAGAATAGAGCGCTTGATTTCCTTTCCTCTAGTTCCTTGGGTAGGCGATGACGGAGTGGTTGTGGGACGACCGCCCTCGTCTGCAGCGCTCGGCAGCGAGCGCGTGGGAAGGGGCGGGCAGCGTGAGCACGGGCGAGAACGGGCGCATGAACGTCGACGCAGGTGTGGGTGGGGGCGTCAATGTACGACTGGGTGCGGGTAAAGGCGAGCGGGTGGACGTGGGCGAAAGTGTGGGAGAGGCCGACAGCGTAATCATGGGCATGGGCGTGGGTGGGGGCGTGGGTGGGGGCGTGGTTGAGGGCGTGGTTGACGGCGTGGTTGAGGGCGTGCTTGAGGGCGTGGTTGAGGGCGTGGTTGAGGGCGTGGTTGAGGGCGTGGTTGAGGGCGTGGTTGAGGGCGTGGTTGAGGGCGTGGTTGAGGGCGTGGTTGAGGGCGTGGTTGAGGGCGTGGTTGACGGCGTGGTTGACGGCGTGGTTGAGGGCGTGGTTGACGGCGTGGTTGACGGCGTGGTTGACGGCGTGGTTGACGGCGTGGTTGAGGGCGTGGACGTGGGCGAAGGCATGGGCGTGAATATAGGCGAGGGCGTACGCGTGGGCGAGGGCGTACGTGTGAGCGTAGACTACAGCATGGGCGAGAACGATGGCGTGAGCGACACCGTGGGCCCGAGCACGCGCGAGGGGGAGGACGTAGGGCGTACGCGAAGGAGTGAGCGAGGGCGTACGTGTGAGCGTAGACTAGGCCGTGGGCGAGAACGATGGTGATGAGCGTGGGCAAGAACGAACGATGAGCGACACCGCGAGCTCAAGCACGCGCGAGGGAGAGGACGTAGTAGAGACTTTAGGCGTGGGCGTGGGCGTGGGCGTGGGCGCGGGCGCGCGGGGCGCATAGGAGCCGGCCGCTGCCTTCCGCGGGGAGTAATTACACGCGTTGCGCCGCCGCTCGCTCCAATTACCATAAACAACGGCGCCTCGAAGCGTCCGCCGCGCACGCCCATTGAGGGCCGCGCCTCCCCCCCCCCCCCGACCGCCCCTCCTGCTTTCCCTGCACCGCCCACCTTCACGCGCGGAGTGTAATACAACAAACTAATTCATGACCATTTTCAAGATACATTTACCACTGAAATATGTGTCGTCAATTTAAGTAGTAATATTCAAAACTGGATAAGTTAAAGGAGAATGTTGGAACGAGAACCTCAAAGTTCTCAATCTTATTTGATTCTCATCAGTAGACGTAACCATTATTTGACTTCAAACAACTTACCCATTAGCTGGGCTCGTTTCATCTCTGGCAATATAGACTCACTTACCTGAAACAATTTTTTTTTTATTATTATATGATTATTATATTATTATAATATTATTTTCTATATATATGTATATGAAGAACATTAAAAAACAGTACAAGGAGAAAAAAGACATACAAGGTTAAGTACAAAAGCAATATATGAGCTCGGAGAAGGTATCTGGTTTGAAAACCATGAAAAACGGAATTTTCGTACTAACGTCTCACCATTAAATTGCAGTTCAGCGAAGGATGTGTGTTTCTAAAACCATACCTTAGATTTACCATGGTTTCTAAGAGTTCTATTTTATATCCATTAATGAATCAAATTTAAGTTCAATTATTGGAATGACACTTCTTTATCGACATATTCAGATTTTTTAAATTTATATCGATAGTTTTCTAAGAGCACTTTCGATTTTAAAGATTGCGTTGTTGTGATTTCCTTTCTTGCTTCACACATTCAATTGTCTTTACTAAGTACGGCAGCGAGAAAAGATAATAGAACGTTCTGGGACATGAACAAAAACCGCTAGCTCCACCAAGCGTAATAATCTACAATGAACTACGGGTTCAATGACATTCATTGTTCAAAATCACCAGTTGTCCATTTCTGTCAAGTTCTATTATCTAACGGGCGTTTAATCAACCTCCGTCACCTCGAAACTATGAACAAGACATTCCAATAATCACATCATAAACGCAACTGAAAAGCAGCACACATTGCATCTACCTTGTATATAACAAAAGGGGGAAACAATTTTATAATTACAAGAAATAATGGGAATGTTGAGTAGTGAGACCGGCTCAGTTTAGCTCTTTGCCGCTAACTCTGCCACGACTTCGACAGGAAGTCCTAGGGATGGGCGTCCCCACACGGTGGCGAATTTTCGATACCAGTAACATAGCTACGACGAATTCAACCGGATATCTAAACGAGAATTTTAGCAGGCCATCTGCTCTGTATATAATTTTTCGTGTTTTCTTCGATAAAAACCAGGGGGAGTGCCGGCGGTGTACCCTAACAAACGGGCCACAGAGCGGTGCAATCGTTTCTTCTTTTGCGTGTCCTTTCCTCCCCCTTCTTAGTGACAAGCACTTACACTCACATGAACTACACTACCGTACTTGTCGGGAGCTTAGTGCTTGTCCCTGCAGGGGCGGTGCCGCGCTGATAAGGAATATTTGATTGGGTAATTTTTTTTCCCGCGAGACGATGTGTGGTCAGCGCCGAATTTCACCATCCAGCGACGGAGAATCGCAACCAGCTCCAGGCAGAAAACAATTTACTATAATAACGGGAATAAACACCATAGCAGTAGTCGTATCGGGTCATATCAAATCAATTGATTCATGTTACCCGATACCAGATGATCAAATCAATCAATTGACCTTTGTACACAAACAGATTCATTTAACACATTTATAAGCTCTACATCTGTTGCGTATGACTGAAGCTGCTACTACCATCACAGTACCTACATCGCACGTGAAGGTTAGTAGATCGTAATTAAAATAATTTAAGAACAGTTAACAGCGCGGTTTGATTATTATAGCTTTTCCTCTACAAAATTAATTAGAGTACAAAACTACGTGCAAACAAGTAATTGGAAGCAGGATCTGTCACCAACTCACCGCTTAATTGTATTATTTCCTTTGCAGATATTGAATTAACGTGCAATTTTGCCAAAGTTCGGGTCACGGTCATTGTCGGGAAAATTCATTATGGAAAACTATTTTATATTGCTGAAAATACAATAGCAAGTGTGTTTTCTCTTCTTAGAACATTTAACTATTAATATGTAAGAGAATAAAGATATGCATTTTGAAAATACACGGCAAGGTAACAATTGTTTTGACCTAGATCACAATTTTTAAAGAAGAAATGGCTCAATTTAAGAACAGTTTTAATAGATAATAGCAAGAACAAGCCATCTCTGCAATAAAAACAAATATAAAAATTTGAAAGAAAATCACACTTTTGAAGAAATATTAAAGAAAGACCTACACTGATGCGTATTAATTTTGAAGGAGTGATCACTGAACTATAACGAATGTAAGTTGAGCGGCGATGGGAAGATATTGGATGCGAGCAACCAGCAGGGTGCCTGTTAAGGGCGGGTGCGAGGGCAAAGGCGGATGTGCAGGCGGGGTCAAGGAAGACGGAAGGAAGAGCGACGCCGAAGGCGGGGGTGAGGACGTCCGCGGGGGCAGGGAAAAGAGGAGGGCGAGGGCGAGGGCGAGGGCGAGGGCGAGGGCGAGGGCGAGGGCGGTGGCCGGAGAGGGGCGAGAACGGAGATGCAGATGCAAGCGCAGAGAAGTAGGGCGACGGTGGTGGTGGAAGCGGGGGCGGGGGCGACGGCGGAAGAGAAGGCTGGGGAGAGAGTGGGGGTGAGTGCGAGGGCGGGGGCGGGGTCGAGGGCGAGAGGGAGGGCAAGATCGACGGCAAGGAAGAGGGCAGGGCGGAGTGAAGCGGGAAGAGGTGGATGACGGCGTTGATGGGAACGACGCCGAAGGCGGGAGCAGGGTCTGAGGACGGGGCCGGGGACGAGGGCGCTAGTTAGGGCGGGTGCTGGGTCTGAGTGCGGATGCGGGGGCGAGGGCAAGGAAGACGGCAGGGCGGGGCGGGAAGAGGACGATGACGGCGTTGGTGGGAACGACGTCGCGGACCGGATCTGAGAGCGGGGGTGGGGGCGAGGGAGGGGGGAGGGGGGAGGGGGCGGGGGCGGGGGAGGGGAGGGGGAGGGGGCGGGGGAGGGGCGGGGGAGGGGGCGGGGGCGAGGGCGACGGCAAGGAAGAGAGCAGAGCGGAAAGAGGACGTCGCGGGCGGGGCCCGGGACCAAGGGCGGTGGCGGGGGCAAGGGCGAGGGCGCTAGTTGGGGCGGGGGCCGGGTCTGAGGGCGAGGGCGGGGGCGGGGGGCGAGGGCGGGGGCGGGGGCGAGGGCGGGGGCGGGGGCAAGGGTGGGGGCGAGAGCGGGGGCGAGGGTGGGGGCGGGGGCAAGGGCGGGGGCGAGGGCGGGAGCGAGGGTGGAGGCGAGGGCGGGGGCGGGAGCGAGGGCGGGGGCGGGGCGAGGGCGGGGGCGGGAGCGAGGGCGGGGGCGGGGCGAGGGCGGAGGCGAGGGCGGAGGCGAGGGCGGAGGCGAGGGCGGGGGCGGGGGGCGCGCGCGCTCCTCCTCTGAAGCCCCGGGGCGCCCCGCCTGCGCTGTTTGGCCAGCCGTCGGGCGGGAGCCGCCGCCGCCGCCGCCGCCGCCGCCGCTGCGGTGTGTTGTGGTTGCTAATCTCTCTGCTGGAGCGCGACTGAACACTCCGCTGCCGCCGCCCTCCTCCTCCGCCCACTCAAAGGCACCGCACGCGCACCCTCCGCCGCCGCCGCCGCCGCCGCCGCTGACCTTATTCCAGGAGGTGGCGCAGGGGCAAACCGCAGCACCGCGCACCGGTTAGCTTCTCACATTTTCAAACCATCTGCGTAAACAAACGCGTTATGCAACATTGCTTTCACTCGTTAGTTGCACTCTAACGTTCCATCTTTCTTTAGTATTACCGAATTTCTTCACAAATTGATTTTTTTGCCGATTTTGTCACTATTCTTTATAACTTCTTTTCTGACGATTTAATACTCAAATATAATCCTTTGGTTTTTCCAAAGCATCATTTATCAGCATTTATTGTTTTTCTCAGCAGTACCCACCATTTCGACATGCATTGTACTTCAAGTTGTCTGCGTAATTATGCGAAGTAGTAATGACAAAAGTGTTCAGTTTGGTCGGAGCAGAACAATTTACTTATAACTAGTGGTGCTATAACACCACGTATTTTCTCGCACTTAGTAGCGATTATCTAATATTCTTTTAAATGCTCTCCATATTAGCACATGTCAATCAACACTTGTAAAATACATTAAAAATCAAAGAATACTCGTAGAAATCGAGAAAAGAAATACCATCCCAAAAGTAATACTAAACCAAAATGATCAAAGCAAACACCATATTCGAGTCTAAGGCAATCTACAACGTATTTTCCTGCATATCCGCAATTGTAACGTAACGTTTGTACATCTTTATTTTCCTGCATATCCGCAATTGTGACGTAACGTTTGTACATCTTGTGCAGTGACCCTCTGTGTTTTTGCATTTTATTTCCATGATTTAAGGATACGGTTCCAAAAAAGGTTTTTCATATAGGATGTCTCCGAACCATTAAAAAATTAAAAGCCGAACGATTCAATTCAATATGGTGTGTAATTGAAACGACATTGGACGGTACAATTCACGAATTTTTGCAACGC